>PVKU01003290.1:0-184870 GCA_004027475.1 Anoura caudifer
ATAAGTAAGATTTAAATTTTTCAAATAATTATTTTATATCATCAAAAGTTAGATACTTCCATTAATAATAATACCAACAAATGAGGCAGTAGGACTTTTTCTTTCTACAGACCTGTCCAGTTCTAACATTCTGGACTTCCTAGGCACTTGCCCTCCCTGGGGATGTTCTGTCTGAGGATGAGGGAGAGTCCTGAGGTGCAGGTGGGAGGGACTGGTGGGCAGGACTGGGGCATGTCCCGGCTTGGAGATCTCAGCTAGTCCAGGTTGCTCCTCCCGCATTTAGCCTTGACCTCTCCCTGGGGCCCCTCCCACCACCTCAATGGCTTTTCTGGCCTCTCTAATGATCAGGAACATAGAGAGAACCACAGCTTCTGTTGGGACCAAAATAGGGGTCAGATACCCACAAATGGCGGCCTTCTCCACCAGGGCTACTTCCAAATTGGACCCTGGGAGGGGCAGTGACAGTGCAGAGCAGGGACTGGGTCTGGTGTTGGGTGTGGCCTGCCTAACAGCCCTTTTACAAAGTGGTAGGATTCAGAGAAACCTTCTCGAAAGTGTAAATTAAGATTTGCACACCAAATACCTGCTGGCTGCTTCACGCACATTACCTGTGAAGTAGGTGCCATGGAGGAAAAGTAACCTGCCCAGGTTCCCTCCCACTGGACTCAGTCCAGCATTTCCATGCCGAGTTGGGAAACGGCGCAAGCGGGATCGGTGGGGCCCGGAACTGCTTGCCCTCTGCCATGTGCTCTCGGCTTCCACTCTCAAAAGGGCATCAACAAAGAGGCCTGTGATCATGGCTGATGACTCCAGCCTTGTCCCTGAGGAAGGGCTGAGGGAGGGAATTTGGGGTACACCTTGTGGGGCAGAGCAGAGAGGGGTGGTGGGGAGGGAAACTGAAAGTGTGTTTTGCCTCTGAAACCCCCTTGGGGGAGGCTGGACTGATGGCTTAGGCCTCCTCCCAGTCCCAGCCCAGGCCTGAGAAGAGCCGGGAGACAAGGGCGGGTTCGCACCAGCTTTCCCTCACGGGGCTGTCCAGGGTAGGGCAAGCTGCTCCTGGCACTCCCTGTCAGGAGCAGCGCACAGGCTGACTCCTGGGGCCACAGAGAGAGGGAGGGGGTGAGTGCATGGGGCTGGATGACAGGCTAGGTCTCCTCGTTTCCTAAGATCTGTGATGATAATGATGACAGCCACGCCCCGTACCTTCTGTATGCACATTGTCTCACTTCAGTCTCAGAAGGTATAGTTTACACCTCCACCTTCTTAGGTTTCTCATCTAATAAACAGATGAGAAAACAGGGCCCTGGATGGATAAGCAACTTGCCTGAGCTCACACAGCTGGAAAACAACTGGGCTGGGACTGACTCCCCCCCCCCCCCCAACCTGTCTGCAGAGCCTGCCTCCTTACCCAGGATGCAGCCTGCTTCTAGCTGTCCGGGGATATGTATAGTTCTGAAAGGGTTAGGATGCTAGGAACCCCTGATAAAGAGACTGATGGGACTTAACATCCTTCTTTCCAGAGCCTTTGATGTTTTATTTCAAAGCTCCAGTTGGTAGTGAGATTTGCAGACCTCCCCCCTTAGGAAGCGGATTAGGAAACTCAGCTACTTACTGTGTGGCCACAGCCCTTAAAGACATGGAATCTAAAAGCAGCTCTGAGGGACACTCCCCCCAAATTACAGACTGGGGTTTTTAAGAGACTGGCACTAATTAAAGGAGAATGCCACAAAGAGGGCTGTGTCCCAGACAACAGCCACTCACCTCCCACACTAGCTGCGCTTGAGGTTCCATTTTTACTTTCCATAGTTTGCCATGGTTGAAATTATCTAGATCTGAACTTTTCAAATTTCAATTTTCAAACTTCAAATTGTATAATCGCGAAGTTCTGGTTCAAGCAAAAAGCTTTACTTGGGTCCTGGCCAGGTAGCTCAGCTGGTTAAAGTGTCACCCCCATATGCCAATGTCTAATTGATCCGGGTCAGAGCACATACAAGAACTAACCAGTAAATGCATAAATAAGTGGAATGACAAATCAGTGTTTCTCTCGCTGTCTCTCAATCAATAAAGTTTTTCAAAAGTTGTATTTGTGTTATGCCGCCATCAAGCATTAGGCATGAAATGGATCTTACTTAAGTCGAAGCAGTCACCTGGGGCAGGTAGTATTATGATCCCCATTGTAGAGATAAGGAAACGGAGCTGCACAAGAGAATCAGTAACTTGTCCAAAGTCATGTCGCTATCAAGTGACGGAAGCAGAGTTTGGATACAGGCCTGCTGACATTGGAGCATGGCTTCACATCACTGGGTTAGTCCACTGTCCAGTCCATGGGGACTGGATAGAATGGGATGAGATTAATGGGAAGGCACAACAGACAACTGTCTCCCAGATGGCAATTATTGCATGTCCATCAATTATTGCCTTGGTGCCTGTTTTGTGCGCTGAGGGAAGCGATGCCTGGCTCGGTCCTGGAAAACAAGAGACACGTGGACCAAAAGCTTTGCCACAACACTGAAGCTGGTGGGATAAGTGCTGAGAGCCAAGGGGAGGATAAATTACTTCCAGCTGTGGAGAGGTTTCATGGAGGCTGTGCTTTGTAAGGGAGGGAAGGCAATCTGTACTCGGAGACAAGGCCGAGGTGGCAAGGAGGGTGGAGAGAATCACTCCGAGTACAGTGGGGCAGCATGGACAAAGGGGAGACAGACACCTGGGAGACACAGCAGGAGCAGGCTGGGAAAGGTGGGCTGGGTGAGGTGCCCGGGAAGCACACATCTGCTCCTGTCCCACCCCTCAGAAGCTCTTGCTGTGCTGTGTGATCTCCTTTGCTCCAGGGACAGCCAGCTGGGCTGCCACCGGCAGGTGTGGGAGCTTCCCCGGGGCCTCAGCTGGAAACCTGGATTCCAGAGGTGGTGCGGAGAAGAGCCAAAGCAAAGGAGCTCCTCCGGGACCACTCACCCCAAAAGGCACCAGGGGAAGCTGGCATTCCCTCAGGCATTCCCAATGGGCCAGCCAGCCTAACTCAGGTCTCTGGTGGGCGGAAGCTGTGGAAATGGAAAAACTCCTCAAGCTTACACTCCCAGTGCCCACAGAAACACCCCTCCAAGGATGGGTAAATCCAAAGGACACTGCCATCTTGTGGCCAAGAAACCCTGATGCCATGATGGCTGAGAAAGTCCCTGTGCCCCTGAGGGACCACAAAGGCAGAAATGCCAGAGACTTGTTTTAATAATTTCATAATGGAACCAAAATCATGCTGGCACCCAGTTTAGAGTCAAAACCAAGTCTTAATTCTGGCTGCCACATTCCCCAAGGTGCAAATATGAATTGTGCAGGTGAGGAAACGGCCCCCAGGAGAGATTAGGTGACTGGTCCAAGGTCACAGATGGCCAAGTACAGAGCCAGGTCTTATGCCAGGGTCACCAGTCACTGCCTGACAAACAGTTAAGCGTTAAAGCAGTGATTCTCAACATGTGGTCCCCAAGACCTTTCAGAAGGTGCATGAGGTAAAAACTATTTTCATAAGATGCCCTTTTCTTCCAGCCGTACAGTGAAATTTCCAGAATCAACTTTCTGTGCAATGACCTCGTCTAGTTCTGATGGCTGATGGAATGTATGTTTGTGTACTCATTTTAAAAATTCATGCTTTAATTTCTAATATGTCATGGCCCATATATAACCAAAAGCCCTTTGAGATGTTTAACAATTTTAAGAGTATAAAGGGGTCTTAGGATGAAAAAGTTTGACAACTGTTGCTTTAAAGAAATATTTAGCCCTGGCTGGTGTGCCTCAGTGGATTGAGTGCTGGCCTTGAACCAAAGGGTCACCAGTTCGATTCCCAGTCAGGGCATGTGTCTAGGTTGTGGGCCAGGTCCCTGGTGGGGTATGTGTGAGAGGCAACCACACATTGATGTTTCTCTCCCTTTCTCTCTTCCCTCTCTCTAAAAATAAATAAATAAAATCTTTTAAAAAATGTCTTCTTCAAAATATTTTTAAAAATAAAGTTATGCAAACTGAAACATTCCTTTTGTTTTGATACAGATGCATCAACTCTGTGCTGTGAGGCACTAATTTTTAGGTTGGTTGGAATCCTCATTTTTGGGCTGATGGTAACTGTAATGGACGTTTGTACACATTTTTGATTCAAGAAACACAACCACAAGTGCGAACAGGGAGCGTTCACTGACTGACTGCTCACTGGCAAGCCCTACTCCGAGTGGCTGGTTCACAGGTGCGGCCTCACCAAACCCCCACAACCGCCGTTTGCAGGAGGTGCTGTTATCACCTTTTGTCCTATGGACATGGAGAAGTGGCGCAGCTGGGAGGTGCATGGACTCTATCCCAGGCAGTCTGTCTTCCCTGCCTCTTCCCACTCCTCTGCCTTAAGATTGGATATTCACTTGACAGGACCAAAGTTTAAAAAAAAAAAAAAAAAGATATAAGATCACCAATCTGACCCCACACCTTCACTTTATGGATGAGGGAAAGTGAGGCCCAGAGAGGATTAAGTGACTTGCAAAAGATCACACAGCAAAGAATCAAAATCCACTGGGCTTCTTAATCCCAGCCAGGAGCTCTGAGAACTCCAACCCAAGCAAGCACTGCCATTAACTCCTTCAGAGCAACACGTGAGCATCACAGCATAGCTTGTAAGCAAGTACATCAAATCTACGCAAAAGACAACATCTCCCACAAAAGCAGTTCGACTTTATTGCCAGGAAGCTAGGGAGGAGCAGGGCAAGTGGGGGGTCTCTGCAGGAACTGCCAGCGGTGAGCAGGATTGCCAGGTTCCCATCTGTCTGGAGGGCAGGAGAGGATCAGAGTCCTGGAAGACATGAGATGTTAGGTGGAACAAAGGCGCCATCTGCCATGCACATGGAAGCATTGCAGTAGCAAAGGTTCACTATGAGGCAGCTGTGGAGGGTGAGCTGGGAAGCCCAGGTGCTGGAGACCTAAAAGCCCAGTGTCTAGCCCGGCACACTGCTCCCAAGTCTGTTATTCTCGGCTTGACAGGAACCCATTAACCTTGCTTAGTCAGTCCCTGCCGAGGGCCTCTTCTGGGGAATGCCCAGGGCTGCTGGGACAGCACTCCCTGTCCTGTTTCCACTCACACTGGGGAGACAATGAACAAAATCCTGAGCAAACAAATCTGCCACCAGCCAGATGATCAAAGTGACTTTGCAACCAATAAACATTCTAGCTCTGGTTCCCAAACCTGGATTGAAATCAGTCACTAGGGGAGGAGGGCACTTAGACTCAAAGACAGATGGGAGAGCTGTTGCCTGGGTGTGCTGGGCCAAGCGCTTGACCGGTGATTCCCACCCAGTGCACACATCTGAATCTCACGGAGCCTCCCTCACTACACGTGGTTACTGAGATACGTGCAGATAAAATTATATGAGGTCTGGAATGTTCTGTGGAACAATATGGGGCTGGGGGCCCTGGATGGAATGATGATGGCAGTGACTGCACAACCGTGGGGGCTGGGTGAGGAGCACACGGGCGCTCATCTTTATGTCTCCTCTTGCAAATGGGTGAAACTTCCTGTGATAGAAAAACCTAAAATAAGAACTGCTAGGAGAATTACCCAGCCATAAAAAGGAATGAAGTACTGACCCACACTACTGCTCACATGAATCCTGACAACATCATGCTAAGTATAAGAAGGCAGACACAAAAAGTCACCTACTGTATGATTCCTTTTTTAAATTATAAGTTATTGATTATGCTATTACAGTTGTCCTGATTTTCCCGCTTTTGCTCCCCTCCACCCAGCACCCCCCACTCCCTCAAGCAATCCCTCCACCATTGTTCATGTCCATGGGTCACTCATACAAATTCTTTGGCTATTCCATTTCCTACACGGCACTTTACATCCCCATGGCTATTCTGTGACTACGTATTTGCACTGCTTAATCCCCTCACCTCTTCACCAGTTCCCTCCCATGCCCCTCCCATCTGGCACTCATCAAAACACTCTCCATATCCATGATTCTGTCTCTGTTCTTCTTGGTTGCTTAGTTTGTTTTTCAGATTCAATTGTTGATAGATATGCATTTTTTGCCATTTTATGGTTCATAGTTTTGATCTTTTTCTTAAATAAGTCCCTTTAACATTTCATATTATAATGGTTTGGTGATGATAAACTTTTAGTTTTTGCTCTTCTGGGAAGCTCTTTTATCTACCTTTCAATTCTAAATGGCATCTTTGCTGGGAAGAGCAATTTTGACTTTTCATTTTTCTGGCCAATCCCTTCTTTTATATATATATATATATTTAAATATTTTATTTGTATATTTTTAGATAGAGGGGAAGGGAGGGAGAAACAGCAATATGTGGTTGTCCCTCACTTGGCCCCCACCCCCCGCCCTACCAGGGACCTGGCCCACAACCCAGGCATGTGCCCTGACCAGGAATTGAACCAGTGACCCTCCAGTTCACATGCCAGCACTCAATCCACTGAGCCACATCGGCCAGGACTGGCCAATCCCTTCTAGCCTGCAGAGTTTCTTTTGAGAAATCAGCTGACACAGTCTTATGGGAACTCCCCTATAAGTAACTGACTTCCTTTTTCTTGCTGCTTTTAAGAGCCTCTCCTTATCTTTAACCTTTGGCATTTTAATTCTGATGTGTCTTGGAGTGAGCCTCTTTGCATCCATCTTGTTTGGGACTCTGTGCTTCCTGGACTTGCATGTCTATTTCCCTCACCAAAGTAGGGAAGTTTTCTTTCATTATGTTTTCAAATAGATTTCCAATTTTTTGCTCTTTTTCTCCTTCTGGCACCCATTCTGCCTGGGGCACCAGCCTGAGCTATATAGGAATCTGAGATGGCTGCTACTTGTGCTGTGGGCTTGGAGACTCCCATGCTACGAATCTAGGCTGGCTGCTGCTAGTGCCAGGCCTGGGGCTCACTGAAGCCAGCTGTTGCTTATTTGATAGAATTTAAGAAGTTGTGAGCATGAGCCAAGACTAGTCACTCATATATAAAGGCAGCTTCAGTGTCAGTAACTTGGGTGGGGCAGAGTCTTGAGGATCTCCAAGGCGGGTCAAACAGTGTTAGCCAGGTTGATGGAGTCTCAGATATGGCACCAGTCTGTTGGCTCTGTGGGTGGAGGGTTTAGAAAAGGGACAGTGGTCTCTGCTGTCTTTGATGCCAGACACTTCAGTTTCTCCCTGTATGCCACTGGTGCCTTTCAAGCTGCCACGCAGATGCTGGAGCTCTGAGGGCCTGAGTCTGAGTAGGTGAGTCCATGTGTGGGTTCTTTAAGGAGCTGCTTGGGGCTCCAGCAGTTTCTTCCACCTACTCAATCCCTGCTGGTTTTTGCAGGCAGAAGCTGGGGGCACTTACGTTCCTGGCACTGGAACCCTGGGCTGGGGGCCCTGGTGTGGGGCTGGGACTCCTCACTCCCAAGATATCCCTCCTGAATTTTTATCCACCACACATGGGTGTGGGACCAGCCTGTTCTGAGTCTGCACCACTCCTACCAGTCTGGATGGATGTGGTTTCTTTAATTCTGTAGTTCTCAGACTCCCATTCAACTTGATATCTGATAGTTCCGAGTGACGGCTGTTTTATATCTTAGTTGTAATTTTGAAGGGGTTTGTGGGAGGGAGCAAGCCATGTCTGCCTGTGCCACCGCCTTGACCGGCAGTCTGACTCCTTTTCTGTGCCATGTCCAGAACAGGTGCAGCCGGAGAGGCAGAGTGGGCGGTGGGGGCAGTGGGGAGAGACTGCTTGGTGGGTACAGGGAATTTTTCCGGGGTGATAAAACTTTTGAAACTATGGAGAGGTGGTGATTGTACAACATTGTGAATACGCTAAAATGTCTATGAATGCCACACTAGACGATGGTTAATGGCATGTCATGTGAATTTCACCTGAATTTAAGAAAATACTATGAGACAAACATAAACCGAGTTTGGTTAACCACCGGCAGGTATTATCCGCAGCATGCTGGAGCCCTCAGCCTCTCTGAGCTAAGCCTTCACTTTCAGAGGGACTTCACAGTGACCCCCGCCAGGCAGGGAAGCAGCAGAGAGGGGGGAGCCCGTTTTTACAGACAGGAAGACTGAGGCTCGGGCCGGTGAGCTCAGGCATGACAGGAGGGCAGCGCTTGAACCCTGATTACTCTTTCTGAGCTCGTCCTGAACATGAGTTGCACCCACAGACGGAAAAAGAGTGAGGGAAACAGACACATGTGACATCTCATGATTCGCATGTGAGGTCGCTACTCACCCTGGACACTGCCCTGGCTCAGCCTCCAGTGCAACCTTTAGGAAGGAGGCTGTGCTCATGGGGGACTGGCATGCCCACCCGCCAGTCACAGCTGGCTGCCTCTGCCTGGGGGCTCTCTACGGGTCTGGTCAGTGGACAATGCCACCAGTGACTACAAAACCCCGATTCTGGGTGCCTCTGCCACTAGCTGGTGTGGGCCTTCAGTCCCACCACTGCCCCCTCCAGGCCTCACGTTCCTCCATGACAATGAGTGCACAAGCCTGTGGTGACCACTGCAGTTCCCATACCACATGCAGGACAAGGGCAGTGACAGCTGGGCAGGTGGGGCTGTGAAGGGGTCTGGGCACAGAGGAGATACTGGATGGATGGGTAAGCTCTGCCCCAGTCCCCTAGGAGAGAGGGCAGCACAGGGCCGCTTATGTGCCCCCTGGATTACATAAAATAGGCAGGGATTTCCAGCTCAGACATGTGATTGGTTTGCACCAGTCTGAATTAACTTACCTGGTTGGTGCCCAGGAACACGAACCCCAGGGCGTAGGGGTTGCCTCTGAGGGGACAGTCAACAGATCAAAGCAAAAGACACACTATTCAAGGTCATGCGTTCCCAACTTAAATGTGGCTAATCGCAAAACACACCCATGTAATAAAAAGGGGTCCTGGCAGGCATTACACAGTGCAGCCTCTACCCAGTGGGCTGGGCACATGATCTGCATTAGACAATCAGCTATTCTGTTGAAGTGCCGGGACCTCACCCACCTGCCCACTTTTGGTCCACCCCTCGGGCCAGGGGTCCAGGCCGTCGCTATTTGGGGCCGACATAGGTGACAGTCTTCCCTGTTTTCTTCAGGGTCTCCAGCAGAGCATCCACGCTGTGCTCAGAGTCGATGCAAACCTTCTTGTTGGGCAGGTCGATCTCAAACTGAATTCCTGCAGGAAGAGGAGGCAGAGTGAGGGTGGTGGCCGTGGAAGCAGAGGCCCCGGCAGTCAGAGTGAGAAAGAGCTCTGGCTCTGACATCCTTGTTCACGACCACTCCTCTGGTCTCCTCTAGACCAGCGACCAGGAAACTTTCCCTGTAAGGCTGAGGCTTGCTGATCTCTGCCCTAGACTTGCAAAGATAATAGAGACATACCACGGTAAAAAAGGGCAAACATTTCTGATAAAACGGAAAGTGTAAGGCCTCTACTCTCTTCACCCTCTAGAGACCACTCCGAATAGTGGGGCACCTCTCCAGTCTTTTCCCCCACACACAAACGGGAAACAGCACCCCCGAATGGTGTCCTACTATAGAAACAGGTCCTGCTATATTTCACTTCCCAGTGGCCAGGATACCCTGCTGTCTTAGCATGCCCAGACTGACTTCCTCCTGCTTTTCAACAGTGACACCACGATCCATAATGGGGATGTGCCCTGCACCTACTCACTCCCCCGTGGAAGGATGCTGAGGTGGCTTCCAGTTTCTTGCTCTCACCACAACGATACAATGTACCTGAACACGTCTTGTTAAAGCCTGCGAAAATACTTCTGTTCCACGAATTCATGGGATGGAAATTGTGGGGCAACACACTGGCACCTTCTCAACGTTAACTGATATTGCAGAACTGCCCTCTTCAAGGGCTGTGCCGATTTAAAGTGCCCCAGCAGCATAAGGGAGCGTGTTGCTGGGTCTTCCGGAGACCACAGAGTAGAGGGAAGGCCCGCCAAGGTTCTAGCTGTGGCCCCACCACTGACTTGCTGGGTCTTGCCCATTATAGGCCTCAGTTTCCCCATCTGTACTGAAGGAGATGGGGTTGGCCAGCCCCTACGGTCTTTCCAAGTTCAAGTATGCCATTAGTCTGTGATTCCTCTGGCCCAGGAGTGCTCATCTAGGGCCCCAACCAACTCGAAACCCTTCTGAGCCATCTCAAGAGGCCACTCAAGTGGGGAGAGTAGTGAAAGGTAGGGAGAAACCTGCCCCAAGTTCAGAGCAGATCCCCAAGCATCAGTCAAGGGGCCTTAAAAATGGTACAAGGTTTGGTCCTGATGCCTGAATTTGTAGTGAATGGATACCTGGGGTGGGTGTGTGTTACAATGTATCCATGCTGCCCTCTGGGTGTTTGTCTTTCGGTTCATGAGTGTCTCCCTCCTCTGGCATCACAGAGCCAAAAGCTCTGGGACTATCTAACACAGTGCATTTCAAATTGTGTGCTTTGCAGCTCAAGTTCTTGGGCAGGTGTCCTAGAGCTGTCAAAAAGCAATCCCACCCTCATTCCATCCAGATGGTGCCTCTCTGTATATGAGGGGCTTCCGAGCAGAAGTTCACTCATAGTACCCACGGTAAAAGCAGGTACAGACTGACATTCTCACACGGGAGCTGGGGAAACTCAGGCCTGCAAGAGGAAGAGGTGAGAGTCATGTGATAAGTCCGAGAGGGTCTTTCCACAACATCCTCATTCCACAGATGGAACATGAAGCTCAGGAAACTGCTTTAAATGCTAATGAGATCACACCTAATGGAAGCCCTTTGAAAATTTGGTGTTATTATTATTTAGGGTTTAAAAATAAAAATCTGCCCTGGCTGGCATGGCTCAGTGGATTGGGTGCCAGTCTGAGAACCAAAAAGTTGCTGGTTTGATTCCGGGTCAGAGTATATGCCTGGGTTGTGGGCCAGGTCCCCAGCAGGAAGCGTGACAGAGGATCCAATGGATATTATCTCTTGAATGATGAGGTTTCTCTCCCTCTGTTTCTCCCTCCCTCCCTGTTTCTCTGAAAATAAAATAGGAGAGGAGAGGGGAGGGGAGGGGAGGGGAGGGGAGGGGAGGAGAGGAGAGAAAAGAAAATCTTAGAAGACTGACTTGGCCAGCACTACCAGAATTCTGATTGCAGCTCAGTCCTTACCTCAGGGAGCCTCAGGGCCAGACCTCAGCCCTTTCTGGGCCTCCATTTCCCCAGCTGAGACTTGAGGGGGCTAGATAAAAATAATGGTTTTCTAAATATGTCCAAAAGAGGTGCCTTTGGAGTTCTACGTATGACTGATTCAAATTGTTATAGTTTAAAAAGTCTTAATAGAAAATGAGCCCTGGCTGGTGTGGCTCAATGGACCGAGCACGGTCCTATGAACCAAAGGGTCTCTGGTTTGATTCCCAGCCAGGGCACATGCCTGGGTTGCAGGCCAGGTGCCCAGTGGGGGGCATGTGAGAGGCAACCACACAATGATGTTTCTCTCCCTCTCCTTCTCCCTCTCTTCCCCTCTCTCTAAAAAATAAATAAATAAATATTAAAAAAAAAAAAAGAAAATGAGACTCAGATGTGTCATATAACAAAAATTATCCCACTGGAGATCACCAACATGCCAACTGGTACTGACAGGGCTCTGGAACTAGACTGCAAGGCCAAATCCCAGCTCTGCCACTTATGGGCTGTGTGACCCCAGTCAAGTTACTTAACCTCTCTGAACTTCAGTTCCCCCCTGCTATAATGGAGATAGTCAAAGAATCTACCTAAATGGTTGTAAGGATTAGATGAAAGCCACCAAGCAGAGTAGTTGGCACATGCTAGGTACTCAATACACCTTAGTTTTATCATTATTATCAGCTTAAACTCAAGTTTCTCCAGCTCCGTGTCTACGTGCAGTTGAACATGACATAAAGTTTATCGGTCTCCCCCACTTCACTCCCAGCCAAGGGCCACTCACTCACCTCCTAGCTTGTTGAGGACCCGAGTGACTGCATTCGAGCAGCCTTCACAAGTCATGTCTACAGAGAACTCGTGCTTCTGAAATAAACAAAGGGGACCATGAGCCAAGCTCTGTGGAGAGACCCACACACCCACCAGCATGCTTCCCACTCAAGGGCCAAGACAAGAGGCAGAGACACAGGGCAAGACCTAGCTGCTGTCCAACTCCCAAGTGGCCTGTTTCTGGGCCCCACTTTCTTCATTGGCACAGTGGAGTAAGGGAGGATTTCTGTATCTCACAGGCTGTGGTATTGAATGAGATAATCCCTCCAGCTCCTTTAGCAGTGTCTGGCATGTGCAGTGAGTTGAATCAGCTGGGAAGCTAGTTTACAATGTTGGCTTTCTATTCTCACCTTCAAAACCCTGATTCTTAGGCCATCGGCCATATCAGCACCATCAACTCAAGGGTGACACCCATCCTCTAGCCATCTGGTGGTCTTACTTATGCATTAGAAGATCACCTTTTGTATTAGAATCACCGGGGAGCTTGTAAAACCTACAGGTTCTGATCAGCAAGAGTGGGCTGGAGCATCTACAATGGCTAAAAGGCTTCCCTGGTGATTCTGACATACAGTGCCCACTGTTCTCACCCAAATGCCTCCTTCTCAGAGGCAGCACCTAGCTCCTGGGGAGGGGGTGGAATGGCGATGCTCCCAGGGAGCGGGAGGGCAGCCCGGTACGGGAGGCCAGGCTCCTGGACGCTTCATGCAGGCTTGACATCCTGCAGTCTCCACGATATCTAACAAACTAAGCTCCCAGAAGACAGAGGCTTTGTTTAGTTCACCGCCACATCCCCAAAACAGGCACACCTCGGAGACATCGTGAATCCAATCCCAGACCACCGCAATATAGTGGGTGTCACCCACCATAAAGCAAGCTGTCATCTTTTTGCTGGTGGGGAGTTTTGCTTTTAATTTGTAAAAAAAAAATAAATAAATAAATAAAAATCTACATCTGTGAAGCGCAATAAAGCTAACTGCAAATAAAACCAGGTACGTCTGTAGTTGTAACAGACCACGTGGTTCACAAAGCCTAAAGCAGTTACTATTCAGCCCTTTCAGGAAAAGTTTGCTGACTCCTGCTCTAGAACTAACAACAGACAGTCAAGATCTGCCGGTGGCGTGCACTTGTGTGCTAAGCTTTACAGGGTTTGCAAGACCGATGATATAAGACCCAAACCTATTGCATGCCCACTATGTTCTTTACCTGGTATCTGAGATCATCCTCACCCCGCCTAGAAAGGGAGCTAGTCACCTTATTTTACTCAGGGGGTTAAGTAAATTGCCCACAGTTACATGGCAAGTATGTGCCGAGGCTGGGATGTGGACCCAGGCTTTCCTGGCTCCAGGGACTCCCTGCTGGTTCTGGACCAGCAAACAGCACAGGGGCCCCCACCACCCTGACTCCGAGCAGGACCTCTGAGAGTGGGGACACCTTGTGAAGGAGCAGGAGTTTTTGCTGCCTAAGGACCTGAAGTCACCAGACATCTGAAGCTTCCTGCTGTGCGCACTAGACAGCAGGTCTCCTTCCAGCCTCCACCATACAGAGGTCAGACGCCTGCTGGTGGCTTCTAGGTGGCAAACGTCACACTTCGGGTTCTCCTCCTCCACCTCTGAGTTACAAAAGTAAATTTGATGGTGGTGGAAAAATCTGCTTAACCAACAGAGTACACCATGCTCCTTCGCAGGGAATCCCAAGACTGGCCCACCACTGAACACTCAGCCTGGTGCAGCTCCAGCCCCTCAGGGACTCTTTAAGGTCGATGAAAAGGCCCAATAAGTGGCACAGTGCTTTCACAGAACCTCAGACTCGGCAAGGCGGGAACAGAGTGGGGTCATGTTGTCCAGCTCTTCTCAGACAAGGAATTCTTTCTCAACTCTCCAGGACATTCAGCCTCTGAACGCCCTGAATAAGGGGTGTTTACCACTAGCAACAGTTGAGGGCCTCCTCTGTGCCAGACCTGGTCCTACGCACCTCTGTGAATTACAATGGTTAATTATTACAATAAACCATGACTAAGTCATTGTTATTATCCCTTCTTGACAAGGGAGGAAGTTGAGGTTCAGAGGTCAGGTCACTCACTGAATGTTACACAGCCAGTGAGTGGCAGGGCCTTGACTGGACAGTCTCCAAAGCCTGAACCCATAACCACTGTAGTCCTTGCTAAAATGAGGTTTGAAATCTGCCCACCAGTAGTTTGACCCTACTCGTCCTAGGTCTCTGCAACAGCCACCGCTCCTTGTGGACTAGCTATGCCAGTGGCTGTGCTGAGTATTTCGCTGGCATTTCCCCATTCACACTAACAGTCCTGTGAGGTCGGTTTTTATCCCCATTTTACAGAAGAGGAAATCAAGGCAGAGAGAAGTAAAGCAGCTTCCTCAAGGTCATCGGGTTGGCAAGCAGGAGCAGATGTTCAAATAGGTTTCTGAGATTGTAAGTGTTTGAGAAACCTCTCAGGAGGCAGGCTTCCCCTTTCAGTTTTGATGGCAGGCCCTCTGCTAAATCCTCCTTCCTTCAGCTGTTCATCTCAAGATGTGGCACCGAGTACCCTCTTCCTACTGACCATCCCCTCTGACGGGTCTTTCGTTTGTCTAAATCCCCAGAAGTGAACAGAGGACAGTGATCCTCAAGCTAGCCACCCCCCAAAAAAAATAATCCTGGTGGCCTCACTACCCCCAGTCCTGGGGTGATTGATACTGTCCTCTAACCTGCCACAGCCAGATTGGTTCAACTGGGAGCCAATGCTGCTGGGTTCTTCTCATAGGTCGTGTTGTCTGAGGATCTGTCCCAAGGCACCCAGCAAGACCCAAGGGAAATGACACCTGCAATGTTTGTCGCTTGGCCCAGAGAGCCTCTGGCTCATCTGTCAGCTTCCTCAAAGCTAGGAGGCTAAGATACAGGGCATCTGGGAGACACCTCTGAGTACTCACTGGGAGGAGAGCAGTGAACTAGGCACCCTGGGGGAAAGTGCTAAACACCACCTGACCCAACCAGGATCTCTAGGATGCAGCTGGGATCAAAGTTTCCTCCTAAGCCAAAGTGACTACTTTTGTACACACTTACCACTTGGCCAGGAGAGCCTGGGCATCTGAAGATAAGGGGATTAATCCTGGCTCTATTCATCTTCCAACTTGACCTTTCGTAGGTTATGAGCTTTGGGGTTTTTTTTTATTTGCAAAAGGCTTGCTTCCTTCCTCCCTCCCTCCCTTCTTTTTTCAAATTAGAAGATCAATTTTATTTAGAAAGTTACAGATCGAGCCAGCTGGGCTTCTGAAACGAGTTACAGAAGCAAAAGGGCCCTAGGAGCTTAGAAGAAAGGTGAAGATAACACGCTGGAGGTGGGGCGGGGGTGGGGCGAAGAAGAAGAGGTAGGGAAAGGCGGGGAGACGCTCCCTACCGAGAAAGTGCGCTAAGTAGCCTTCATTTCTTATCTGCACAGTGAGGCCATGAGCTACCAGATATTTGCGGTTAAGACTGAGTAAGCGGCAAAGACCAGCGAAGACCTCTGTCCTCCAGAAACCCTGCCACTGAGCAACAGGAGATGCTGGGCAGGTTCTGAACCTCTCCGGGGCTCCTGGGTTCAGGTTCAGAGTGCCCGGCAAAGCACTGTCTCCATTCAGTGTCGCCCAGCACTGACCTGAAAGTCGGCCAGAGTGGGCAGGGGAAGGGAAGAAAAATACTGACCTCTGAAAACCCTCCCGGTCCGCAAGGGCCTAGCCACCCCCTCCCCTCTCTCAAGGCCAGCTCCGCGGAAGCGCACCAGGCGGAAGGGCAGGAACTGGGAGTCCTAGTTTCCAATCGTGACCCACTCCCCGTGTGCTCGCGGGCTCCTCTCTGCCCTGTTCTGGGTCTCCGTTTCCCCGTCTATGCAGGGAAGGTCTGGGCTTGTCGTCGCCGGAGGCCTTGCAGCGGCTCCGATGTTCCGAAGCCTGACTCCTACCTAAAACCCCCTTCGTACTCGACTTTCTGGATCTTCGCAGAAGCAGGAGGCTGGGTGGGGAGGGCTGAGAGAGGGCAATAGCTCCCGGAGAGGCCTGAGCCCTGGAAGAGCGACATCTGGCCAAGCAACTGTGCAGCCGAGACGCAGGCCGGGGGCCGCAGACCTGCGCGGGGAAGGGGTGGGGGCGGGGCGGCCACTTACCGGCATAACTGAAGGGACCGTGGGCGGCGGCGGCGACGCTCCAGCAGGTTCTGAGCACTCCAACCTCTGGGTTTCCAAGCTTGGGAGCCCGGGGGAGCCGCCCGGCAGGCCATGCCCCGCCCCCTCCGCCCTGCGGGCAGTGAGGCCCCGCCTCCCGCCCGGCCGGCCGGAGCTCCCTAACTGCCTGGTCGCTCCGCCCTCTTCCGGTGGGCGTGGTCAGGACACCAGCCTGTTCGGAGCGAAGCGGTGCAACCTATTGGGCTGGCCTGTACCTCCTGTCGGCTCTTTGTGGACTGCTGGCTTCGATTCAGGCTCTTGTTAGGGGCTTTAGGAATACAATGGCCCCTTAGTGAGCAGGACAGACCCCGTCCCTCCCTTAAAGGACAACCTGCTGTGTTTACCCAGTCACTAGTTATTGAATTCCAACCATGAGCCAGAACTGTACTAGGCCTCCGAAAGCAATAGTGGAAAAGACATAGCCCAGTAGGGAGCCAACGAAGGACGGCAGGGTATTGCAGTATTAAAGGAAATGTGACATGGGAGCAGAGAGAGGATCTCTAATTCAAACTAGAGTGAGTGTGTGTGTGTGTGTGTGTGTGTGGAGGGAGAGGGGAGATTATTCCCTGAGGTAATAAATGAGTTAAGGAGAAGAGTACAGGTTTACCTGATGCTGGAAGAGAAAGAAACTTTCCTCTACCTTCCAAGGTTCTTTCTGCTAGTCTAATAATTCAATTGTCGTGACAGATTAATGAGAGAAAATAATCCAATTTAATAACTTACCTGAATGAAACCCCACATACATAAATGAGAAACCCCATGTACATGAGAGATTATGAATTAGAAAGGGGAAATAAATATATCACATTGTGAGCCAATGATGAGGTAGGGTGCTTGGGGGCTTTGGAGAGAAGGCAGGTCATTCTCAGAATCAGAAGGGCAGAAGTTCAGTAATTAGAAGCTTGCCCAGACACATAAGTACTGGAAAGTTATTTCTGGTGATAAACCTATGGGCAAGGCCCCTGATTTAAATTCTTCTAGTACTTGGGAGGGGGCATGCAGAAGTTTCTCTTGAGTGCAATGGAGCTCAGTTGCCTTTAGCTCAAAATAATCCACATCTCACAGAGGTTCATCTTGGGGTGACTCATTATGAACGCCTACATGCTAAAGGAAGATGAGCAATTTGGGAAGGGGGGAGGTAGACAGAATAGCAGGTATAAATGTTAGAAGGCAAGAGTGAGCATGGCGTGAGAGGTGGAGATATTTAGACTGAAAGGCAAGCACAGAAAGAGATGGAAAAATGAAGCCACAGAGGCATGAGCCCCACAGCCACGGGTGAAGACAGATGGAGGCAGAGATGGCCCAGGACACTTTCAGAGAAACAGGGGTGCCAGCATTTGGAGTTTCAGACACACACACACACACACACACACACACACACATCTCTGTGCGCACATAGCACCAGGGTGGTTCTGTCCTTGGAATAGCCAAGGATTCTGCCAAAGGGGCTCAGTCTGAGCATTTCCAAAGATCTCTCCATCAACAGAGTGCTTGGAGAACTTATTAAAAACTCAGATTTCCAGTCCCTGACTGGTGTGGCTCAGTGGATTGAGTGCCAGCCTGGGCTGCTGGTTTGATTTCAGGTCAGGGCACATGCCTCGGGTATGGGCTGGGTCCCCAGTCGGGGGCATGTGCAAGGCAACCACACATTGATATTTGTCTCCCTCTCTACCCACTCTCTAAAAATAAGTGAATAAATAAAACCCCTCAGATTTCTACACCTCACACTGTATACATTGCTTCTTAATTTCAAGGCATACTTTTAGTCCCCCTCCTCTTCCTGGTTTGGGGAACCACTGGCTAAGGAAAACTATAGTCTAAATACATGGAACCTTTTTGAGAAAGTGCTGGTCATTTTCTCTAGGGTCTAATTCATCCTTTTTGCCTGCTCTGTGAAAAAGAATCTGGACCCCTTATATATTTTTTAAAGATTTTATTTATTTCTAGAGAGGGAGGGAAACATCAATGTGTGGTTGCCTCTTGCATGCCCCCAACTGGGGACCTGACCCACAAACCAGGTATGTGTCCTGACTAGGAATCGAACCGGTGACACTTTGGTTCACAGGCCAGCACTCCACCCACTGAGCTCCAGCAGCTGAGGCTGGATCCAGACCCTTTAAATATTTTTTCCTTTGCCCACTGGTAAGATGGTAAGCTTCTTCCCTAAAGGCTCTGTAGAGACACTGGAAAGGGAAAGGTTTTTCCATCTTGTTTCCACTGTACTCACTCAGTAGTCCCTTGCAGCATGTGTGATTGCCCCATGCCCAGCTTCTGAGGATGGCTTCTCCAGCACCAGGCTCCTGCTGTACTCAGGGACCAGCAGCACCTAGCAGCCAGCAGCACCCCCAGTATCTAGCCCCCCGGTGTGTGCTTTCATAGCAGAGTGGTTCAGTGAGATGCCTCTTTCTGTGAATAGCTTTTTTCAGCATCCTAGCAGGTAGTTTTCCAGCCAAGAGGGTGGATTCTAGCAAGTTCCACCAGCAGGGTGTTCAGTGGACCAAGCCTGAATCTCAGCTTAGGGGTGGAGGTGAGGTGGGGGTGGGGGATGCTTTTTAGGTGCTCTATCTTTCTATCTTGGCTACGTAGTGCTATATCATTCAGTTGTTCCACAGCTTATTTAACCAGCCTCTACAGCAGAAACCATTGGTTGGCTAATACAACACTCATTCCCAATCTTTTTACTCTTGGTACTATAGTGTAGGCTGGATCCCTAAATACTTGCTTTCACATCTTCCCTTGCAGCCAGTTTGCCCATACGATATAGCTCTGGATGATAAGTTCAAAGCAGAAGTCTGCTAGGAGCCTTTCGGGAAAGCTCTTGCTCTTCTCAAAAAAGAGAACAGATACCACCGCGTAGAATATTGATATTATATCTAGAGCGCAAGTGCACGTTCTTGCAACTATGAGGGAAATGCCAAAGGAGTTAGAGAGGCTGGTCCTGACGGTGCTCTCTGAGCCGGCGCCAGCCGCAGTTTGCCTCCGGACTTGCCCTGTGGTAAAGGTAAGCCCCTCTCTATTCCAGCCACTGCTACTGGGACTTCCTGTCACTTGCCCCTGACACATTCTAGATACAGTCCCCCACTGACAGAGATATAGGTTGCTTCCAATCTTTTAATGTTCAGGATGATATAATGACAGTTTATATACATACATCTTTGCTTAAAATTTTACGTAGACTAAACCCCTAGTGGAATTACTGACTCATTCTCAGTTGTGATGTAGCCACATTGCCTAAGCCTTACCATCCATAATTTTGTTTCTTCAGATCTGTGTATACTGCCCCCAAACATTCCAAGTTTGCAGGTAATTTTTAATTTTTTCCTTTTCTGCTTTTCTTTGCCTTATTTTCTATAATGAGTACTAAGAAAAGGACCACAATGGGGGGAAAAGAGTCCGGGAGTTCTGAGTTCCAGACTGCCAGCAGTGTCATCACGAGCCTTGTGAACCTGGGCCAGCCTCCTCATCACCAAGCCCGAGGGCCTAGGGGCTGGGCCCTTCTGGCCACCAGTGCTGGGGTGAGGACAGGAGAATGTGGACCATTGCCATGTGCAGATGGTGAGTTTGCCCACAGTGGTCGGTGCCTTCTTCCTGGTGCACCCCACCTCTGGACTCCGCCTGCTGGAGTGATCATTTGGCAGGTGCTGGGGCTTGGCTTTGCAGAGAAAGGCCATTGTAGCTGCTGCCTCCTCCCTCAGAATGACTATTCCAATTTATGTTTTCTGCTGGCGGTGTAGGAGAGGGTTTTTCCACGCTTTTGCCAACATTTGGTATTAGCAAGTAATTATT
The DNA here is from genome assembly GCA_004027475.1 of Anoura caudifer. Taxonomy (NCBI): domain Eukaryota; kingdom Metazoa; phylum Chordata; class Mammalia; order Chiroptera; family Phyllostomidae; genus Anoura; species Anoura caudifer. The sequence continues at coordinate 19,927 of PVKU01003290.1, forward strand.
TTTCATGATTCGATGACTGAACAATGATTTAACATTTTGATGTCTTGGTTTCCCCATCTGTTGAAATGAGCTGTTTGAGATTTAGATGAGCTAATATATACACGTACATTTTATATGTACATTGTATTTTACACATATATAAAATATATATATGTACACATGTAATATATACATATATACACATATACATACATGCATGTATATAACACACACATATAATAGTTCCATTCTTCTTTACTGGGCATTGGCTTTAGAGTGATATTAACCTGATTTTGAATACCAGCTCTGTCACTTTCAAGCTATGTGACCTTCGGACAGCACTTAACTTTTCTGAGCCATAGTTGCTACTTCTGTAAAACTGAGTTAGTACAGGGTGGGTCAAAAGTAGGTTTACAGTTGTTCGAATGGGAAATAATACAATAATTAATAAATAGTAACACAAGAATAAACTCTGTTTCACATGCTCACAGCTGTAAACTTACTTTTGCCCACCTTGTGCCTCAGTGTTTCCCTGAGGCAAGATGGAGAAACCATGCCTGGCACCGTGCTTCTCACAGAGTAGTTGTGTGATACATGCCGATTTATTTGGACTCCCTCTTTTGAGCTACAGCAAGTGAGGACTCCCAGGTCTGTGTAGAGAGTGTATAGAGTATGCTACAAAAATCCTCTTGCAGAGAACTTTGGCTACAGATTGCCACAATTTTCCATGGACTCCAAAACTCTCAGACTACCTGGAAATCTGTCCATTCAGCATTATCTGGTGGCACACCTGAGAGAATGAAAGAAAGTCCCAGGTTCTCAGGGGTTTCTGAGGAAGGAAGGCCCCTTTCCCTACTTGGGACTATGTCCTCCTTCCTTGGGCAGTGTGTAAAAGAACCTGGACTTGAAATTAGGGAGTCCTAGCTCCTAGCTCTAGCTGTGTGACCTTGGGCAAGTTGTTTAACCTCTCTGAGCCTGTATCTGAGAAATGGGAAATAGGGTTGTTATGAGCATTAAATGAGGTCATCTTTGTAGAGAACATTAGCAAGGCACCTGGGTCATGGTCAGCACTGCACAGACTTTTGAGGGGGTGCTGAGCTTCCAGTCAATGCCAAGGGAAGGAGAAACCCAATGAAGCATGCTTTTGTAAGCCAGTGAAGGGTGTCTTTGGATCTTTGTATGATTTTTGTGTGGTAAGGAGCAAAAGGAAAAGAAGTTAGCAGTATGGGAAGAAGGCGGATTAAAACCTTGATGCCTCGTTTTCAAAATCCCTTGTATATCTGAAGGGGCAATATAGAATTTCATCCTGTATTAAAGACCAAAGTTGCCATATTTGTAGTTCTTCACATTGTTAATGGCAAACAGCACCAGATGTTAGCCCTCAGTCCTTGAGTTTTGGCTAAGAAAAAATTCATATTCCAGACTCAACTACAGGCAAAATTTTATTTAGAAGGTCACAGAGATAGAAGAAAATGAGTGGTAGAAGAAAGGAGCCAGCTGGGCTGTGCGGACTCAGGAAACAAGTTACAGAGTCAAAAGACAGGCCCTTAGAGCTCAGCAGAAAGGAGGCAAAGGTATACAGTTGGGGGAAGGAGAGGGGAAAAGCCTCAGGGGTGGGGGGGGGAGAGAGAGAGAGAGAGAGAGAGAGAGAGAGAGAGAGAGAGAGAGAGAATGAATGAGGGAGAACTGGGTCCTTAGTCCGAAAGACTTTTATCTGGCCGCCTCAGGATAGGATCTGGATGGAATAGTCCTCAGCCTTCCAGGTGTGTCTCCTCAGGGTCCTTGTCTCCACTGACTGGCGCCAGGGCTGGGGTTTTGCTGCTTTTCTGGGCCTAGAGATGAAATGCCACTGAGGCCTAGATGTTATCTCTAGTTTGAAGAAAACTCTGTCTCTGTGGTCAACAGACCCAAGGCTTTATTCTTAAGATTATGTGATGGTCCCTGGGTGGGGTGGCTCAGTGGATTGGGTGTTGACCCACAAACTGAAAGGTCACCAGTTTGATTCCCAGTCAAGGCACATACCTCGGTTGCTGGACAGACCCTCAGTTGGGGATGCATGAGAGGCAAACTGATTGATGTTTCTCTCTCTCTCTCTCTCTCTCTCTCCCTCCCTTCACCCTTTTTCTAAATATAAATAAATACATAAAATCTTTTTTTAAAAGATTATTTGCTGGGACTCAGAACCTCATTGTCCTGGGGGCTTAATGCTTAAGAAAGTGGTCATGCAAGGGACTTTGTGGGAGATATAAGAGGCATTCTCCGCCTGCCTTATTTCTCCTCCGAGGGAGTCTACCACATGACTAGTGACATGCCAGAAGAGGAAGGTCAGAGGAGGGTCTGGCCACATAACCAGCGACGTGAACGTTCAGGGGGTCTAAACCTCATGACCAGTGATCTGCTAAGGGCTGAGGTCCCACCCTACAATTGACCGTGGCTAGCCACCCAGGGCTTCTGCCCTGTGATCTTCTGTACCTGGCCTATGATTCTTACTCTGCTCACATATCTGTCTAAATGCCTACTGTATGAATATCACTATTAAAATCTGTATTTAACATTGAATTTTGTTTAAAAAGTCATACAGTATCAAAGAGTACAGAATGAAAATTAAGCCTTTCTCCTCCTCTGGCTGGCCCAAGTTCAGCTCCCTGTTAGTAATCATTAACAGTTTCTTGTGACTCCTTCCAGACATAACCAGTGGATGTACACCAAAACCCTACAGGAATGTGTTCAGGTAACGATAGCAATACGGTATATCTTTTTTAAAATTACATTTTACTGATTAAGCTATTACAGTTGTCCTGATTTTTCCCCCTTTGCTCCCCTCCGCCTGGCAACCCCCACTCCCTCAGGCAATCCCCTCACCATTGTTCATGTCCATGGGTCATGTGAACATTTTTTTGGCTACTCCATATGCTGTATTGTACTTTACATCCATCCTCATGGCTATTCTGTGACTACCTATTTGTACTTCTTAATCCCCTCACCTCTTTACCCATCCCCCCCACATGCCCCTCCCATCAATTTTCATAAATGAATCCCCTGGCAACCATCAATTTTCTTAAACAAGTCCCTTTAACATTTCATGTAATAAAGGTTTGGTGATGAACTCCTTTTGCTTTTTCTTGTCTGGGAAGCTCTTTGTCTGCCCTTCAATTCTAAATGATAGTTTTGCTGGGTAGAGAAATCTTGGCTGTAGGTCTCTGCATTTCATGACTTTGAATATTTCTTGCCAATCCCTTCTAGCCTGCAAAGTTTCTTTTGAGAAATCAGCTGATAGTCTTATGGGAACTCCCCTGTAAGTAACAAACTTCCTTTCTCTTGTTGCTTTTAAGATTCTCTCTTTATCTTTAACATTTTTAATTCTGATTTGTCTTGGATGGGCCTCTTTGTATCCATCTTGTTTGGGACTCTCTGTGCTTCCTGGACTTGCGTTTCTATTTCCTTCACCAAATTAGGGAAGTTTTCTTTCACTATTTTTCCAAATAGATTTCCAATTTCTTGCTCTATCTCTTCTCCTTCTGGCACCCCTATGATGCACAGGTGGACCTCTTGAAGTTGTCCCAGAGGCTGCTAATACTGTCCTCATTTTGGGGGACTCCTTTTTCTTTCTTGTTGTTCTGATTGGTTGTTTTTTTCCTTATGTTCCAAATCATTGGTTTGATTCTCAGCTTCATCCACTCTACTGTTGTTTCCCTAAAAATTATTTTTTATTCAATTAGTATATCCTTTGTTTATGACTGGATCTTTTTTATGCTTTTGAGGTCCTCACTAAGTTCCTTGAACATCCTTATAACTAGTGTTTTGAACTCTTCGTTCATAGATTGCTAATCTCCATTTTATTTAGCTCTTTTTTCTGGAGTTTCAAACTGTTCTTTCATTTGGGCCATGTTTCTTTGTCTCCTCATTTTGGCAGCCTCCCTGTGTTTCTACGTATGGATAGAGCTGCTTTGATTCCGTGTCTTGGTTGTGTGGCCTAATGTAGTAAGTGCCCTGTAGGGTCTGGTAGCACAGCCTCACCTATCATCCAAGCTGGGTACTCAAGGTGCACACTTCATGTGGGCTGAATACACTCTCCTCTTGTAGGTGAAACTTGATTGCTCTTGGCAGGTCAATGAGAGGCATTTACCCAGGCCAGTTAGCTGCTAGGACTGGCTGTGACCACTGACCCCAACTCTCTACCCTCCAAGGAGGATCAGCTGTGGGGGTGGGGAAGGGTGGTGGTGTCCTGACCTGGTCTGTAGCTGCCCACTGGGTGCTTAGATTCTGGGGTTTCCTGGGTGGTGCAGGCCAAGAGCAGCCCCAACCTGTGTTTTGCCCAGCACACCCTGCATGAGCTATAAAGCAATCTGAGATGGCTGCTACTCATGTTGGTCTTGGAGATTCCCAGGGGAAGCCAAGCTGTGAATCTAGGCTGGCTGCTGTTAGTGCTGGACCTGAGGCTCACTGAGGCCAGCTGTTGCTTGTTTGATAGGATTTAGGAAGTTGTGCAGCAGAAGCCAAGACCAGCCATTCACACGGAAAAGCAAAGTTGGTTTGTGTGGAGTCTTAGGGGATCTCCAGGGCTGGGGAAAGAGTGTTAGCCAGGTTGATGGAGTCTCAGATATGGCACAAGCCTGCTGGCTCTGTGGGAGGAGGGTTCAGAAAGGGACAATGCATTGTCTCTGCTGTCTTTGATGCCAGACACTTCAGTTTCTCCCTGTATGCCACTGGTGCCTTTCAAGCTGCCACCCAGATGCTGGAGCTCTGAGGGCCTGAGTCTGAGTAGGTGAGTCCATGTGTGGGTTCTTTAAGGAGCTGCTTGGGGCTCCAGCAGTTTCTTCCACCTACTCAATCCCTGCTGGTTTTTGCAGGCAGAAGCTGGGGCCACTTACGTTCCTGGCACTGGAACCCTGGGCTGGGGGCCCTGGTGTGGGGCTGGGATTCCTCACTCCCAAGATATCCCTCCTGAATTTTTATCCACCACACATGGGTGTGGGACCAGCCTGTTCTGAGTCTGCACCACTCCTACCAGTCTGGATGGATGTGGTTTCTTTAATTCTCTAGTTCAACTTCCATTCAACTTGATTTTTGATGGGGCTTAGTGATGGCTGCCCTACATTTTAGTTGTAATTTTGATGTAGCTGTGGGAGGAGGCAAGCCATGTCTTGCCTATGCTGCCATCTTGACTGGAAGTCTGCCCCATAATTCACTATATCTTAATAGAAATAATTGCCCCAAGGTATCCCTCCCCCCTTTTTACTCTTTCCATAATTCTGCACTTTGCTTTCTTATTATATCGGTATTTCTTGGAGATTGCTTTATAACTGTCCACATAGATCTGCCTCACTGCCTCCATGGTTACATGACAGTCCACTGTAAGTGTGCGCTGTTGTAGTATTATATCTAACCAGTCCCACATAGCTGGACAGCTGGGTTGTTTCCTGTCTCTAGTATAAGCAGTGCTACAATGAATATTATCATACTAGGTCTTTGTTCACAGGTGAGAGTTTAAGTTATATACAGGCATATACCTGTATTTTTAATCACCCTTCATGAATGATTAGTTATGTTTGGGAAACTGATCCAGATAATGTCCTTAGGATCATAATCTTTTCCGCCAACCTTCCACTCCCCCCACTAAATTGTATTTTCTGGGGTCGTACCCATGTCTTCCCACTCTGATTCCCCGGATTTGAGGAGTATGGCAGGAAGAGGAGGGTGAAGTACTGCACTGGAGGAATTGCCGGTTTTGCTTAGTAGTGAAAAGACCAGTAGGCGGCTGGGCGGGACTGCCCCTTAGATGACTGAGATAACTAGACCAGGGTTTCTCCGCCAACTTTTTGGCCAGATAACTGTTTGTCATGGGGGGGCTCTCCTGTGCATCCCTGACCTCTACCCAGTTGTGACAAGGTCATACGTCTCTTAGGGGCAAAAATCTCCCCTGCCTCCCAATTTTAAGAAGCAGTGCTCCAGACAATTCACTGTTGGTAAATTATTCATTGAACATATCGCTAAGTATCCAGTATCTGGGTTCGGAGGGAGTATGATATGAGTAGGGAAACCACCACAGAAAATGTTAACTTGCTCTCTCCTGTGGAAGACAGTGACAGCCGTGTGAAGTCTTGTCCACATTCTCCCTCTGCTGACCTATTCCTTCCTTCCTTCCTTCCTTCCCACCATATGCAAACATGGTCTTTTTTTTTCTTTCTTTTTTTTTTTTAGTGGAAGAAAATTAAACTTTATTTTTTAAAACCAGACCACTAGGAAAATGTATCATAGTCCTGAAACGGCAAACAGAAAGGCTATATTACTATTTCAAGTAGTAAGTTGGTAAAAAGACAAGGTCCTTATCGAAATGGTAAGGTGCCAGAGCTGCGGTTGGAACACTACACACTGCAAAGACCCCAGGCAAAGTGGTATTTGGTAGTGGAGGGGTCAGGGGGAGGGGCAGCTCCTTCTTGGCTCTGAAGGAGACACAGCTCACCTGAGTTGCTTACTTTTTCTACCTTGACCTTCCTGTTGCCAAAGGATTGTCTCAGTAGGCTCTGTTATTTCAGGGTGCTAAGTAAGCAATACTGGGTTTAGGTTTCATTCCTGAAAACCAGTTTTTTTCCAAAACCAGTACTTCATAACTCTTAATTAAGCAGTCAACAATTCCTCTTTCATTGTCCATTCCTGGATATTGGTATACAGCACAATCAGAAACTCCTCTCCCTTCAAGGTAGAGTACCACTGCGAGATTGTCCTGTCACTCTGCTGCAGAGAGGCTTAGGGCCCATCACGGCAGCCAGTGAGAAGGAAGGTCTGCTTCCCATACTCAGAGTGACATTGCCTCTTAATGTTTCTGGAGGATCTCCAAGCTGAAAGATGTCATGTGTGAGAATTTAAGAAGTGCACATCTACAGCTTGATGGACAGAAGCAGCTATCCAAAGGAAGCTTTCAAAGACCTTATCCAAACTACCTCTTTCAACTGCACATCTCAATCAACTTCATACCCTGGTATATACAACAAAAACAAGAAAAACAGATATCCGGAAACCATTTTTCCCCTTCTAAATTAGCGACCTCATGGATTTTGTGTTACAGCTTTATCAGAAATGGTGTGGTGATGCTTATGGTAAACAGGAGGTTGGCAACAAAGAGAAACACCTCTCTTCACATTCGACAGGTCACTGGCAGGTGAGAGGAGCCTGTCAGCTTGTTGGTACCTCAGAGGGCTCTGTCTTGGTTTGAGCGAAATACTTGCTGCCAGAGTAAGCATTTGCCACGTAAAATTTAGGCTCTCAAAAACTCTCTGACCCAAATTTTAGCACCAGTTTTTTCCATTGCACTTTCTAGGATTAAAATATAAAAGAATCAGTGTCCAGAGGCAAGTGACTCATGCCTTAACCTTGCTGCCATCCTTAATTTCTTCATTCACAGACTTTGCTTAAAAGACAGAAATTCTCATTCTTCATTTTAAATAGATTCCTGCCCTCAGTCATAATGGCCAATGGCAAAGGCTTCTATATCTGAATGGATGAGAGAGACTCCTTCATCTTCTTAGTCATGGATGGAATGAGGTTCATATGGTCATCAACACACTTTGTCACACAACTCTCCAGCTGCCGCTTCACCTGAAGCTCTTTATTCCCTGCATCTATTGAATCTTTGGCTTTGTCGTTGCAGTGCATGGTGCATCGGGCCAGGCGGTCCTGGAACTTCTCCAACTCCCTGGTGACCAGGGCCTGTGCCTGAGCCAGAGGAGAGTGGCAGCGCTCAATGCACTGGTGCACCTGCTACATGGACGCTTTGTTGTCCTCACAACAGCTGGCGCTACACCGGAACATGAAGGCCTGCATCTTCCAGATATTCTTTCTCCAGAGTCTTCACCATGGAGTCCCCCGCCTCCTGTACCCGAAGCTGCTGCAAGTCCGCCATGGCGACCCCGCGTGCACCGGTGCACCGCGCTGAAACAGAGCACACATGGACTCTGAGACCGGCCCGCCCCCTCGCCGCAACTTCCCCCAAACATGGTCTTATTGTAAAACTTTCAAATAATACATTATCCTCATCACTTCCAACCCAGGGGATTCCCTAGGGGGGAAAGAACTATTGTTTTATTTTTTTTTAAAGATTTTATTTATTCAATCCTAAAGAGAAGGGAAGGGAGGGAGAAAGAGAGGGAGAGAAACGTTCATCAGTTGCCTTTTCCACGCCCCCAGTCAGGGACCCGGCCCACAACCCAGGCATGCACTCTGACTGGGAATTGCACCTGCAGCCTTCTGCTCGTGGGGGCACTTCTACCCACTGGGGCACACCAGCCAGGGCCGTTGTAAATTTAGAACTCTTCCTATGATCTTAGAGACCTATCTTAACAAACAGAAATCAGGAGGTATATTTTGTTTGTTTCATTTTTAACATGAGACTTCATTATGCTTTGTTGAACTTGATTTGTTTTCAATTAAAAGTCCAAATAACAATTGGAGACCTATCCATATCTGTAAAATTCTATCTCATTTTTTATAAAGTGCTGCATAGGATTCTATATTATGTGCATAGCAACAGTTAATTATTAATAGTTTGCATACTGATCAGCAATTACTTTTTCAGTTTGAATAGTCTGACAAGCTGATAATACCCTAATGTCCATATGCCTCTTTGTAAAAAAATAAAAATAAAAAAAGTGGTTCTCAACCAAGAAGTAGATATACACAATTTAATAAGACCGCCGATAGCCTTACAAAAAGAGCTGTAACCACTTAAAATTCCCTCAAAATGAAATTAAGAATAGCCTTGACCCCTATCACAGGCTTCTTGGATTAAATTACCAATCTGTGGATTTAGCCGTTCAATTTGGAGAGACATCTTGCAAATGCAAACAGAAATCTTCCAGGAGGTCTCCACTGCCGGAAGAAGTTCCAATTTCCTTAGCATGGTTAGCACGATCCTGCACCGGTGGTTCCTTACTCCAGAAAAACTTCAGTTTCTCTCCTCTGGGCTCAATTCCCTCTGGTGTCTTCATAGCCTCAAACACCTGTTCCCGGGTTGGGGGAGCTTCTGGCCAAGGGCAGCGCTCTGGTCTGTTGAATGAGTGACGGCAAGCAGGGACAGTGTCTTGATCATCACTGATTCCAGCCCTTGGAACTCACAATAAATGATGAAAGAGCAAGGCCGCTGGCGGACAGAGACATGGGCAGTTGGGGGAGGAGGAGTGAGCTGAGGGGCCCTCTCACTTCGCTCCTGGGGCCAGGACCGGGCTGGGAGGCGGACGGGGACGAGCCCAGATGCCACCGAGCCGCTGCCCACGACCCTTTCTTTCGCAAAAGAGACGCTCCACGTGCTTCATTTCTAAATTTCTCTGTAAAAACTTAAAGGGAGCCTCTCCCGCAAGGTCACAAACCTGGAATGAGAAGGGACCCCAGGTGTGTCTTTGTATTTCCTTAGAAAATGCTTTTGGTCACCAACAGAGGGCCCAGCAATACACTAGAGATGTGAAAGGACCAGATCTCTGTGGCTGGAGGGTCACTTTGCTGTTGAAACTGTTTCAGGAAATCTTCGGTATGCCCCCTATAGGAGTCAGACAAGTTACCTTTTAAAGATGAAATGACCCGGAGAAATAAACCCCCACACCCACAGCGGTTAGAAAATTGAATGACAATGGTGGTGACGCACAGGATGTTCGAGGCCCAAGCAGATCAGAGAATTTAAAAACTACGGTCCCTCGGCAACAGCAAAAAGGAAGAACCTCAGTGAACACCCATGAGCCGACCTTCGGGTTGTCCTGCTGCAGCACTTGCCCAAAACAGGGCAATTTGTGTTCTCCCACTTAACAGCAGTTTTCACGTATGACTTTTTACAAGATCTTAGGTATACGAGGGGAGTTATCTTCTTCTTTGGCTTCCTTTAGTAGCTGTCCAACGATAGTGCTGACTAATGGTGAGAGCCAGCAAGTGCCCTTAGGCATGGAAATAAGTTGTTATAAGAGAAACAAACAACGGGAAACTTTACCACTTGGTTACTGCGGTGCCAATCTGCGGAAAAGGAGGGAGAGAGGCCTCAGGAGTCAGAGCCAACAAGTGAGGAAAAGAAAGGAGAAGGGATGAACCCTAGATTGGAGAGCCACAGAACAGCCCCAGAAGCACCGGGGCCCAGGAGCTCGGTCTCCTTGGTGCAACCCAACCCCCGCATCAATCAGCTCTTTCCGCGTTGCGATTGGCCAAGGGCTTCCTTGGCCTCCCTGGCTCCCACCTCCTGGCTGTTTGGGGTTTACTTCCCCAAAGTACACGGGCCCCACCTTGTGGAGCAACCGCTCCTGCATTGGAAAACGGATCTCCGCCCAGGGGAAGCCATTTTAACGAATGGGAGCGGCTCCATGCATTTATTGGCTAATATTGGTATCGGTCAAAGAACTTCCCACCCACCGTCCCACTATAATTTTAAGTAATTGGCCTCTTTCTGTGTCAATCCGTTACTAGGGAAACGAGATCGTCGTAGTCTCATAGGCATGAGTCAAAGCCAATCAAGAGTCACGCCTTCATCCTGAGTCAATACCCAATTGCTGCTCGAGGAGTCCAGAGGACGCAGTTGGGATTGGTCATCAGCCTGCCCGACCTGGTCGCAGCAAGTTAGGCTGAGTCGTAGTTATATAGACCGGCGACGGAGCACGCGTGTGTGCGGGTGCAGTTGCGTGAGGGTGTTTTTCCTTCCTCCGAGCTGTGGAGCAAAGCTTGTTCCTTTCCCGCTCAGCCGCGCAGGTACGCCGGGGTGTGGGCGCCCTGGGGTCGAGTACCAGCTGCAGCGGTTGTAAGAGGGAGAAGAAGGAGCTAGCGCTCGTGCTAGGCGTGCCCCCTTTTAACGGCCGCAGGCGGGCGCATGGGCGCGCGGAGACTCTCCGTCCCCCGCCACCCCCCACTGCCAGCGCGCGTGGCCGTGTTCGCCGCGTGCACGTGCCGCGCCCAACTGCCACGCGGGGCCAGAGTGAGCCGCGGCCGCCGCTCGGGCCCCAGGGCGAGCCTGGGGGCCTGGGGCCCTGTGCGGCCAGCTAGTCAGCATTTCCCGCCTGCCTCCCCACGCGCCAGCACAGTCTTTCCTCCACTGGCAAGGTACTCCAGCTTGGCCTGGACCATAGGAAGCTTTTATTTAAGAGTGGGAGCGACACGAAAGTGCAATGAGGATTTTTCGACCTGGAAAGCAGAAGTGCTGGTGTTTGGTTTTACAGGGAGTCCAGGGGAGCAACGAGTGCATAGGTAGTAAGTGCTAATAACTAACACTTTTCTAAGCCCTCATTGTGTGCCTGGCACTGTATTGAAAAACTTGTGTGCCTCTCATTTACCCCCACAATGACTGATGAGGTACGTTCGATGATTTTCTTCATTTTACAGCAGACTCGGAGACTCAGAGGTGGAGTGACATGGTTAAAGGCATGCAGACGGTAAGGGGCAGGTATTTGAATCCAGGTCGCCTGACTCCTAGGTACCGAGACCATTTTTTTTTTCCCTTTGTTCCAGCGCTCTATGTGGCCCCCGGGCAATAGTAGTCCCTGGGGACAGCATCAGCCTCGAAATCCAACTGCTGCAGCCTTGCAGCGGCATTTGTGCTTGAGCCAGTTCTGGGCTTCCAGGGAGACCAGGGTTGTTGGACTTGAGCTTAAAGACAAAGGAAAAGAAAGCATTTGTTCTTCCTTTCTACATGTATTCGCACAGAAAGCTGATGGATGTGCTGCCCTAAAAGCTTTTTGGAAAAGTATGGAATAAAATGAAGTAAGTGCAAGTGAACACGGACAGCGTTCCTTGTCAGATTTGAAACTCAAAGCCTGATGATGGGAAATTCCCGCCAGCAGGAAGTTAGGCTCGGATACTAAGCCCTGGATCATTTCTCTCTCTTTTTAAAAAATATCGGAGCAGATTTTTGAGAAAGACCTTTGAGAACATCATTTAACTTCCTCGTTCTGTATTGGAAGAAAATGAGGTTCAGAGTGATAACTTTCAGATCTCTCCAGCATGTATAGGTTAAAATTTGAAATTGGAATGGAAAGAAAGGATGGTGCTCAGTTACAGTGTAAATTTCACCTCTGTGGAGCTTATGCTAGGTGAACTACGGGCGAGTGAGGTGTGTTGGAAATCTTACCCTTGCGCAGGTAGTTGGGGTCTTCTGTGGATGACAGGCTGTTGCATTTTAGTTCATTATTTAGCATTTACTGTGAGGCTTCTGTGTAAACGTAGAAGACACTTTCAAAGACTTGAGTTTATATTTTTCTAGTAGAGTTATATTTTAGTTTTTTGAAAGCCATTATACTCCCTGGCTTAATGAAATGTTACATGTCCCTGTGTTGCTGGGTCAAGTCATAATTACATTGGAGGCATCTCTATTTGAGATAAACTACAATAAAAATTTTGAGACTAATCCTTCCCAATTAATTTTTATTGGAATGGCTTTCAGTCTTTTTTAAAAAAAATTTTACTTGGTACACTTTTGGGGATTGGTCTTGACTTTTGCAGTCAGAGGGAACATACGATTTAATCCTGGTAAGTAAATTTAAAAACCATGAGGAAGCTTAATATTTGTGTTTCCATTACCCAAAATTTACGGTGTTTCTGAACAGAAAGTAGCAATAGATACATGAATGAAATTTTGTATTGACAAGTTGTACCTATGTCGGTGTTACCATAAATAACAGATTGCTTTAGAAGATAACATTGTTTTCCCTGGAACTTGCCTTTCTGTGGCAGTTCCACTTACTTGCCGTTACTGGTTAACTATTGAATTAGCATTTTAAGTTATCAAGTGTTAACATACTCTGATGATCTACATTAAACTGTTAAATTTGAGTCTAACTAATTTTATCATTGCTTGAGGTAAAATATATCAATGGAATCATCTTAATGCATTAATGGAGGGAAAATTTTGTTACTTTCCCCTTCAAATACTTCTTAAAAAAGAACAGTTCTTGGCTTCAGGCAAGTGGTTATCAGTTGGGCAGGAAGATGAAAACTGCTGTTTCACCAATTGGTAGCCTCACTGGTCTGTCCTGTGTTCATTTATCAAGAACAAATTAATTAAAGAAAAATTATGCTAATGCAAGACTTGGGTGCTGCCCTGAATCTCAGCCAAGTCAGAGGTTACTTTTGTTGTTAAATCCTTTCAGTCTAAGCTTTTGTACCTCTTAACTGGTAGAAAAGTAGGCAGTTCTTTGTTCTTTATTTAATTCACTTTGCTGTTCTCAGCTGACAGTCTGCTAAGGAAACAATTGGGAGATTTGGTAATGTTTGTTGGTGACCTACTTTGCAGCAGTTTTTGTAATTTACATTATTTTTTTGCTTTAACTTGTTTTAGTACTTGGCATAGAAAATAAAGGGCAGAGGTTCGTTTTAAATTTTTATAGGTTTGAATTGTATATGGTTTGCAGGAGGGGCAATGTTTAAATAAAAGATGAAATTTAATATAAAGCTTAATTTGTTACCTAAATCAAGTTTCTTTTTTTGCCAGTTTAATAAAATTACCCACTTGACCTTTTCAACAAATAATTAAAAAAATAGTATTTCAGAATTTATATATGCATTCTATGTTCATTTAATTGTGCTTTAAGACTGCTTTGTATGAAACTTAATTGACCTTAATGAAGGGAGATAATGCTCAGAGTAGGTGGGTTAAAAAAAAAAACAAAAAAACTACCCCCTCCATTCCACTCCCCTCACCCCCCCTAGGCAGTTAACATCCAGTGGGCAAAAACCTTTCGTGCAATACTGCCCTTCCAGCCTTGGAGTTAAGTTTGACTCAGCAACTGTAATCTTGCTTGTAGTTGGTGATCACACTGTGGCAGTTAGCTAGGTTTATGATTTTAAATCTAAAAAATAAACTTTCTGTTTAAATATATATATTTTTGTTTTGTTCTGTGTATTCTTGGACACCTTGTCTGGCCCTGATTGGGAAAGCTAAATTACAAGCCGGGTGATAATGGTGAAGAGCTGCTAATAATTGATACATGAAGAGTGGGTTTGATAAACAGAAAGTAAATGTGAAATAGTTTCACCGGCTGTGGCCCTAGTAAATATGGTGTTTATGTGATAGACTTCCCCTTCTGTCCTCTGCTGCATCTCATTATTTAGCTGTGTGCGATATTTCAGGTATTTGATAAAGAGTGAATATTAGATGGTTCAGAGAAAGAAAGCCTGCTCCGTGGTTGGGGCACATTTTGTAGGGATGTCATCCTTGGTGGCTGTTTAACAGCCACCTAGGTGGTCGTATAACAGCATTATTTTATATTTGTATGGCCCTTTGCATATGTTAAAAGTGCTTTCACATACTTTAGGTGTTCTCATGTTTTTACTTAAAAGAGAACTGATAATCTGATATCCAGATAGTTGTCTAAACTATTTTATAAAGCCTGTTGCGTGCCTCAGTAGGCGACTGTAGTTAGATGCATGCTAGCTATTCAGAAACACGGAAGAATTCCGGATCTGGAAGGCGCAAACGTGACACCCACCTGTCCTAGGCTGTGCCTCAAGCACACACCGTTTCTGTGCGCTGTGAGGTCTCAGGGCTGCCTGGAGTGTGGCCACCTGGGCGGTGTGAGGTCTGAAGGACAGGAAATTATGTTTTTAAGAATTCCATAGTGGTTTTTTTGTCTTGATGAGAAAGAACAGATTGTTGCTTAATTATAAACCCAGCTGACTTTTTAAAATTGACTGGGGGGGAGAGAGAGAGAGAGATTTTTGTTGTGCCACTTAGTCACGCAGTCATTGATTGATTTCTTGTGTGTGCCCTGGCTGGGGAATGAACCTACAACCTTGGTGTATTGAGACGATGCTCTAACCAATTGAGCTACCTGGCTTGGCCTAATTTTTCATTTTGGAGTGGGAAAGGGATGCTAAAAACCAAGAAAAGACTTGTGAATTGTTGTTTTCTAATTTCTGTCTTGAAGTTTCTATCTTTTGGGAAAATTGTTTTTGAGAGAAATTTTAGATTTATAAAAGAGTTGAAATGCAGAGACATCCTAGATAGCCTTCACCCCACTCCCCTAATGTTGACATCTCCCCTAACCATTGTGTATTTATCAAAACTAAGAAATTGACCTTGATAAAACACTATTAAATGATTGATCTTAATTGGATTTTCTCACTTATTCCATTAACTTCCTCTTTCCCAGGTCCAGATCAGGACACCACACGGTGCTTAGTCCTTGTGCCTCCCTGGTTTCTCTTCTCTGGTCTGGCACAGTTCCTGTCTTTCCTTTGTCTTTGTGTCCCTGACAGTTCAAATCTCAGTTTGGGTGTGTCTGGCGTTATGAGCAGACTGAGTTTATGGGTTTGGGGGAAGAATACCACAGGGGTAACTTACCCTTATTGCAGCATTGGGTACATAATATCATTGCTGGTTGAATTTAACCTTGATCACTTCATGAAGGTGGTGTCCACCAGGCTAGAAGTTTTGCCCTTCACGTATTCTTTTCATTAGAAGCTAGTCACTAAGAGTGAGGAGAATCTGTGAATTTGTTGTCCACAAACTCACAGATACGTTAAAGCTGCCACTGTATTTTCTAGACACCTTGAAGCTTTGCAAATATTCTGTTTGTCTAAAGTTTTCCCCCTTAATTTTAACATTTACTAGTGGGTCTTGCCTGCAGCTAGAGCACTGTTTTAATGGTGATTCTTTATTTCCCTGCTTTCCGCATTTGCAGTGAGGAAGAGTTATTTCTGCTCCCCATTTATTTACTTTTTAGTAAGACTTTATTTTCTTACCCATTGATTTTTTTTTTCCCGTGGATATTTTATTCTTTGGGTTATAAACCAGTGTTACCCTGCATTTATTTTTGCTTTTTTACTTTATTGGTCAGGTTGTTGCACTTTTGCCTCTTGTGTCCCCCTGTGTTTTTTAAAAGATTTTATTTATTTTTAGAAAGAAGGGCAGGGAGGGAGAAAGAGAAACATTGATCAGTTGCCCGTCATACGTGCCTCTACCAGGGACTGAACCTGCAGCCCAGGCACATGCCCTGACTGGGAATCAGACCAGTGGCCAGAATGACACCCAACCGACTTGACAGCCGACCATCTGGAGCCACACCGGTCAGGTCTCGTATGCTCTTTTGACGATCATGTTCCTCTGTGCCTTTTTAAAAAAACATTTTCTTTCTTTACCGGGTGCTTCAGGCTCATCTTGTATTTTTCTGTCCTGTCCTAGAATCAACCATTGCTCCAAGGATCTGTCAGGAAGAACTTTGAAGGGAGTGACGGGTAGTGAATATGGAGAGTTTAGAAAATACATTGAGCAGCAGGTTCAGTGGTGGTGATCCTGCTCCTTCTCTGAGCACAGACGTTGGCTTCTGCGTGCAAGTTTCTTAGGTTCTGGGAAGACATTTGTTTCTCCAATAGTACGACAAATTTCCGGTGTTTCAATATGTAGCATAATCTTGCAGCAAAATGTATGACAATTCATATTCATGTTAGTACACACAAACCCTTGTTTATTTTTCCGTAGTGTTTTTGACAAGTAATTAAAATAGAGTAAGAAGATACCACTTAAAAATACCATGTACTCAGAATTCACATTTAATATTTTGTATCACTCTTTTGTGTTTGACTTTTTTTTTTTTTTTTTTTAAGATTTTATCATTTTAGAGGGGAAGGGAGGGAGGAAGAGAGGGAGAGAAAAACGTAAGTGTGGTTCCTTCTCTTGCACCCTCTTCTGGGGACCTGGCCTGTGATCCAGGCACATGCCCTGACTGGGAATCGAACCGGGACCCATTGGTTGGCAGGCTGGCACTCAGTTCACTGAGGCACACCAGCCAGGGCTGACTTTTTCCATGTATAGGTTTCCATCCTATCTCTTACTGAGACGACCTTTCATCTTTCCAGGCTATTTTATTGGTGGGTTAAGCAAAACAAAACTTCATTGTGATAAATTGACATACAATAAACTCCACATGTCAGATGTACAATGCAGTGATTTTTGGCATCAGTTACACCCATGAAACCGTCACCACAATCAAGAACGTATCCGCTGCCCCTCAGAGTTCACTCAGGCCCCTTTGCAGTTCTCTCTTCTGCCCACTCTCCCACCTCTTCTGCCCTCAGAAATACATTAACTGCTTTCTGTCGCTGAAGATTAGATGCATTCTGTAGAGTTTTTATGTAAATGGAGTCATACAATATGCGCTTTATTATTTTGATTGCTGAGTATACTGCTCTGTAAGTACACCAGACTGGTTTATCCTTTCACCTGTCGATGGACATTTGGTTTGTTTGCAGCTTTTGGCTGTTACAGGTAAAGCTTCTAAAGAAATGACAGACATTTCCGAGGTGGTTGCACCACCTTTCGTTCCCCCCAACAGTGTTTGAGGACTCCATTCCCGTGATACCCTGGCCATCACTGTGTGGACAGCCTTTTAAATTCTAGGCATTCTGTCAGGTGTGTAGTGGCAGGTAACTCATTGTGGTTTTAAGTTGCATTTCTGTAATTACTAATGATGCTTAGCATTTTTCATGTGCTTATTTGTTTTTATGGGTTGTTACTCAATTTTGAGAGCTCTTTATTCTATCAGATAAATGCTTTGTAAATATTTGCTCTCAGTCTGGCTTGCCTTTTCATTCTCTAGTGTCTTGCAGAGCAGAATTTTTTAATATTGGTAGAGTTCATATTTTCTCTTCTTAGAGACTATGTTTTTGGTTTTGTATCTACAGTATTTACTTAACCCAAGGTCATGCAGATTTTCACTAGAAGTTTTATAGTTTTAGGTTTTATCAAAACCTATTTCAAGATAAATTTTAATATGATGTGAGGCACAAACTGAGATTCTTTTTCTGTAGGTGGATATGCGGTTTTTTTAGCATCATTTGTGGAAGAGTGACCATTTTTCTACTGAATTGTCTGCACTTCTGGGTATATTTCTTAACTGTATTCTAGTCCATGGATCTATTTTTCATCCAAATTATTTAAAAAATAAGTTTATATATGCGCCTGTGAACAGTGTCTGGTATTGTTTTGTGTATACTAAAAAAACGACTTTTAAACACTAAAGGCGGTCATACAGTACATACTTGGCTATCGACTTTACAGTTAACGTTTTTGAGATCTCTTCCGTGCTGAGTTTATGATTGATGTACATAGGGTGACTTGATGTTCTGGTTTCCCGGGGTCAGTCGTAATTCACTCCACTTAACTGGGCATGATTACGAACAGCACCACTGTTCAGTCTCACTTGTAAGGGCCCTGCATGGTTATCTCAGGTGTGGAAAGTTCCACAGTGTGGGTAAGCCACAACTTAATCCCCTTCCAGTTATTCCCTGGCTTATGTTTTAGAGCTAGAGTGGAAGTGAAGGTCTCTTTATGTTTTGTGTAAACAGACAAGCTTTTCTTGTGTGTGTGTATATATATCTAGAAGAGAATTGCTAGATTCGTCAGAATGTTTCTGATTTTATCAAGATAGCTGCAAAATAGTGCTCAACTGTGGTTGTAGCAGTTGTACCATTTCTGCAGGTTCTCTTTTCCTGACTTCCTTTTGCCAGGGTTTGGTATTATTTTAATACTTAGGGAGAAATCTCTTGTGACAAATGATGGATTTAATTTGCATTTTACTGGTTACTTAATCTTTTGTTGGTTGCCCATTTACTTTTCTGAGAATTCCCTGTTCCATTTCCTTGGCCTATTTTTCTGTTGGGTGGTGGTGGTGGTGGTGGTTGTTCTTCTTTTAGTGATTTGTATAGGAGTTCTATACACATTCTGCATACTAATCTTTTACTGTATGATGCTGTATTTTTTCTGAACTTAAACCTGGCATTTACGTATCATGAGCTAGTAAGGCCTTTTGCTGTTTTGATTTTGTTTGTGTAAGTCTAGAATTAAAAGTAATTTGGGTGGATTATGCATGGTCCGTCTCAACCCTTGGAATGGAAACGTTCACAGCTCTTCACATGAAGCACCTTTAACATTTCTCTGTAAACTTGTGCAAACTTATTGATGGGGAATTTCTTTAAAGTTGCCTTGTAATCTTGTAATTTGGTATTAAGTGGACATTTTGAAAGTTAAGGCAGTATTTCATATTAGGATCAATCCAGTAAAAATGAGTCAGTGATTTTGTTAATCTGTGAGGCGTCTTCAGCATTTCCATATGTTTATGCTTTTCTAGAATGGTACTTGTTGATAATACTGTTTTTCAAATTAGGTAAGAAACGTATAAAAATTACATTCTTCAGTCTGTATAGGTAACTAATAACCAAATCTGTTGCCTCAGACTTTTTTTTTTTGCATTGTAAACTACCTTAGTCAAGCTTTCCTTGTTGGCTTTGAAGGATCCTAAAGCCAACACAGAGTGATACTGTTGGGAAAAATTATGGTGTCATAAGCCAAAAGTAAATTCCTTCCTAAAATTGGAACACTTGATCAGAAAATATTCTGATAAATTCCTTTAAAAGAACAAAGTACACAGATAACTTGTTTTAAGACAGATGTAAAGATGAAGCAAAATTAAAGTGTTTCTAGCCGAATGCTTAGCTCTTACCTTTGCCCTGAGAGCTGGAGAAAGTAACCAGATAGAAAACATCCCGCATCGTGAAAAGTTGAAACTGGACCCTGACCAGAAGGTCACGTTTACTATCTTTCTCTCCCTGAGGGTTTCTTTGGTGCTCAGTCCACTGGGCCACACCAGCCAGGGCTCCCTGAGGGTTTCTAAATGGTCAGTATTTTCTTCAGTTCTTGAGGTCAAGAACTGTTCCCTTTCCCTAGTCTCACACCTTTTCAGTATTTCTAGAAAAAATTGTTAAGGGAAAGCATAATTGTTTAAATACATAATTTTCCTATCCTCTTTCATAGAGTACAATTTTGGGATTTTATGACATTCGCAAGTGCTGGGAATGTTGTAAACTTGGATATAAAATTAGTGGAAAGTAAATGTCCTTCAGTGAAAAATGAGTGACTCTCCTCTCCCCTTTATTCTTTTCATCTCTGATCTTTCTAGTCTGTCATTCTTAGGAATATTATTTTTAAAAACTTTATTGAATTTATTGGGGTGACATTGGTAAATGAAATTATGTAGGTTTTAAGTGTACAGTTCTGTAATACATCATCTGTATATTGTATTGTGTGTTCACCA
Source organism: Anoura caudifer (assembly GCA_004027475.1). Lineage (NCBI taxonomy): Eukaryota > Metazoa > Chordata > Mammalia > Chiroptera > Phyllostomidae > Anoura > Anoura caudifer. The sequence continues at coordinate 39,951 of PVKU01003290.1, forward strand.
CCCCAAAACCAAGTCTCCTTCCATCACCATTTGCCCCCCTCATCACCCTCTCTGCTTCCCCCACCCCACTGTGTCTCTGGTCCTCACCACACTGTTGTCTGTGTCTGTGAGGTTTTTGTTGGTTTTGCTTAATCCTTTCACCTCTTTCACCCAGTCCCCCAGGAATATTATTTTTGAGTGATTTTTAATATAAACCCTGAAAGGTTTATCCTGTTGCTCTAAGAGCGGTATAAGAAGGGAGTTATCTCCAAATTGGACTTACTTGGAATGTTTGTTCAACAAACTTTGTCTTGGGAGAGTGACTTCTTTTATGAATTCTTCACATCAGCATGGGGATTGAAATAGTAAGGCTAGTTTCCTACTCCTGATTTTTGTGTTTACACGCTTCGTAGTCTGACCACTAATGTAGCCCTCGGCATATGCTATTGCATTGGAAACAGCCAGACTCCATAGTTATGTAAATTGGTAAAACCTCTTTTAGAAGGACAGTGTTCCAGAAGTGTTAGTAAATGAGGGAGAATATGTTGGAACTTTAGCATGGGTTTTCATCGATGTTCATAGTTTATAATTGTCACAGTGCGTCAGTAACTGGCAAAACAGTAGCTTTGCTGAGATGAGTCTATTTGCATTTGCTTACTTTCATTATTTTAGATTTGATAGAATTGAGAGTTCTGATGAACAAGAGTGAGATTAAAGATTTATTCTTAGGAGGTATGACATTAGTTCACATATTTCTTGTAGCTTGTTTTTTAGGTCTGGGCCAGAAATGAAGATGAAAGTTTCAGAGAGATGATTTACCAAATAGGATTTTTCTGATTAGGATGGAGACTGTCCATTTAGACTCAGGTCTGTTGGGCTCAGATTGCCAATATTTTCTTTTTTTATTGAGAATGGTTATTAAATAAATAAGCACATTTACAAAACTTGTGGTGTATAGTCTCATCACCCAAGAACTTCCCTCAACATTTTGTAGTGACTGATGCTGTTGGGTAGTTCGGGTAGTTTGGTGATTTTAATTATGTCAGTACATTTTATGGTTTCTTCAGACTTTTTAAAAAACATGGAAGCATGGTTTTTTTTTTTGGATTTTTGAGGCAGAATTTACAAACAGGATTACAGAAAGTTTGTTTCATTTGTGCGCAGGCAGCCACCCCAGTCCCTGCGTGTTTCTCAGGCGACCAGGGCCTCTGGGGGCCATTCAGCGGGCGCCTCCTCCCGCCACACCTGAGTCGTCCCTGCGGCCTTTTCTTCCTCGTCCCAGCGGCAGCGCCGTCCCAGCTGTCTTAGCCTGAACTCCGGGGGCCCTGACCATTCAGCCGACAGGCGGATGGATGGTCAGAAGTTCATCTGGCTTGTATAAAATTTTAACCTCTGAAAGAAAACTTTTATTTCTTCTTGTGTGTCAGATACTGTTAAGTATTAGGACTAGAAAGTTCTGTAAGAAATCTCAACTCTCAACAAATGTAACATTTGGGATGAAACTTTCATTCTTAACTAATGTAGAATTCTTGAAGACTTTGGCTTTTTAAATTTTGGAATCAGCCTCTTTTATTTGTTTTTTAAACAGTGAAGCGGTATAGTTCCTTTTTACTAAATTGCCATATATATTCAGTCACATGGAATATTTTTCTTTTTCCCAGTTTTATCGCAACATAGTTGACAAGAATATTATTTTTAAATACCGCAGTCATTCCCCTTGAGCTTATTGGTCAATGTTTGGCATGGAAGAGCTTAAAGGAGAGACTTTAAGAGCCAGAGCTTCCGTTTTAGCGGAACCACAGTGTCGGTAGCGGAAACTGAAGCCTCGGAGGCCGCATAGGTGTTGGAGCAGCCCTGATGACTAACGTTAAACCTGGTAACTTTATTTCAACGAAGCTATATTGCATGTTCCTGAACTTGAAAATTTCAACCCCAAATAAAGTACCATCTGTTTGGGAATTCCGAAATGATCACTGAGAACCTAGTTTCCAAACTATTCAATTACATTACACTAATAAAGAAAATTAATGTTTGGAAACTTGGTGAATGACACGGATTTCTCTAACAAGCTTCAGAATTATAGCAGTTAAGGAAAATCCACAAATGAGATGGTAAATTTAGCATATAAATGTTTAACTTTACTTACTTGGCTTTATGGCAGTGACATGAGATAAAATAGTGATGATAATGGTATAGTCAAACAAAGAATGAGCTTTTAAAATTCTTTTCATTTGAATTATCTAGGCAATCTCAAAGAAAGGGAAAAGAGAAATTCTGGAAGTGGTCTGTAGGTTTTAATTTTTCTTACCTTTGATATACAACCTAAAGGATTTTCATCATTTTTGCCTAGGAAGATTGGTTGTGAGAAAGTATTTGATAACACGCTATTTAGAAATTTAATGCCCAAGGACACTACTTGGCAGTGGGAAAGGGTGAAGTTAGGTTGAGGCACCGAGCGCAGTGCTGCTGACCTTTGTGATGCCGACTAGGGAATGAGAGCAGATGACACCGGAGAGAAGCGGTGCGGTTAGGGCAGGAGTTTACTTAATGCGCCCTGGTTGGCGTGTCCGTCCTACGGGGTGGGGGAGGCTCCCTTTACATTGCTTTGTATTGTGGATACGTTGTCTACTTTGGATCAGACAGGGAAGCAAAATTCTCTGTTGACCCTCAGTATATTAGAAAAAAACCAAAGCTACATCGAATAAAAATGATACTAACTTTACCAGTTTCTGAGGAATTGGGAAACCGGTTTTCCAGTTTTGAAATTCGTTGTGAGATCTGAGGATGTGGGACTGGAATCACATTGGATTTTTCCTTTTAACTAGGGTTGGGTCAGATGTTAGTGATTTTTGCATAGAGCAGTAGCTAAGCCCTTTTAAGAAAGGAAGATTTGAACCTGTGTGAACGACCGTGGACGTGGACCGCACAGTGCTATGGGGAATGACGGTGGGAGCAGGGGGTGGGCCGGGCAGAGGAGGGCAAAGGGAGAAAATCGAGACAACTGTAATAGCGTAAACAAGAATAAATTTTTTAAAAAGGAAAATTTATATGGGAACTTGAATATATAAAAAAGTGTGGCTGCTCTGGTTTATGTAGTGGGAAATCTTAAAACTCAGAAACCACAGGCAAAATCAGAGAAGGACAAGTGCCATATGATTTCACTTGTGCGGCCTCTAATGAACAAAATGAACTTAGAAGCAAAATAGAGACAGACTCATAGGTACAACTCAGGGACACGGACAACAGTCCGTGATTGCTAGGGGAGGGGGTGTGCTGAGATGGGGGAGGAGGGGGGGGTGAATGGTGATGGCTGGAGACTCGACTTGGAGTGGTGAACCTACAGTCCAGTGGAGAGATGACGTGTGTAGAGCTGTGCACCCTAAACCTTATACTTTTGTTAACTAGAGTAACCCCAATAAATTAAATTTTAAAAAATCACAGGCTAGATGACTATTAAGAACCTTTAATGTTCAGCTGTAAACTTTAAGTTGTGAAGAATCTAGGATCATTAAGAACATCTGAAATTATCTTTTTCTGGACCAAGAGCTAGCGGGGGAATACAGCAATTTCTCATTCTGCCTCAGGTTAGTTTGCTTTAAGTATATTAGTGTAAGAGTTAGGATCTAAATTCTCCTTACTGACATCCTCATAACCATGCCTGCAGGCACACTACCCTCCAGTGTGCCTGGGAAGCCATTCCATGGTGGCTGAAATTTCGGGAAAATGATGAACAGGCCTTCGACTAATTTCTTAGATTTTGGTGAAACAAGTAGTAAGTGGGACAGATATTTAAGAAGAATGAGTAAACATGCTTAATGAAGATAAACATACCTCCACAAATTGCTTGTGCAAGAAATGACCAACCAAATTCAATTTATTTTGCTCATCCTATAAGAAACCGGAAATAAAATTTGTCTTTTTTATACTGTAATTAATCTGTATATATTGCTGTTTGCTTTTAAATTAAGATAATCTTATCTCCTTAAGTGAAAAGTTGAGATTATCTCATGCCAAGTGTCATTTCAAAGTTTTTTTTTTTCCTACTTTTTTGTCTGAATTTTTAAAAAAAATTTATTTTTCAATTACAATTTACATCAATAGCCCTGGCTGCTGTAGCTCAGTGGATTGAGCGGGGGCCTGCAGACCAAAGGGTTGTGGTTGGATTCGCACAGGCCTGGGTTGTGGGCCAGGTTCCCAGTAGGATGCTCGTGAGAGAGGCAACCACACATTAATGTTTCCTTCTCTTTCTCCTTCCCTTCCCTCTCTCTGAAAATAAATAAAATCTTTGTGAAAAAAGAATGCTCATTTGAGAAAAAACAATTTACATTAATATTATTTTGCATTAGTTTCAGGTGTATAGGGGAGTGGTTACAAAATCAGATCCTTAAAAAGTTTCTTTTAAACTAGTAACTGACAATAATTGAGGACTTAGTATCTGTACAGTGCGTTACTTAACACTCAAAGGTACTAACTTTAAATCGGCGTGATAATTTTGGCGTGGCAGCGATTACTTTGTTGTGAAGATCATTTTGTTTGTTAACTTGTACCCATATTATTTTTGGTCCCACTATAGGATGAATAAAACATATTTAAAACCAGATATTTCTCTTAGTTTGACTAGAAATGTGATCGTGTGTGCCTGTATACCTAAGCTCCAGTTACTGTTTGACTTTGTCACCCTCGAATGAAACACTTCCGTAAATAAGAGTATGTTTGTGCTCTCACCCTGGAGCACTCTTAGGAAAACTGTGACAGGCTACGTGTTAGAAATACTTGCTTATGAGGTTCTTAGATTTAGTGTAAGAAAATTGAGTTTTAGGAATAATGATGAATTCTTCATAGTGTTTCTTTTTTCTCCCAGTATTTAGCTGATGGCAATAAATTTGAATATATGAAGTCTCACCTGGTCTGTGGATTTTCTTTTTATAATAACTATTTCTTTTTAAAACCAAGAATTTCTGAAGTGATCTTCTCTTGCTTTAATTTGGTTTTAGCTAAATAGTTACCTTCTCCCCTGCCACTGTTTTCCCTTTATATAATACTTGATCTTTCTGGTTGAACATATTTAACTTCTTTTCCAGGTTGAATTGACCAAAGCAATGGTTATGGAGAAGCCTAGTCCCCTGCTGGTCGGGCGGGAGTTCGTGAGACAGTACTACACGCTGCTGAACCAGGCCCCAGACATGCTGCACAGGTAGGCATGGTCTCCCTGCACCCTCAGCGGCTGTTTCTTAGCACGTGGGTGCTTACCCTTGAGAGCCTCTCATTCCTCATGCACCTGGTACGGTTGTTGCAGACTAGGACTTTGTGTAAGTGCCAGTAAATTATGGTTCTTAAAACAGTATCATCTTAAATAGAATATACAAATAAAATTTAAAAATTAGACTTAAGTTACCAAAACTTATACATTATCAGAAAAATAATACCTGAAAATGTAAAGGTGTAGTATTCATGCTTTTGTCTTCATTTTTTATTTTGCTGTTTTTGGTGAGTCATGAATTATTTAGTAGGAATGTATTGAAGAATATTGAAGACTGTTGTATTAGCATACTTTTGTGTCAGTGTGGTTTAAAAAATTGGAGTTATTTATTTTTTTAGTGGAAACAATACATGCTTGTTATAAATTTAAACACAATGAAATAAATGTGGAAGTAAATCCATGCTAACAGTTTTTCTGTGTACATGTGAACATTGTAATGTACTGTTTTTTAGCTTACTTGATAATCTGGATATTTTTACACGGGTTATACAGGTTTCACAGTGACTTTAGTGTCCACGGAGTCTTTATTTTATAGAGATGGAGAATGCTTTAATCCCCTGATGAACTGCTTTCATTATTTCCTGTTATAAACAGTGCTTCATTATATATAACTCTTAAGTGTATGTGGACTTGTTAACATTCTTAGAAATTCCAAAATGTGTGTTTGCTGGACAAGAACTGTTTTTCCTCCATACTTCGACCAGCTTGCATATTGGATAACACATGATTATTAGATGCAAAAGAAAATTTACAAATTCTTTCTTCTTACTGTATTCAATTTTTTAAAATTAAATTTGTTGGGGTAATGTTGGTTAACAACATTATGGAAATGGCAGGTGTACAGCTTTGTAATGCAGCACCTGTGCACTCACTCCATCGTGTGCTCGCCACCCAAAGCCGCCTCTGCTGCTGTGTATTTGACCCCCTCTACCATCCTCTTCCTCCCCGCCCTTACCCTCTGGTAACCACCGTTACGTTTGTTTTTATGAGTTTGTTATTTGGTTTATTGCTGTTTTATATCCCACATACGGGTGAAGTCGTGGTTCTTGTCCTTTTCCATCTGACTTATTTCACCTAGGATGATACTCTCAAGACCCATCCATGTTGTTTTAAATAGCAACATTTTATCTTTTTTTATGGCTGAGTAGTATTGAATTGTGTATATATACACCACCTCTTCTGTATTCCGTTATCCACCAAAGGACCCTTAGGTTGTTTCTATGTCTTGGCTATTGTGAATAATGCTGCATTGAACTTAGGGGTATGTATATATATCTTTACAAATAAGTATTTTCAAGTTACTGGGTCATATGGTAGGTCTCTTCTTAGTTTTTTGAGAATTCACACTGTTTCCATAGTGGCTGCACCACTTCTATATTCCCACTAGCAGTGCGGGAGGGTTTCCTTATAAACTGACTTTGAGTCCTTACTGTGAAAGTTGAAAATCTCAGTCTCTCTCTTTTTAAGACTTTACAATTTCCAAAATACTTTCACCTGTTTCCTTTTGATCTTTTCCAAAAACATTTTAGTAAAGCATTCTGAAAAAATTAACCTCATTTTACAGATAAAGATGTTAAGAAGTTAAAAATTTTGCTGGTATTCATATAACTATTACTGATAGAAAAAGTCTCAAACTTTTTTTTCCATTTTGTTGTGTTTTAGGTCAAAATTTTATTCTGTGCCCATAGAAGCTAGGTAAATTTGAATGTAAAAAGAAACTGGGGTTGGAAGAAACTAGCCATGTACTGTATTTTGTAGTATATAACGCACACTTTTTTTGCCCAGATTTTTGAGGGAAAAAATAACTTGCACATTATACATGGGTAGTACTAATTCTGTGTCTGTAGAAATGTTTTTAATTCTTTTATTTATGCTTATGCATTAAAAGTGTAACTATAGAAAGCAATAACAATATCTCTATGCAAAATAATACCCTGGAATATGATAATCAGTTTTGTTTTTAAATGTAAATAAATAAAAAATTGAATTAAAAAATGAAAATGAAAGGTTTTCCTAAAAGTTTGGGCCAAAAATGTGGGTAGGCATTCTACATGGCAGAATATGGTCTATTCATGTTTCTTCTCAGTATTGCTATTAATTGATTCTAAGGTATCCTTTTTTTTCCACATTTCTTCTCTGAGATACATCTTAGATATAATGAAAAGTAGCTTAGCCAGCAGTGAACCGATTTCATTGGCTAATGTGCAACCTTTTAATAACTTTAACAATTAAAGGATATACTTGGGGTCTTGTCGGCCCAGATCTTTTCCCCTTTTGGGAGGCTGAGGGAGGCGAAGTCAGGGTGTAGACTGGTATGTACAGCCTTATTTGGCAGAAATGGTGTATCTGGAATCTAGATATCAAATCCTTATAGTGTGGTAGTGTGGTTAAGCCTACATTGGCTTTCCTGATCAAGTACAGTATTATAATGAAAACAAGCAGTTGAGTAGAAAAATGAAAGCTATGGGAGTTGCAGCTTGTGAGCATCAGCAAAAATTATTAAAAACAACTCCTAAAACTCACCTGTGTGATGAGTGACTGGGTTTTAATGGGAATTTTTCACGTGTATTCTTAGGTACAGAAGGACTCTCCAGGTCTGTGGAGAGTATAGATGTTCTCCTATCAAACCTACCTGTTTTCTTCATGATTGAGAACAGGAACTTTCGTTTTATTTTAGGCAGCCTTCCTGACACGAACTTACTTACGAGATCCTTCCCACTGTGATCATCCTGCCCCGGACCCCTGGCAGTTTTGACTTGTAAAAGAAGTGCTCTGCCTCCTTGACCAGACCCATCCCCGTCTAGCAGTGCGTACTGCACGTGGGGCCACTCTGATTGCGCACAAAGAGGAACTAGAACGCACTCTCCTGCTTCCAAGAGTTTGCCGTTGAGGCAGTTAGGTGCCAGACGTGAAAAATAAATACCTGGTCTTAGGGCACTTGGGGGTGACAAGTACATTACATTTCTGTTTCACAGATTTTATGGAAAGAACTCCTCTTACGTCCATGGGGGATTGGACTCGAATGGAAAGCCCGCAGATGCAGTCTACGGACAGAAAGTAAGCATACCGAGCTTTGCACGGGCTGCTGAGCAACCTGAAAATACCCTTAAAATTGAAGTAGATGCATGCTTAATAGATTCGCTGATGTTTAAAGATCAGTTTTCTCACATTTGTAGAAATTTAGATATTCAGTAACTTTGGTTCATAATAGTTATTGAATGCTTGTGATGTCACATTTGTTCATCTTGTATGATATATACACTGAAGGTTTTTTGCTCCCTGGCATATTTGTCAGTTTGGCCCAAATAAACTCTATACAAAGACAAATCAGAATGGGGTCTGTGTGGTTTGTAATTAAACAGGCAAATGCTCTTTACTTGTGTTGGAAAGTTTTTGTTGTTGGAGATTGTGCACAGTGTGAGGCCTTAACCCATTCCTCCATCCCTTAGGAAATCCATAGGAAAGTGATGTCCCAGAACTTCACCAACTGCCACACGAAGATCCGCCATGTGGACGCCCACGCCACTCTGAATGACGGCGTGGTGGTGCAGGTGATGGGGCTGCTCTCCAACAACAACCAGGCTCTGAGAAGGTTCATGCAGACGTTTGTCCTTGCTCCCGAGGTATGAGAAAAGAAACACCTCTTTAAAAATGATTCATTTTGAAGTTTCAAATTTACAGAAAAGTTGTAATAATAATACAGTAACTCCCACATACTCTTTATCTGGAGCCACTGTCAACACTTGTCCACAGGTTTATAATTCTTTTTAATATTCTAAAGAGTTGTTCATTTTAAATTCTGAACCACTTGAGCGTGAGTTGGAGATACCATGCCTAGTCATCCTCCAGAACTTGAGCGTTTTCCAAGACTAAGGAGTTCTCTTCCACACTATAGTGCAGATTCATGAAGTATTGATGTAACACAGTTATCAGTCTGTAGTCCATGTTGAAGTTTGGTCATCGTCCCGATAACGTCTTTTACAGTAATCCCCGCCCTGGCCCAGGGTTGAGTCTAGGGTTACACCCTGTGTGTGGCCATGATGTCTCTTCACTGTCCTTTTGTCTGCATCAGTTATTTAACCTTTTGTTTCTTGTGGCATTGATATTTTGAAAGAGCATGGTCCAGTTACTTTGTAGAATGCCTCAGTTTGCCTCATCTGGTACTTGTGATCAGATTTAGGTTACATGCCTATGTGTCTTTTAGTGCTTCACATTAGGAGGCTCTTGATTCATTTAGTCTTTTTTAAGTTTGATTTATTGATTTGATTTGAGAGAGAGTGAGAGGGAGATAAACATTGCTTTGTTGTTCCACTTATTTACACGTTTATTGGTTTCTTATATGTGCCCTGGCCAGGGATTGAACCTGCAACTGTGGATTATCTGGACAATGCTCTAACCAACTGAGCTAGTTGGCCAGACTTTACCATTATTGATGTTAACTTTGATTACTGTGTTAAGGTGATGGTCAACAGGTTTTGCCACTGTGAAGTTAGTATTTTTGCTTTTCTCATTAGTAAGTAAAGTGTAAGTGCTTTTTTTCTCATTAGTAAGTAAGTGTAAGTGAAGTTAGTATTTTTGCTACTCTCATTAGTAGTAAGTGGGTGGTTCTTTGAGATTCTGCAAATACCCTCTTCTTCATCAAACTTACGTAATAGTTTTTGCATTAATTGATGATTCTTGCTGGAACCAACTGCTACTCTGATGATTACAAATGATGGTTATCTGATTCATCATTCTTCGTTTATTAGTTTATTCTGCTGTGAAGAACTTTGCCTTTTCTCTGTTATCACTCATGGAGTCTTTGTTTATTTAATGGGCTTAATGCATTGCTAACTTTATATTGATATCTAAAATGTTCCAGACGTGCTAAGTGTGAACCTCTTTAAGCTGGCTTCTGTGTGTGTGCACCTAATAAATATATGTAGGCACTTTGTAACTTTGTGGCACAAGGTGTGTTTCAGGCTCACCTAGCACTGTCTCTGCTCCAGCCCTAGCCCCGGAATCAGATGTTTTCCTCAAGGGGGGCTGGTTCTTTTTAGTTACCATGCTCATCATGGAGGGACCCTGAGTTTACGTGGACTAACCCCATCTGCACTGCTTTCCCAGCGGGTCTGCCCGAGCCAGGGCAGGCAGCCTGTGCACATAAGTGTGTGGAAGTGGTTCAGTAAGGACTTGCTGATTAAATGTTTTCTCCAGCATTACTCTTAGATAATTTTCTGTTCAGGATTGTGACTGGAAAACCCCTATCATTTACTGTTTGAATATAAAATAACTGAATTGTCGTTGAAAAATTATATGAGGTCAGTTTAGTCATGATTTTTAGAGGAAGGCTTAGATTACCTGCAGTGTAAGACTGTTGATGGACTTCTAAATATGCATGGAACTATGTGAGATAAGAAAGGAAGAGTCTAACATTACCTTAGTATATATGGTGCATTGGTACATAAGCTAATTCATTTAACACTCAGCTCTGAGGAATAGGGTGGTATCTCTCTTTACAGATTAGGAAACAGCAATAGAAGTTGAATAACTACTAGTAGTTGGCAATTTGGATTTAGATTCAAGAGTGTCTTGATTTGGTGTGTGCAGGCCTTTTCATAGCCTTGAGTGCTTGTATCAGCAGTCTTGGATACAGATTTAGGGAGTTAACAGCTCTCACATTTGGCAGTGGGTATTTATTGGTCCAGAAATGCTGTGAGGTGTGGCTGTGGCATCTCTACATACTTAAAGTTTTATCAATTTTGGGGTATCCATCTGGTAGTGTTTAAAGCAAGCCATGTATTTGAGTGTAGTTGTTAACAGCCATAACGTGGAGCAGGGCTTTTTGGCCTTGGCAGTGTTAATATTTTGTGTTGAATTAAGTCTTTGTTGTGACTGGCGGTCCTGTGCATTGAAGGATGCTTAGCAACACCCCTGCCCTCTACTCAGTAGTTGCCAATTGCTGCATTGCTTGTTGAGAAAACTGAAATGCCCCCAGATATTGCCAAGTGGCTCCTGGGGGTGGGCAATAATGCCTTCAGTTGAGAACCACTGGTGTAGGGTGATTTGGCTTGTTAAAAGTCTGCTGAATAGTAAAAACTTTTTGTTGGCATTGCAGGGCTCTGTTGCAAATAAGTTCTACGTTCACAATGATATCTTCAGGTACCAAGATGAGGTCTTCGGTGGCTTTGTCACTGAGCCTCAGGAGGGTAAGTTACTTGCCTAAATTTTTTTGGTGGCATCAGTTGACTCAAAGAGAATATGGGTTTCTTGAATGTTTCCATCATAGTCTGTCTATATTCTTCATTAATAACTTCTGCTTGTCAAGACATATAGAGGGCCTGAGTTTTTAACCTAGTTGAAGCTAATAAGTTAGTCTGCTTCATGGGGATTGGTAGAAGACATAAAACTCCTAAATCAGAAGTAGACAGGTTATTACAGCAAGACTAGTTGCATTTTTGTCACAGTTTCCATGGGACATTGAAGCCAAATGATACTTGTATGGCAACAAGGGTGCATTACAAGAATGGAACCTTAAGTTTAGGGAACCAAATCTTTGAGAATGGGCAGTAAACATGCCGGCATGTGGCTGTGGACGGACATACAATTTCCTCTCCAGAGGTGGGGTGGTTTGCTATGTAAATGTCCTTAAAAGACAGTCTGGGACAAAAAGATAGCCACTGCCTCAATTGCAAGATGTGTAGAAACACAAGAGACCCATGGATAATTGTCTCAGAGCAATTTCTGTATGGCGAGACGATTCTAAGCATTTTATATTTATTATGCAATGCAACAGCCTTATAGTTAAGTACTTTGGGTACTATTGCTCCCATTTAATAGACTAGGACACTGTAGTACAGAGAATTTGCCTGGCACCATCATACAGCTAGTGAGGTGGTAGGGCCTGTATTGGATTACTCACATTTATGATTTCAGATTCCATGTTCTTAACCTGACAGTACAGTTGCCTGCAGTCTGTCCTTAAAGGCTGTGCCCCCATCTCACTGAATGTACATCTGCTTTTCTTGTTTTGTTGCCTTTTGTATTGTGCTGACTGCTGTGACTTAAGTAAGCACAGATTACTTTTAAATCTGTTTTCTCACTTAAGAGTCTGAGGAAGAAGTAGAGGAACCTGAAGAAAGACAGCAGACGCCTGAGGTGGCTCCTGATGATCCTGGAACTTTCTACGATCAGCCTGTTGGGTAAGGAGAACTTTGTTCATCTGACTGGAGCTGCGTGAGAATTGGGTTGTCTGGTCTTTCTCTTTCTTGGAGTGCAGTCCTGTATTCTCAGATTTATCTCAGAAAGTAATGATAATTTCCCAATAAGGAGGCTTTACTTTTGGTATCTTTGAGCTTCAGAAATCTATGATCTGTTTCGTGTAATTTGCTCTGTGAGGACTACTTACGTAGTATCCTCAGTTGCTTTTTGGCTTAGTTTTTTGTGGGTGGTAAATGAAAAGGGGTTGGGATTTCTTTTTTTTTTTTTTTTAAGATTTTATATATTTATTTTAGAGAAGGGGGGAGAAAGAGGGAGAGAAACATTAGTGTGTGGTTGCCTCTCCTGTGCCCCCAACTGGGGACCTGGCCTGCAACCCAGGCATGTGCCCTGACTGCAAATCGCGCTGATGCCCTTTGGTTTGCATCCTGGTGCTCAATCCACTGAGCCACAGCAGCCAGGGCAAGGGCAAGAGTTGAAATTTTTTTTTTTTTTAATTCAAAGATATGTACACTTTAAATGAAGGAAGTGGCTACAGTGTGTTAGAAAAAGTACTCATCAGGATATATTTTTTATCCCTTTGAAGAATCAGTCTCTTCTTAGTTTCTTATGAAAAGTCTTCCAAGATGAAAACAGTCTCCCATTTTTATCTCTGTTTCTCTGCTGGTAAATGTCCTTTTTCTCTGAATAATTTCATGATGTTTTCTTCTGTTACTGGGTTCCAGTGATTTGGTTGTGGCTCACCTTAATGGTGCACATGAGTGTGTGTCTGTGTGTCTGTCTGTCACACTCCAGGTGTGCTTGGACCAGTCAGGGCATCATTTTCATTAAATGTGATAAATTTTTAGTCTATAGTTTCCAAATATTTTTCTGCCCTTATCCTTCTTGTATTCCAACCTCCTATATGGAGATAATTTGGTATTATTCCACAGGTTACTGAGACTGTTCATTTATTTTTTTGAAGTTAATTACACATTGCATTTATTTTTTTATTTTAATTGTTGTTCTTGTACAGTTTTCTGCCTTTTACTCCCATCCCAGCCCACCACCCCAGCCCTCCGCACCTCCCTCCCATTTCCACACCCTACTTTTTGTCCATGTGTCCTTTATACTTGTTCCTCTAAACCCCTCTCCTTTTCCTCTGAAATTAAGAGTTGGAATTTCTTACTGGGTAATTAGCACATTGAGCCACTGCATTAAGTGCTTTGTGGGGGGTGGGATGTAAAGTGCACAAGGACTTATTTAGAGATTGGGCACAAATTGATAGAAATTGAGACATGATTTTCAGCAGTAAAGAATTTCATTAACTAACTCAGACAGTAAATACATGACAGTGTCTTAGGTATTTGGGTTTTTTTGTTTGTTTGTTTTAATCTGCAAGTAGAATAGAAATGTGTTTGATAGGAATAGAAATTAATAAACTATTTTTGCCATATGATACCAGTAATATTAATACTCAGTACTTAAAGGATATTTTAAAATGTTTCTCAAGGTGTACTGATGAAATAACTGCAGTGCTTACCTGGCTTGCTGGTTGAAAATGATTTATTTTTGCACCACAAATGTACCAGATTAGAATTTGGGGGGGAAACACCTACAGCTTTAACCAGCTGATTTATGTGGAAGTTTAAGAACTGTTTTGAATAATAATTAATGTTGTTTTTCTCCTATTTATTATGAGAGGTTTTTTGTGGTAAAAACCACAAAACAAAGTTTACCTTCCTAACATTTCTAAGTGTACTGTGTAGTAGTGTTAACGATCTGCACATAGCTGTACAACTCAATTCTAGAACTTTTCTTCCTGCAAAACTAGAACTGTGCCCACTGAACGACTCAATTGCCCTTCCCCCTCCTCACAGCCTGTTAGAGTTTTGTGATGTGTGAGAGGTAAATTCTAATAGTTTTGGGATTCTAACTGAGAAACTGATTTGGTTCGTTTTGTTGCATTTGCTTATGAGCATTGTGCTGATCTAACTACAGTTAAGATTTGCTTATACTCAGACATGTATTTCTTAGATCTTTTTGGGTTTCGGGTCTCTGTAGTTAATGAATACTTTGGAATTTCTTGCTAAGTCAGTGGAGGCAAAATAATATTCCTCAACTTTTCGTATTAAAGCAATGACTTGGAAGAACATTTAGAGGAACCTGTTGCTGAACCAGAGCCTGATCCTGAACCGGAGCCGGAGCAAGAACCTGTATCTGAGATCCAGGAGGAAAAGTGTGAGCCAGCGTTGGAAGAGACTGCTCCTGAGGATGCGCAGAAGAGCTCTTCTCCAGCGCCTGCAGACACAGCCCAGACGGCGCAGGAAGACTTGAGGGTGCGCAGCATGTCTGTGTTTTTATTCTGTTTCTGGTTTATTTTTAAAATCTCTCTTCTCCTTTATTATTGCTTGGTTGACTTTTGTAGGTGCATTTTCATATTGGTGGTTCAGGGAAATTTCTTACACATTGAGCCATGCTTCAGATAAAGAAGATATGCATTGTTTTATAAGATCAAAAGTAAATTTTTTTCACCCTCTAAGGGAACTTGAATACTTTTTAGACCAGAAATGTCAGGTGCTATTTTATTAGGCTATTAACAGTCCCTCATCTTTTAAATTGCAGATTATTATGTTCTTACAACAAACAAGTGGTAATGTAGCTTCAAAAAATAATGAGACAACAGACTTGCCTGCCTTTTTCTATGAAATGTATTTAAGGATAACTTTATAGTAGGAGTAGAAGCATACTGCTAAAATATAACTACTTTTCTAATTTGAAATCCTGATTACAAAATTTTGAAGCTTTTCAGTTACTCCTAAGTCACACAGGATGATGTTAACTAACTCACAGAACCTTAACATTTGAACCTCTCTGAAGGAGTATCTTTTAGTGCTGTATTTATGGGGTCAGAATTCTTATAATACCATGTATGTGTGTCTCATAGTTCTTCCAGGTGCCTCTGTGGTAGTTATTGTTCTTGGTATGGGAACTGTCTGTAAAACGGACAGGGTTCTTGGTCTGTCCTTTAGCTAGTAAGTAAGTAGAAAAGAAACTGAGATGTCTTTAGCTGACAGGTAGAAAAGTAGTTGGCTGGGTAGAGAATGGGTGAGTAGTAGTTGTTAGGTGGCTATTGTAGTGATTCTGGGGAGAGATAATGTATTTTGGATTAGGGTCCTGGTAGTGGAGATTGGAAAGAAGATGATTAAGAGTTAAATAACAAGATTTGGTGATTTTTGACATGGATTGAAAGGTATTTAAGGTAATTCTAAAGTGGGTGTGACTGGATCAGTGTTTGTATCATAGCAGTCCTAAGGAATTTTAGTGCTGAATTTGATAGTAAGGGAGGATGGAATGTCAGGATTATAAACTGTCCTGCCTATGATTATGCAAGACAAGTGTTATGCACAAGAAATCAGGAGCTAATAGCTTTTACATTGTTCTGACATATGGTGTAATCAGCTGGTGTTGGTGTTCTGTTACCTTAGACATTTTCCTGGGCATCTGTGACCAGCAAGAACCTTCCACCCAGTGGAGCTGTTCCCGTTACTGGGATCCCACCTCATGTTGTTAAGGTCCCAGCTTCCCAGGTGAGTTTCTTAGTAAGCTTGTATTAAGATAAATTTACTTGTATTTTGAGTAATGAAGTTTTATAGAGGTTTAGACGATGTGGGAACTGATATGGGTAGGAGGGGTGGAGACGGGCAGCTGGGTGGAGATGACCCGGCAAGGCAGAGGCTGGCAGACCAGGCGGTCCCATATTCGTGCACAGATAAACTGGGAGGAACAACTGGGGAGCGAGACAGACCATACAACCTGGGATCACAGCTCAGGGAAATAAAGCCTCACAACACTGATTGAAAACACCTGTGGAGGTTGAGGCAGCAGCGGGAGAAACTCCCAGCCTCATGGGAGAGTTTGTTGGAGAGACCCACAGGATCCTACAACGTACACAAACTTACACACCCGGGAATCTGCACCATAGGGGCCCAGTCTGCTTGGGTTGGGGGGAAGTGGGGGAAGTGATTGAAATCCAGCAGAGAGCAGAGCAAACACCATTTTTCCCTCTTGGACCCCTCCCCCACATACTGCATCACAATGTAGCAACTGGGTGGCTCACCCTGGTGAACACCTAAGGCTCCGCCCCTCATATGTAACAGGCACAACAAGACAAAAAAAATGGCCCAAATGAAAGAACAGATCAAAGCTCCAGAAAAAAATACAACTAAGCGATGCAGAGATAACCAGCCTATCAGATGCACAGTTCACAACACTGGTGATCTGGATGCTCGCAGAATTGGCTGAATATGGTGGCAAAATAGAGGGAAAAGTGAAGGCTATGAAAAGTGAAATAAAAGAAAATGTACATGGAACCAACAGTGACAAGAAGGAAGCCAGGACTCAAATCAGTGGTTTGGAGCAGAAGAAAGAAGTAAACATTCAACCAGAACAGAATGAAGAAACAAGAATTCAAAAAACTGAGGAGAGGCTGAGGAACCTCCTAGACAACTTTAAACATTGCAACGTCTGAATCATAGGGGTGCCAGAAGGAGAAGAGGAAGAGCAAGAATTTGAAAACTTACTTGGAAACTCAATGAAGGAGAACTTCCCCAATCTGGCAAAGGAAATAGACTTCCAGGAAGTCCAGGAAGCTCAGAGAGTCTCAAAGAAGCTGGACTCAAGGAGGAACACACCAAGGCACATCATAATGACATTAGCCAAGATTAAAATGAAAGAGAATTCTAGAAGCAGCAAGGGATAAAGACAGAGTCACCTACAAAGGAGTTCCCATCAGACTGTCAGCTGATGTCTCAAAAGAGACCTTCCAGGCAAGAAGAGGCTGGAAAGAAGTATTCCAAGTCATGAAAGTCAGGACCTCCATCCAAGATTGCTCTATCCAGCAAAGCTGTCATTTAGAATGGAAGGGTAGATAAAGTGCTTCTCAGATAAGGTCAAGTTAAAGGAGTTCATCATCACCAAGCCCTTATTATATGAAATGTTAAAGGGACTTAACTAAGAAAAAAACATAAAAAATATGAACAGTAAAATGACAGCAAACTCACAATTATTAACAACCACACCTAAAACAAAAACAAACTAAGCGAACACTAGAACAGGAACAGAATCACAGAAATGGAGATCACATGGAGGGTTATCAGCAGGGGAGTTGGGAGGGGGAGAGGGGGGGAAAGGTACAGGGAATAAGGAGCATGAATGGTAGGTACAAACGGACGGGGCGGTTAAGAATAGTATGGGAAATGGAGAAGCCAAAGAACTTACATGTATAACCCAAGGACGTGATGTGAAGTGAAGGGGGTTGGAATGTAGGAGGGGAGGGGGTGTGCAGGGCGGAGGGGAATAAAGGGGAGGAAAAAATGGGACAATTGTAATAGCATAATCAATAAAATATATTTTTTAAAATGAAAAACTTCACAAGAGAAAAGGAAGCTTGCTTTGTTTTTACACAAAAGTTAACTAGCAAAATTTTTCAGCCTCGCTCGGAGTCCAAGCCTGAATCTCAGGTTCCACCGCAGAGGCCTCAGAGGGATCAAAGGGTTCGAGAACAGCGGATAAATATTCCTCCGCAGAGGGGACCTAGACCAGGTAAGAGCACAGAAAGGTGATTTTCCTAGTTTGGGGGGTTTTGAGGTGAGAACTGTTTTTTTGGTGAAGAGGTGCTTGATGTTTGCTTCCTTAAAAAGTTGTGGAGTTGGTGGAATTACCTGTATTGAGGGTAAAAAGAAAGCAATTGAATGGAACAGTCACTGAAAAGTGTCTTCATCTTTCATTTCTGTTTTTGTTTTCTCTTCAGTCCGTGAGACTGGTGAGCAAGGTGATGTTGAACCCCGGAGAATTGTGAGACACCCTGACAGTCACCAGCTCTTCATTGGCAATCTGCCTCATGACGTGGATAAGTCAGAGCTTAAGGATTTCTTTCAAAGTAGGTGAATGAGTTTTAAACACCAAGTTCATCTAATGTAGCACTCCCCAGTAGAACTAGAAGATGAGTCACATATGTAAGCATTTAACACACTGAGTCTAAACTGCTATTTCAACATGTAAAAATGTATAAGGGATGGTATACATTTTTCTATATTCAGCTTTCAAAATAAAAATCATGTGTTTTTTACATGTAGTGGCAGTGACTGGCCATATTTCAAGTGCTCTGTAGCCACATCATATTGGATAGTGTGCATGTAATATTTAGCAGAAGTGTTCCAGTGACTTATTTGAGAATTTGTATTTCACTTGCAGATTATGGGAATGTGGTGGAGCTGCGCATTAACAGTGGTGGGAAATTACCCAATTTTGGTTTCGTTGTGTTTGATGATTCTGAGCCTGTTCAAAAGGTCCTTAGCAACAGGGTAAGCAGTTTCTCATCTTGATTTTTTTTTTTTTAAACAAGCATGTGTGTTGGCTCTTTGAATCTTCATCCTTCCCAACTACGTGTTATACGTGAAGTGTAATTTATTCCAGCGTGTTTGGGTAACAGGTTCTATCGCATTCAGCCATTAGTATCAAAAGGACTGCCTGGGGATTTAGAACAATAAAGCTTCTGTCCTAAATAACTTAGTTTTTGAATGATGAGAAATAAATAATAGTTACCAGTGCACTGAGATTTATGCAAATTCTGTTTCTTGGTGACGGCTTCTGGTGTAGAACATGAAATGCAATGTTACCTTTAGCTAAGGTGATTTAAGAGCCTGTTTTCCCTGGGCAGTCTTGGTATAAAACTGCTGCACTGTAACTATGAGGGGCTTCTTTTAATCTATAAATTGTCTGGCATTGGAGTCATCCATCTTGGAACCACTTCTACTGACAAAACTGTTGGTCTGATTACAGAGGGATTTGTAGAGTTGGACTCGTTTTGCTGTGTAGTCCTAAAGAGCTCTGCCCTTTCCCTGCATCATTCATGAGCAAGTGGCACTTCTTGTAGCACTTGTAGTAGAGAGGAACAGAGGGTTCAATAATTGTCAATTTACTGAGATTGGTGTGGGATCTTAAAATTCTCACTTTCTAAAAAATTTATGTAAAATTCACATAAAACAGCCATCTTAATTTTATTTTTAATTTCATTTTTAACCCTTACCTGAGGACATCCTTATTGACTTTTAGAGAGAGGGGAAGGGAAGG
This sequence comes from Anoura caudifer, assembly GCA_004027475.1. Taxonomy (NCBI): domain Eukaryota; kingdom Metazoa; phylum Chordata; class Mammalia; order Chiroptera; family Phyllostomidae; genus Anoura; species Anoura caudifer. The sequence continues at coordinate 59,500 of PVKU01003290.1, forward strand.
GGAGATGGGGAGAAACACATTGATGTTAGAGAAACGTCAATCTGGTTCCCCAGACTCGGGATAGGGTGCTCCTGGACCAGGAGCTGAACCCGCATCCTAGGTATGTGCCCTGACCTGGAATCACACCCAAGACCTTTCAGTTTACTAAACTATGCTCCCACCAACTTAGCCACACTGGCCAGGGCTATTTTTACTTTTTTTAAAAAATGGTTTTGTTTCTTTTTAAACTTTTTCCCGTTATCGTTGACATTCGGCATTGTGAAGTGTACAGTGTAGTGCCTAGATGTTCTTATAACTTAGGAGGTGGCCTCGCTGCCCATCCGCCCCCCTCCCCTTGCTCCCTCCCCCCGCAGAGAAGTCTAGAACAGTGCAGTGGTGTCTGCTAACACTTCCTGTCGTGCAGCCATTGCCTGCCTCGTTGCACACATTTCTATCGGTAGTAAGCACCTTCCCCACTAAGCAGTCTCCCCATATCCTCTCTGCCCAGCCTCTGGCAACCACTACTGTGCTTCCAATCTCTGCAGATTAAAACTACACAGTTTTTAAAGATTTTATTTATTCATTTTTAGAGAAGGGATGGGAGGGAGAGAGGGAGAGACACATCAATGTGTGGTTACCTCTTGAGCGCCCCCTACTAGGGACCTGGCCTGCAACCCAGGCATGTAGCCTGATGGGGAACTGAACCAGTGACCCTTTGGTTTGTAGGCTGATGCTCAATCCACTGGGCCGCACCAGCCAGGGCTAGAATTACACATTTTTAAAGCATGTAATAGAAATGTTGTAGATCATTATTTCCCAGAGGTTCTCCGCATTGTTTATGGCTATACTGCAAAGTTTAATGTTGTGGTCATAACATTGTGTGAGGCTTAATCTGCAGGCGTGCATTATCTGGAGTGCCAGTGAAGTGTGTACATTGAAGCGTCTCCTGCACAACACTGAGAAATGAGAGAACGGTGGCTTTTCTCTCACCCAAACCACAGCACATTGAACCCAGACATTTCCAGCGGGCTTTGTGGGTGGGCCCCTCGGGGAGCGTGCAGTGGGTGCAGTGGCCAGCCAGCCTGTCTGATGCAGCCTCAACTTCTTTGTGTCCTTACAGAGCGTGATACTCCCTCTAGTCCAAAGGAGGTCAGACTTGATCATTGGCTTCTTAGTTAATTGTCCACAATAAGGGGTTTGTTTCTTTTAATGAATGTGGGTAAGCTGTGGTGTCCTTATCCATAAGTAGTGTTTGAGGTGAAGAAGTTCCTCACAAGAGGGGCCATGAGTGTGTCTGGAGCCTTTCCACTCAGATGGCCTCTGCCCCCATGGCACCTCCTCAGCGATGTCTTCTGTAATGACGTTGAGAACGTCCTCAGCCCCATCCTCTCTAGCTTTAGTCTTTACGCTTTAATGCAGTTTTATTTTTCCTGCTTAATCTAGAACATTGCCTGGAACAACACTTCAAATTGCGTGTGAAGTGATTTGTGTAGTGTGTGTATAAAAATATTTATATTATATTAAGTGTTAAATAAAATACATACATTTATAATTGTGTAAACCTATATTTAATCAGAATATAAAATATAAATTAGAGTTCAAAAAAGACTCTTCTACATGCATGTTTCAGGTCACTCCTTTGTATTTTGGTAACTTTAAATGTAGCTTGATTTTGCCCTGTTGGTGTAGCTCAGTGGATTGAGCGCGGGCCTGCGAACCAAAGGATCTTGGTCGATTCCCAGTCAGGGCACGTGCCTGGGTTGCAGGCCAGTTCCCAGCAGGGGACGCATGAGAGGCAACCACACATTGATACTTCTCTCCCTCTCTCCTTCCCTTCCCCTCTAAAGATAAAATAAATAAAATCTTAAAAAAAAATAAATGTAGCTTGATTTTTTTTCCCCTTCTCTGTATTGATAGAAGTCCCTTCATCAGTTCTTTTTATAAGTGCAGAAGTAGCTTACACATGCCTGGTGGCCATGGTGACTGACATGCCATAGCGTAGCAGAGTGGTTCAGAGCTTACACTTCCCAGGCAGGATGGCCCGGTTTACATTCCTCTTCCATCGCTCACTGGCATTGGGACCTGTGAGCCGAGTCCTTCACCTTCCCTGGCCCTTGGTTTGCTAGTCTGTAATGCAGGTGTAGCAACAGTCTTCAGAGGGTTGCTGTGAAAGTTAGATGATAAACGTGAAGCATGTGGAGCACTTACCTTCATAGTAAGTACTGTTGGATATTTATTTTACACAGTATTTCAGTTGGAAAACCAGTGAGCGCCCGTGAGGGGTGCGCTGCAGTCATTGGAATCTGTGGTAACCCTTTGTTTCCTGCTCTGTGGGGCGAAAAAGGTGGCTAGTGACTTAGTGTGGGTGTATTGTATCTTCTTTTCTTTTCAGTAAGATAATGATCTCTTTATTGTCTTAAGTATTTTTCAAGATTCTTTTAAGGCCAATAGCAATTTGTGAAAGTTACATTTAGATGAAACTAGTGATGTGTTTGACATGTGTATGTATTTGTGTACACATGTGCAGCACAAACTTCACATTAGGTGATGATGGGGTTTTATTCTAAGCCTCGCAGTCTGTAGAGAAGGTGGCAGTTCTTATATTCTGTTTATGGAATTCTGTGGGAAAACAGTATTTATACAGTGAGAATTACTTGTGTTGCTGTGCTGCTGAAATGGCCTTTTTGAACTAGCCTGCGTACCCTGCATACCTAACCACCTTCCCATGTATTTGTTAATGGGGACATTATGTGTTCTGAATTTGAAACAAAAATTGAACCATGAGAATGTAGGTGATTTATAAGCTGCTGGTTCTTTGTGATAGCCTGGTTGTGACTTTGATAGTTGGTATCCTAGCAGCACTTTGTAAATCTTCTCCCCTTGACTCTTGCAGCCCATCATGTTCAGAGGTGAGGTCCGTCTGAACGTAGAAGAGAAGAAGACTCGTGCTGCCCGGGAAGGGGACCGGCGAGATAACCGCCTGCGGGGACCTGGAGGCCCTCGAGGTGGGCTGGGTGGTGCAATGAGAGGCCCTCCCCGTGGAGGCATGGTGCAGAAGCCAGGATTTGGAGTGGGAAGGGCAATTGCTCCCAGGCAGTGAATTGCTCTTTGCCGATGGTCACGCAGCAGTGCAAACTCCCACTCCTGCAGAACGGTGAATTTCTTCAACTGCCCTTTGGTATCTCGCAGTATGGCCCTGGTCTCTTATAAACTGCTTCAGTTTGTATAATTTTACTTTTCGTGTTAATGGTGTGTGTCCCCTCCCCTCCCGTCCCCTCTGCTCACCTTTCAGTCCTTCACTTCCAGTTTTGTGGAATGATATTTTAGGAAAAATGGATTTTAAAAGAAGAAAAAAAAAAGACTGAATTTCCTTGCTTTACTTTGCATATATAGATTGGAGTTTTATTTTTAAGTCATTTCCCCAAAGTAATGTGTCTTGCTTATTACTGACATTTGGTATGTTTTATTCATCGGGATATTTCTTATTTTCTACGTGTTTTCAAAGCCTTTGAGAAATACAAAATTTGATAAACATTTTGAAGGCAGGAAAAACTGAAATTGTTTCTTCTTAGAGTCGTGACTACCTTCTGGTGTGGAGAAACTGCCACTGGAAAAATTGACAATTTTGATTGTCTCTGGTGTGGTTAAAAACTGAATAAAAGGTGTTAGTGAAATTTTTTTCTTTTAATATAAGATCACAAAACGATTCCAAAACCCACTGTTGATAAATTGAGATAGGTTTTAAATGTCTAGAATGCAACTGATAACACTTTTCTTGAGTTGTTAGGTTTTTTGAAGTAGAGTTTTTTCTCATGTTTAATTTGTATTTGTAAAAACAAACGAAATACCAAAACCAGAATCTGAATAACACAAAACTAGAGCAAAATTGTTGTGCCTTCTATTTATCTTTGATTCCAGCCTTGGCAATTGTTTTAAAGAAGAATACTTTAAAAAGTCTAGATTTATTCCCACCCCCACTCCCCAGGTTCAGAGTATGCTGGGAATTGTAGAATCCCTCTTTTCACTTTGTATGTCTTCTGTTCATTTGTTATGCCTTATTCTGAAATTCAGTCTTAAACTGGAATGCCTTTGAGGACAGATGCTTCTGTAGAGGTCCTTTGGCTTAAATAGTTCGGCATTTTATTTTGGCATCTTCAGAATTCTAATCAGCCCATAAGAAAGAATATGATTTTCATATTGGACTTTGCTGATGTGCTTGAGTGTCTGCTAGTCGTTTTCCTTTAAATCATAGCCATACGGTAAATTTTTCTATGTTGTTAATGGTTCTCTTTTATTGATGGGCATGCAGTGGGTGTTTTTTGGAAATGGCCAATTTTTATTAAAATATTTCTGGAAGAAAATTTAATCTGGCAATATAGAGTAATACTCGTTTTACATAGTATGTTGTTTGTTGAGTGCTGTGTGTGAGGTGGGTGAAGGTTTTGTTTACACACTTGTTAAGCAAGCCTTTGTGTGATATCTTGTCATTACTAATGGAAGGGCAACAAGGTTGTCAAATTTAACTTATTTATTTTCTTCTTCACAGTGTTCATCTTTAGGGCTGTTGTTTGAGGGTAGTGTGAGTAGGTATAGGAATGTTTGTCTCTGTTACTGGGAAACTAGGCTTGCTGAAGGGTGTAGTCTTAAAATAAAATGAAATTTGATGTTATCAGTTAGTCCTCAGTACCGCAAGTATTTGAAAGTTGGCAGCATCTCCTTCGTGTAAGGAAACTTTATATAACTGAGTCACGTGGCTGTTTTGGGGGTCAGTTTAAACTGTTATTTGGTAACCACTCAATTTGGCTCAGGCCAGTGATAATTAAAAGAAAATTCAGCTTGTACTTCTGTAGCTTATATTAAGCTTGGGGTGAAAAGAAAAAAAACTTAGCCTGAGTTATTTTTGCAGTAAATATAAGGTCATATTATGGATAACCTAGAAATCATTTTTCACAAGTGAGTACCGAAGCATACATTTCAGAATAAGAGTTCTTCCTACTCAAAGGTTTAGAGGCACTAACCGGATGCAGGTGCTCAGTTTGGGGCGGTTATATCCTAGAGGACGTTTGGAAAAGTGTGAGATCATGGGGTGTGTGGAGGGGGACGCTGCAGCTGTCATTCAGTGGGTGGGGCCAGCAATGCCACACGTTCTGTAAAAATGAATCAGCTACATGAAAACCCAGATAGTCCTCCTCCTGCCATGCATGGTGTGCAGGCTGGTGGGTACTACAGCTGGAGTTGAAGACTCATTGCTTTGAAAATAAAAATAAATGAAATAGCAAATAGATATTTCTTCAGGAATTATAGTAACATCTCCTGTAAGTAATCTCATTTTCCTTCATTTGTACCAACTGTGTGGTTTTAAAAAATTTTGTAACAGAACTACAATACTTAATAAAACTATTTTGGAATGGGTAGCAGTGTGCTAGATGCTGCTTGTGACTTGTTGCAGGGAGTTGTCGCATGATCTCAGAAAACAAGCTTGCTTCAGTAATTCCGACTAATTAGAATTTGGGTGATTGTGGACTAGGACTAGCATTGGACTTTCATGACTGATCTGGCATCATGGCTAACACTGTTGAAAACCCTGATGTGGTTGCTCACGGTTGTGCTGATGGAATAAACATGGTGCCGTAGCGATACATGTGTTCACACAGGTAGAAAAGTAAAAGTAAAATAGGTCAGGGCGAGATTTTTCTGTGCGCAGCATCCGCTCATCACATTCAACCTTTCAGACTTTAAAATACAATTTTTCATCTGTAAAAATGGCCCAGAGTATAGTTCTTTTCTACTGAGCTTAATGCCCTTCACCAGTTTTTACTTACCTTGCATCTTACTGGGCAAGATTGGTTTGGTTCAGTGTGCATCTTAGTCTTTTAAGACCTGTTGAAAATGAATACATCTTGAGATGTAAAAAAGTGCTTTTGTTTGCTTTTATGGTGAGGTTGGGCTTTACTTGTGTATTCCTGTGTTCTCAACTTTCTGAGCTATTGCTGGGAACAGTGAAATGGATAATCCAAAAATAATTATTTGACTTTGAGTAGGTTACTGCCACAGTGTTAGTTGAATTGCACTTGAGTTTTAGGTTGGAAAATTAATCTTCATGACTCTGTGAGTTAGGCAGTTTTCCCCAAAGTAATAGATAGAGAAGTGCCGTCAGAGCAGTTACATTACACGACTAGGTCTCCAAGCCATCCCTGTAGCAAGGAGCAGATTGGCCTCCCAGGCGGATGCTCTTTCTGTAGAACAAAAAGGCCTCCCTGTTTCCATTTGAATGACATTAAGATAATAGCACATGACCATGAAATTACTACAGTAAAGAGACCAGAGTCTATAAAACATTCTTACTCAGGATAGTTAGCATTTTTGTTCTCCATTTCCTTTAGAGTAATGATACAGCAAACATTGATTTTATTTAATAGGACTTCTTTTGACTTGCAGACTGTTTGGTAATACCCTAATAATGACTTTGTTCTTAGATTATTTCTTATCTGGTTTAATAATACATTTAGTACAATCTTGAAATCCAACATGGATGATAACTTTTTTATTAGAATGTAACCCAGGTGAGTTTGTAGCAGTTGTGCTTCATACTTATAATTGCCATCCTCTAGTCCTTTTCCTTCATCTTTTTCTTTGTTACCAAGTTTATTTGAAAACCCCTGATGGTGTTGATGAGTTAGTGGGAAATGAGGCACTTTATAGAAAACATTTGTTAGAATCTATATGGAAATGATCTTTCTATGAGGTTTAAATTTGTAGACCATTGTTTATGCTGAGCGGCCTATTTCTTTTATGTAAATGGTTGCGTTTGTCAAATCTACTGATCTAAAGATACCTTTTATATTGAAGTTTTATTTTTTTGTTACTTAGAATCTCTGCAGGAACTGCATTACAAATGATTTTGAGTTCAGCAATTTTGAACCTTGTGAAAGAAGCGACTTCAACATTTATTTGAATATGAGGTTCTAGCTAACTGCCTAGTATACCAAAAATGGGCATTGGACACTTAAGGTAGTCTTCCACAAAATGTTTTAGAAATCTTAAGGAATATATTAGCAACTTAGCAATGTCTTGTGTGGGATGAGGTTGTAGATTAAAGTTGCTGATCAAGTAATTGGCCATGTGGTTCTAGATAATTATGGAAGGATTTCTGGTTGTAAGGCAGTAATACATTTTGGGATTTGTGTTTGTGTGCTGTGATATAAAAGTTTTGGGGACCATAGGCAGGTTTGTGAACTCTTACTAGACTAAAGGAAAAATGGTGGCATATGTGAGATACAACTTTTATTTACATTCTTTTCAGTGAATCTGTACCTAGGTCAGGATGATGCTGAAATTAGCCTGCTTTGTTCATGCTTCCGTGAAATAGTCTCTCATCGAGGCCTGAATGAATGAAGTGTTGATTAGAGATGGCCTAAAGCCACCGTCCTGTTTCAGTTTTGATTTTCGGTAATGTATGGCTTAGAATCAAGGTTGTTTGCCTTTTGATTACGTGACTTGTTTTGAAAACGCTGGACAGTTTGCCTTCCTCTGATTTTCACTTGAACTTGGTAGTGGGTTTTGTTTTGTTGTTTTTGTTTCTTCACAATAGTTCCCTATGAGAAGAAAATAGTATTAGAAGTCAGTTCCACTGTTAACTTCCATAACATGTGACCTGGCCAACTACAGAAATCCATAAGTGTTTAGTACTTTGAAGTGTGGCCAGTGTCACAGATTCCCTGAGGGACTTGTGTCTATCCAGTGTGTCTTATTTCTTCAAAAAAAAAAAAAAAAAAAAAAAGGGGAAATTAAAGGATGTGTACCAAAAATTCACTATTGAATTTCTTTAACAAGTATTTTCTTCACAAACCCACTTAATAGGAAGTTTGTTTATACTTTCGGTAGTAACTACAGGGACGATCATAATCTCATTTAATCTGGATATAAGCAATTTTAAATATTGTTATAATTAACCATTTTGGTTGCTGAAACTTTCCCCAAGCTTTGATGTCACCTGTTTGACTTTGGATTTGGCTTAAATTCTTAAATGTTTTTGTGATATATATACTGATTTGGCCCTTTTAAATGAAGACCTACCAAGAAGCTGGCATAAGGAAGTAGGGAGAAGAAAAGGACTTCCTTTCTTTAAAGATTCAATGCACACTTAAGTGAATTATGTAAAAGATATCTTGTTAAAAATAAATTCACATAGCTATGTACACGTTAGAAGTTGAAGAGTGGGAGGTGGAACTTAGCTGATGGTTTTGGAATCATTTGCGATTTATATGGAAAAATCATAATTTTAAATGTGAAACAATAGAATGTTTCCTTAATCTCCATTCTGTTATTATCACAAGAGACAGGAGGCTCCTAGAATTCTTTGAATCATAGAAAGTTAGTGCTGGAAAGGACTAAATGATTTGTACAGCCCCTTCATTTTTCAAAAGATATAGGTGGCTCAGAGAATTTGAGTGTTAGTATAGAGTCCTAAATCAGCTCGTAAAAGTACCACGAAGCACCTTCAGAGAGATTACTAGTCTGCCTGAGGTTCACCCCCGGAAGCCAGAGCAGGCAAAGGTTAGGAGGTGGGGGAAGGAAGGAGCCACGTTTTATACGCTCACCCAGGGCCCTCGGCCTAGCTCAGTTGTCACTCCTGGGTTTTCTCTGTCTCCTTAGAGCTCTCCATGCCCACTGCCACCAGGGCCTGTTGTCTAGGGATGCTGACAGCGCCCCCTCAGGGATGGGTGTGCTACTAGCTGTCAGAGAGCTGTTGGGTATCCTAATGTGTTAATAGCTGAAACTCAGCTGTAATTTTCTCCTGAATCTGTCAGCATTTACATTCTGTACATTGTGGTGCTTTTTCCACCTTGTATTGTTATAACTGTAAGCTCCTAAGGGGCAGCCATCTGGTCTTAGGCATGTACCCTGTTCAGTGCCTGGCAGTGCCATGTGGTCTCAGGGTCCTAACCTTCCTTTCCAGTGATTTCTCCCGTTCTTCGTGGAGGTGATGTTCCGGCCATTCTGAACTACTTCTGGTTCCTCTCGTAAGCCAGCATTGCTGACTCCGTGGCTCCAAGTGCCTCTCTTCCCTGAAGATAGACTTGCACCTGCTTTGCCCCTGTACAGATTCCTTGCCATCCAAGTCATTTTTTTTGAAGACCCAGTTCAATAACCAATTTTTTTTTCCCCTAAGAGAGAAGAGATTGCAACAGGAGTGGGGAACTCGATTTGGTGGTTGATCTGGCCAGAATTCGAAGTGAGGAACCAATTCATTCCCCTCTTCTTCCCTTTCACATTGTCCCTCCTGTTGGATAGTCTGTCCCAGTCTGGACTTTTAAGAAAACACATGTTCCTGGAGCACTTTATGCCTTCTCCTAGCTAAAAACTTTGACCCAGAGTTAGCGTGACCTGCATCTGTTTTACTACGTTGTTAGAACGCCAGCTCCCAGAGGACAAGGACCGAGGAGTTGACCCCTGGGCTCCACCAGAAGGCCCGGGACGTGCACGAGCGGCCTGACGGGGACTCCTGTGGTTGGGTGAACCCGTGTACTTTGGTTTTCACTTTGACGAAGGGCACATGCCTAGAGGTAGGACTTAAGCGAGTAAATTTTGATGCTGTGACACTTCATGGTGGTGAGAATTGTTGGGAAAGGGGTGGGCAGAGGAGGGAGGAAGTCACTGGTCATTTGAGGCGCTCCCATCCCGGGTCTGAGTGGTGAGTGGTTTCTTTCTGACTGCGCCCGGTGTGTCTGGGCGCCTGTTTCTGTGCAGAAGGATTTTATGTGCCAATGTTGACTACTTCTCACAGACTCCCTCCGTCGTCCTTTCTGCTCATGCCATTGCCCCTGCCCCACGTCCAAGCTGCCTGCTCCCCTTTTTCTCACTGCTCACACCCAGTGTCCAGCTGAGCCCTGTCAGTTCTACCTCAGCCATCTTTCACATCTCTCCTCCTCACCTGGGTGATTTCGGTGGCCTCTCAGCTTCCTTTACCTCTTCTCACCCCTGCCTTCTGTGTATCCAGTGCCAGATTCATCCCACTGAAACGCAGCTATGACTGTGCGTCCCATGTATGTGTTCTCTCTCCCCTCCTAGACTGTAAGCTCCGACGGGCAGGATCTGTGTCTGAGACATCTTTGTATCTCCCGTAGCGCACATATCAATAAATACTTCCTGAATGAATGACATGAAGCCTTGTCTTAAGTGAAATGATGTTTTCCAGATTATATATAGTTTTCTTTCTAGGGGAATTGCAAAACATCAAAGGTTGTACATACAAAGTTGGTTGAATAACAACAACTATGGATTAACCACAGAGAAAATTACAGAAAACTTTAATTTTTTTCCATTGAATCAGCATGGATATGTGTGTATGGATGGTTCAATAAATATATTTTTATATACATGTATCACAGAAATTTTACATTCCATCTTCAAACTGCAGAAATAGTTTTTTTTTTAACAAGCCAAAAAATAACTGCCATAACTTATGACTTCATGCAAAAAAGGGAAGAGTAAGGGGCAAAGGGGAGTTGGTTAGTTGAGGTTAAGAGTCCTGTCAGAAGTAAAAATGTTACATTAAGGAAGCAATTGCTTAACACGCTGCTTAAGGTGGTAGCCAAACAAATCCTTAACTGCAGCATTAAGGCCATACCAAGTTTATACATATGTACAAAGAGATTTCCATATAAAAGACATACTGTCACATAGTCTTCTGGGAAAGGATGTGGAGCTTCATGAGTAATTCTGACCCAGTTTTCCAGGCCAAGTAAGAGTTCCCCAGGCCCCTTCGAACTCTCTTAGTTTTGCTAGCTGTCAGTGACTGCTCTGTGGGCTTGTGACTTTTGTAGGCTGTGATGTGGAAGTAGGCATGATCTTGAACCTCTTCCTTTATAGGTGATCAAACACTTTCTAGCTTCACTAGTTCTCCCTGCCCAGCCCAGCATGCATTTCACATCTCCCTAAAGTGTTGGGATCACAGAACTTGAACTTCGCGCTGTCTTACCCGTAACAGACTCTGCAGCCAGTGCTGGCGTTGTGAGCCGCAGAGTTACATGGTACCCTTCTCCTGTTCTTTGGGGTTAAAAAACAACTTGTTGAATAGTTACAGTGAAATGAAGCAAAATGTGAAGTTTCAGGCAACATCCCCTGGAGCTAATGGAGGTTAACCTTGAACTTTCACCCCCTGTGTGTCATGACATTAAGTTGCCAGCTACCTTGTTGGAAAAAAGAAAATATAAAATCACTTGTAGAAGAATCATAGTATGTGATTTACTTTTCTGCCTAAACATCAAATCGGGTCACTTTGAAGACAAAGGGTAGGTCTTTTGTGCAAATATCCAAATGGATGAAGTGGGGACAACCTGGAGGGGGGAGGCCTTTGGAGGTGACTGCCTGTTAGGCAGGTCATTTACTTTGTCAAGGTGGGGTTGAGACTTGAGATTGGACATTGATTGGTTCTGTTGGTAGAAACTAGCATAAGAGGATAATCTTGGGTCAAGAACAAAGTTACTAAGTTTGTGATAAACAAATAAAAGACCCTTCTCCCAGTGACTGACTGAGCCTTTGTTTGACAATGTTGTAATTCATTTTGGATTGTTTTAAGTCGCTCTGATACTGCTTTTTCATTAATGCTGTCTTAGCTATGAACTGGTTATCACCAGGAGCCCTGCTCATCCCCAGTTCTCTGTGGGCCAGTTTCCAGGTGTGGCTCCAGCGTGTTCCCAACTATGGCTGCAGGATAATTTGGTCTCCTCCATGGGTTCCCGGGGCCAGTCCAGTTTGAGAATGAGGTCTCTGGAGATGGCCTTCCTGGGGGAGAGGACCAAATACTGATTTGGAAGCACTTCAGTATGTTTCAACACTTAGAAAATGAGCAGTCACGGTTCTTTCCAATCACACACTAGCTGCTCTTTGCCCAGATGACACTTAGTCATTTACACTGAAGTAATTCTCATCAGTTCTAGAGAAGTGAGTTTAGCCAACAGGCTGACTGTGACAATGAGACTCAGACAGAGAGACATGGACACACTTTGACAACATTACTTAGAGGGCTGAGAAGTATTACAGGTTTTGTCTTGGTTCATTTTCAAGTCTAATTACAGAAATTGAAGATACGTGTTCAGTTCAGTTTTTCAAACTTCAGTTGGAAGTGGCTGAGGTCCCTGCTGTGTTCGTCTTGAAAGTAGAATTTGGCTCTTGAGCTTGCTTGGTTTTTCTGTTTTTTTTTTTTTTTTTGTTTGTTTTGAGACGTCTGCACTGCTTGACACGCACAAGAATCGCATGGGTGGGCCTTTTGTCTCTATCCAGCGGACTCGGTAGCAAGATAACCCCCTTCACTCATTTTAAGTGTCAATAGTGCTGAAAATGTTGTGATGGACTAAGTATTGGAAAATTGAACCATTAAAATATATAATATGAATTTTAAATTCAGTGCTCTGAAGTACATTATGAGAACATCCAATTTTTAGTTTACATACTATCCCCAGGACACCCTTACATACCCTGAGAGCATGGTATGGACACCTTTGAATGAGGTAGGAATAACTAATGTGGAAAAAATTTTTGAGTTAAGCAAACTACTTATTTGATATGTAAGCACCACATTAAAAAAATATTTGGGCCGATCATTTACGAGGGTAGGTAATACTAATCTCTTTCCCCAAAAATACTTTTTCTAAAGAGTTTACCCAAGAAAGGTAACTTTCTGAAAGAAACTTCATTTTACCTACTAGCAAGGACTTGATTAAAGTGATTTTGTCTTTTATATTAAAAAAATCATTTGGCTTTTTACTCTTCATACCTGTTGTTCTCTATGGACATAATTTCATGTTTTGAATAGAGACTCCCTAGGCCAATTTAGATACAGCTGAAAACAAAGGGTATGCAAGACGATGTTTTCTTCCAGGTCAGCCCTGTGTAATAATTCCACTCGACACCGGGCAATAATAGCACTTGCAGCACCAGCTGCCCTTTAGTAACACCTGTGCTGTGCTGGCTGTGGGCTTGCTGGTAGACAAAAGATAAAGCTCTGGAAGCTTTTCAGAATCACTGTCGACTAGCAGCCTCAACGTGGAGTCATGACTCTATCATCCCTCTGTCATCCCCTTTCCAGTGCCTACCTAGCACAACCTAAAAACTTAATATGTTGGATTGAATTGATGCCCTTGAAGATGGGAGTTTCTAGTGGGTACCATACTCCTAAGGTGAAGGAAAAGGTAAGTATCCCCACAACCCCACCTTCCTCACCCCCAAATAAGCACAGGAAATTCTGAATCTGGCTGGGAGTCAACTAATGGGAAGGAGGCAGAATGAGTTGCTCTCCCATGAAGGAGTAACCTGTATTGGTCTGTCTGCGAGAACTGCTGTGCTCTGGAGTCCCGCCCCCCTGTTCTGCATTTAAGGCTATAATGAACTCAGTCCATCTCTCCAGCCTTGCCTACTGTCCATTAGACTTGAACCAAATGGAAAAGCACTGCCTGTGCGTGCCCCTGGTTTTTCACCTCCATGTTTTCACTCATGTTCCCTCGGCTGGAATACTCTTTCCCCATCTGTCAAAATCTGGTGTGTGCTTTGAGGTACTACTTTCTGCTCAGTGGCCCTTATGCCTTGAGATGTTCCATGATTTATTTTCTACCCACTTCATGGCACCCTCCTTTCTCTTCTGTGCTCCTCATTAGTCACTATTTTGGAATTTCTGTTGTCCCCAGGTCATGCTTTATTCTACTGCCCTGCTGTTAGAGTGCACTGTCTTGCCCCAGTTAACAAACAGCAGGTGATGGCTGACAGGCCGGTATAGGGAGATTAAAAACAAAGCTGATAGAGTGGGAAGAATATATATGTATATATTCCAGTCCTGGCTGTGATGCTAACTATTGAGACACCTCCCTGAGCCTCTACTTCTGACTTCAACCCTGAAAGGCTGAGCTGCTTTCTGCATGCTGAGACATTTTGAAAAATCATACAAAAGCAAGTACCAAGCAGTTCCCTGGAGACCCATGGACCCTGACTCGAGGTTGCTCAACAGTCCCTTCGGAGTGCCATTTATCTCACCAGCGTGCAGAGCTGTAGGGTGGGCTGGGTCCTCAGAGCAGCAGCTGAGATGCCCTGGCATCACTGCTGCCGCTCAGGGTGCTGTCACACCCAAGGCCAAGCTTCTGGATGCAGGTGACGAGACAAGGATGAGGCCAAGGAGGAGCTGCAGTATGCAGAGGCCTTGTCACACGAATGAATGGGCTGGCCTAGCCCGGACACGTCAAGTTACCTAGGGGATTGTTGTTAGTCAGGGACGAAAGGACTGGGAGACAAGCAGCAGCTTCTACTTCAATTTTTTTTTTCCTGGTGGAGAAGGGTAGGTCCGTACATTTCCCTCTAATTCCATTTTCCCACTTCATGTCCAAAGCTTGGATGGGGGTCAAGAGCCATGAGAAGGCCCTCCTTTACTGGAACTTCGGTTGTGCTGCCAATTGTAATAGTTCCACTTCTATGGTGTCTCCTGAGCAGGTGCTCCCTCTGTATCTGAACACCTGCTTGGGTGAAGTAGTTACTTGGATTTAACCCTTTGAAGGATGGGTGAGACCACAATTCCATAAACCCAGATAGTCAACTGCTGGGGGAATTACCTGTGAGACCCCATTTCTTGCCTCTGAATTCTCTTGCCTCTTTCCACGTCTTCCCTGGAATTAGGAAAGTCACTAGTTAAGGACAGTGCTTTTATCTTGGTTCCCGTGCCTTGTGTTGTTTGTAGGAGGTTCTTAGTCTTGGTTGAGTGAATGTTTTCAAGGGATTCTAGGCTGAGGAGAGACTTCCAGAGAAGGTCTAGCCCTTGCTCTTGATTCCGGCCAAGTCCAAGTTGCTCCAGGTAAACAGGGGGCGTGTCTGGGCTCCTGCCCTCCCTGCTGCGTACCCGTTTCACTCTCTCCCACAATTCTCTAGGCAGAACACCCCGCCTCAGCTCTAAGTCCTTCAGGTACCAAAAACCAGGTTAGCAGGCTCTCAGCATTTTAAGGTGGTCGGATGGGTTCGTTTGTTCGTGACCAAGTGGTGAGAAGGTGAAGATGAAGGCCTATTTAATTTGGTGCTTGATCAAGAGGATGTTTGATTTCTCATTTTGTTTACTGGAATGTACTTAGGCAAAAGGCTCCATATTTTTTATTAACAGTTACTCCTTTAAGCTAAAAGGACTGACAAAGTACATCAATTATTTGTTTTTGTATTCAGTTTGGGAGAGAAGAGCATTACAGGTGGGTGACAAAGATCACAGGGTGACATAATTTGTTGAAGGTCAAGAACAGGTAAGTGGAAGAGGTAATCACATCACACCTCTTTCCAATCTTCCCATTGCTCATGGTGTCGTGTCCAGACTCTGGCAAGGTGTTGCCTTGGGCCAGTAAAAGAAACGTTCAGAGCTGTAAGTGTCCTCAACCATAAAATGAGAAAGAAGATCTGGGCCACCATGGGAATAAAATGACTTAATTTTGAGAGACTGACACAGAATAGGTGTCCACTAGCAGTACTGTGATATTCACAGTTCACTAGGCTTATTCACAGTCCACTCCTAGTGCACATGTGAGTGAGAGCTGTTTGCAGAGCTTAGTATAGTGCCTTCTATTCAGCTGGTGCTCACCTATCTGGGCAAAAGGGATGTAGGCGCTTGGTTGGTGTAATCAGGACTGGAATTGAGGTCAGTGCGAGCGCAAGCGCGGAGGGGAGTGTGGGGTGATTCACTAGTGAGAGAATCCTTGAGCTCGTCATAAAATGACACTGTCAGCTGCTCTGAAGGGCGGGTGAATTTGGCTTTTGGGAAGCCTGTCTCAGTTCTGAAAGGAAGCTCTTTGGTGACCTCTTCTGGCGAAAAGAAAGTGATTAGGATTTCAGAGAGCCTGAGATGGTGAGAATGCTTCATTTACAGCCAGGGGCGGGGTTCACATTCATGCTGTCATTTTACCTAGACATTGGGCTGGCGAGGTGGATATTATTGCCCCCAAATACAGAATGACCCTGGGGGTCAGAGAGGTAACGGTCTGGCTCAGGATGACGGGCTTTTCTTTGGTAGTTGCCCATCCAAGCCAGTGCCCCCTGGCTGTGCCAGAACAACCAAGAGCGGACTAGAGGGACGCTGAGAGGGTAGGAAGGGGTGTGGGGCCGCTGTAGGGTCTGTGGGAGGTCCTGCTTTCTCCTCCAGTTAAAAGACAATAGAGAAGTGGCTTTAAAAAAGAAAGCACAGCCAACTTTACAGCTAGGAAAGCCCTTCAAGCTCCACTAACTCAATACCCCTGTTTTACAGATAGAAAAATTGAGGCTCAGGGAAAACTGAGAGGAAAATGTGGGAGAATTTTGTGGTGACTGTCTCTAACCACCCAGAATATACAGTTGCAGTTTCAGTCTTTGTTTTATTGACTATCTATTCATCCTAGGTCTTTTTAAAATATCCCTGATTTCAGTTTTGTTCAGGGTAAAGAAGAGGTGGCCAGTTATATGGTGATGTACAGAACACTGGTTTGCAATATGGTTTCCCTGTCATTATGGGAAATTTGAAACCTTCCCCGGTATTTATTTTAAATCTTGATTTTAACTTTGGGAATAAGAGCAAAGCTTCAGTCTGAAATATTCTCACCAATTCCAGGGCCAGGTGAAGGGAGAGTGGAGAACGTTCGCCATGTCGCCCTATAAACATCTTGAAGGGACTCCATTCATACAAAGCTTAAATGCACCCCTGTTGGGAGAGACAGGAGCAGTGTTTCCTGATCATAAAGAGTGTTTGTTGGAGCTGCAGGACTGGGGAAGCAATTTCAGAAACTTCATTGCCAGGGGGAGGTTTGTTTGGGGTCGGGGTGGGGCGGGAGCTCCCACCCTACACCTGCCATAGTATTTTTTTTCTTTTTATTAGTGTGGCCCAGCTAACGGGATGAATTTAGATGAACCTCCCCAGTGGTCTGGAGTGGTGCCCTGCTTTCTGCCTGTAACCACAGCTAAATTAACAGGGACAAACAGGAAACTATTCTCACATCTTGCTGGCAGTTTGTTTTTATGTTTAAATTCTGTCAGCGGGGGTGATGGGCACAGGCGGGGAGGGGCTTGGAGGCACTGCAGTTCTTCCCTGGGGGACTCTGCCCTGACGTGTTTCTCTTTGATTCTTCCAGAGGCTCTGGCAGAGGGAATTCAAATGACTGCCCTGGAAAGTGGGTTCCAGCCTTCACAGGACATACAGGCTAAAGTACCAGAGTGGGATGTCCTGGTGTTGGATAGGATGCTCAGGTGAGAAGCTAGACTGAGAGGCAAGTCCACCAGTGCTGGGAAATGCCTTGACCTTGGCGGCAGAAAAGTGAAGATTGTAATCTCCTTGCGGGCCAAGACTCCTCTTTCTTAACCTCTCCCTACCTGCCCACTGGCTGGCTGGGGTTGGGGTCTGAGTCAGACACTGACGTGGGGAGGCAGGGGAGCGTTTTATGACACGTGCCCTCCCTTCTCCTTCAACCCATGCAAGTATCCAGAGTTCGGCTATGAAAATTCTCTGTCAGCCCCCTGTTTTTACAGGGGCATAAGCAGGTCAAGAAAGGCAGAGTAGCGTGCCTGTGTTTCCACGGTGAGCCTGAGCTGGCCCCAGAGCAAGGACCCACTTCCCATTGGCCTCTGTCCACTTCAGAAGGCAGGTGTGTTTACATAGGGTACTGGGTGTCTGAGGCTGCATAAGAAAACAGGCGAATCTGAGGAAAGGAGGCCAGAAACAAGGCAACGCAGGTGTGGGATTGGGAGACCCCTTCTGTCTGGAACCTGCACGCAGCCAGCGAGTCCTTCCTCCCCGGGTTGGTGAGCTGGCGCTGCTCCGGAGCCCTTTGTACAAGGCAGTCGTCCTGGCCGGGCCCTCGGGAGGGCATGTTTCTGCCTTGCCATTCTCTGCACTCCGCCTCCTCGGCCCAGCGTTGCAGTGGGAATTTGCCAGGGCAGTGAAGTTTCAGAACGCGCAGGCAAGTGGAGGGATAGAAATCTCAGTTGTAGAGGAGCCAGGAGCTGCCCGGTCTGTTTTAGTGCCCCCGTATCTCCTGCCCCCTCAGGAGCAAACCAGCATCTTCTGGCAGAGTTTAGTTTTGCAAAATGAGACATAAAACTGATGAAACAGGAAATGCAGATGGAGGGAGGTGGGGGGAGCGGAGGAGGAAGGAGTGACAGTCTGGATGCTGGCTGAGGCCTTAATGATCCTCAAAATTATTGAGCAATAATTTCTACTTTGAATTAATTTTGCTGTTCCAAAGAATGATGAAGCACCTTAATTATTGCTTTAAATAAACACATGGCTCCTTCAAAACAGCATGAACAAGCGCCCTTGTATGAGCAGACCCGTCTCCCGACACTTTGCAGCTTGAGAAATTCTTAAGGAAGAGACAGGACGAAAAGCCGATAGAAGCGCCATGGAGCTTGGGCCCTCGAGGTTCTAGACCACTGGGGCGGGGGAGAGGTCTGCAGGGCGCTCCTTGGTGCCCTGAGATCCGTGGGGACAGGCAGAAGAAAGTCACTGCTTTCCTTCTCTTAGTACGGGGCTGGGATGGGGAGGGCAGCATTTCAGGTTTTTTAAAAATTCTTTATGTCTACAGGGGTTTCAAGCTTTCTAGGGATGGTCTTTCCATCCACTGGCACTTCAGGGAACTGAGAGACCAAGGCCTTTCCAACACATGCTCTTCCTTACATTGATGTCAGGTGTGAAAAGCAAGCCAGTTCAATCAGAACAAGGCCTGTTGCTTTTATGTCTTCCTTTGGCCAGGATGAGCTCCTGTTTCTAGCTTCATAGAGCTGCAGGAAAATAAGAGGGTCCTTATTTCAAATTTCTGAAGTGGGTTTCTGAGAGAGGGGGCTTCATGGAGGTGGGGAGGAAAGCTAAATTAAATTTTAAGAGCATGTTTCCTGCTTGCCTGTTTAGAGAATTTTTGGTCCAGTTGGTTCATGAATTAAAGATGCTTTGTATCAGGGGTAGAGATCCATTCACCCTTTCTCAACAGACCTGCCCTGCCCCTCTGAGCACCAGCTTTCTGCTTAACCTGAGACCGCAAGGCTTCAGGGCAAGCTGATCCT
Source organism: Anoura caudifer (assembly GCA_004027475.1). Taxonomy (NCBI): domain Eukaryota; kingdom Metazoa; phylum Chordata; class Mammalia; order Chiroptera; family Phyllostomidae; genus Anoura; species Anoura caudifer. Next base: position 78,520 of record PVKU01003290.1, read on the forward strand.
CCTGCGTCCTCAGAGCCAGCGTGGAGGGCGGGCAGAGTAAGCAGACAGCGCTCACCGACTGAATCGGGCAGCTTCCAGAGAGCGCTGGTCGTGCCAGCTCTGGGCTCCAGCCGGACTGGCGAACAGCTGCAGGTCCCAGGTTTCGACCCCAGTCCTGAAGCTGAGACAGGCTGGACCACTACCAGCCTTCTGCGTGCCAGCTTTTCCCACAGAGGAGGCAGTCACTGCAGACCATGACAATTCAATTCCCTTCTGTTTCAACATGCTGCAGTTGACTGAGGAATCTGATTCTCACAACAGACTGACTTGGTGACGATGGCACCAGCTTGGCCGGGGCGCCGGTCTGCCTGCAGTCTAACAGCACAGGGCCTCGCAAAGCCCTCTCTTTTTAATGAGGGATGCTCATGAAAGTGGGTACTTCGAAGGAAAGGAACCATCTCGTCTTATTTTCTCCCCAGTATGAAAAAAACTAGCCTGCGAAGAATATTGGTGAGCTTTTGTGAGGGATGCATTTCTTATTTATTGATAGCTTGGAAGAAGAAATTCTTTGGTTCACATGACCTTTTGTCTTTCTAGACTTGAACTAGAGTTATGTTCCAGGTACCACTCATAGGTGCACATGCAGGTTCAATGTCCTTTCTATTCCTGCTGGCCTTGGTCACTCCCTTGAGCCTTAGCTAAGAATGGACTTTGGAATGTGTGGAAGGACCAGAGGGTGGCAGAGCTGAGCCATTTATTGTGGCTGCTCTGGAAACAAATGAGACACATTATAACCTAATAGGTGGGAAGTTACTGGGGTTATCTGTTTAATCGCTGTCCCCTAAGTTTGGCTTCTAGGAAGAGCTGCGGTTTGGGAGGCAGGGAAATCAGCAGCTCCTCTATGCCAGGATCAACTCTCCCTCTGTGTGTAAGTACTGGTCTCTGCCTGTAAAGGGGTGGAAACCAGTCGACCAGTCGCTACACCTAAATCATTGCCCCCCACAGTAGCACTTGGCATGCGTTTTCCTAAGGCATGGTATTCGCTATGCTCAAACTCAACAGGAAATTAAGAAAGTTTTGTCTGTCCTTTCTGTTGGAGCCACCTAACACATATTCGGCCTAAATTATCTAGTTTGATTTCCTAGGATGATGAAGCCCATGTGACCGACTGCTAAATCCTTGACATTATACATGAATGGTAACATCTTCTTGAGCATGCTCCATTTCTAATGCATGATGGTAGCTTTGATTTCATAATGATTGATGTTTTTTTCCCCACCGCTGTTCCTCGTCTATAAAGCAGAGCAAGAGGAAAAACGAATCTGTAAATTTTGCAAAGAAGAAAGGCGACGAGAGCTGTGTGGGCCCGTGTATGCGCACCTATTTACGTGTGTGTCTGCCTGGGAGGGTCAGAAACCAGAGCGACACGAGGCTTCTTGCTGCGTGACTCCCCACAGACCAGCTCCCGCACACGGGACAGTCGGAGCGGGGGCGGGGTTAGCGGCCGCCTGTACCACTGCCCCTACTGTGTATTTAGAGAATCTAAAGCTTGGTCATTTAATTGCTCCCCCAGCACATTAGCGGTGGCATGAAAATTCAGATTTGCCTCACTGCTGAAATGCATCCGGTCACATTTTCTCCCCTTGAAGGACAGTGAGTTAGGAGTAGCCTGAGAGCAGATTTCAGTGACACCCCCGTCTGTGTCTTAAAGAGATGATTCTGTCGTCTGTTGGATCTCGTCAACTAGACCTGGCAGCTCCCAGTAGGCCCACAAGTTGAATGTGGTGATGGAAGCTCAGGGCCCCAGCAGATGTTGGGTGAGTGGCCCCGTGACTTCTCTGTCCCAGAGAGACTCCAGACCCCTTGTCCAAGGGTCCTGGTCTGAGATCTGCAGACTTGGCCGTTTGGGGGGAGGCAGGGCGTCAGAGCTGCTGGCTCTGTGTCCAGTCCCTGATGGAGGCCTGGTGCCTTTGTTGCCTGACTTCCCTGGACTTCAGACTTTCCCAATGGAGACCAGCGAGGGGGTAAAGTAGAGAGAAGGGCTTCTTTAATTTTTTTCATTAAAAAATGATTTTTCCATTAAGTAGAGTGAATAAAGTGCTAGTGAAGGGGCTAACAGCCTCTCCAGGGGCCCTTGCACCACTTGGGAACTGTGGTTTCCTCCTCTCTTAAAGTGAATGCAGTGCTAATGAAAGGTGCCGAAGCAGCTCGGAGACAGATACTCTGGTCTTGAACTGGCAGTAGTTCAAGTTCCTATGTAACTTTTTCTCCTTTAGGCGCGTGTTTGCGGTGGGGAAAAGGGCGGTGTTAGATGGGAGGTTCCTGCCCACCTGGCTCCCACCCGTAAATGCTTCTTGGAAAAAAGGAGTCCAGTGTCTTGTCCCACACCATCCAAGGCTGGAATACAGTTTGGCTTCCTGGGCTGCAAAGGCCAAGAGAATGGGAGGCCATCGACCTCGGAAATGGAGTGTAAACAGTTCTATCCTCAAGCCCCAAGCCAAATCCTTCTTGGCTGCATAGTGCATCTTCTTGACCTGAGTCACTCTAGACCCCTGTCTGGGCCTGCTCTCTTGGCCTCTGGAGACATCAGCTATTGTGCATCTGGGAGTGGGAGAAAACTCCCTGTGGGAAGGTGCTTGAGGAAGGAGCGAGGCTCCCTGTGTCCCATCTCTGTCCTGGCCCAAGTTGGGGACACTAAAGACACAAGCAAAACCCTAGGCGTAGTACAAACTGATTGTCAGCTCTGTCTTACCGTCTACCTACTTCGATCCAAAGCCATGACACTGACGTGCAAAGGAAGAAGCGCGACCCCAGTCATTGACTAGAGCAGGGAGAGCTCCAAAGACAGCGGTGCCAGTGTAGGGGGCAGTGTGGAGTCAGCAGTGAGTGGGCCGAGGCCGCTGGACACAGCCCGCCTTGCAACCCTCCCATCTGTGGACAGCTGGGTCCCTCTGCACGTCTCTCCCCCATTACAGTCCGCTTCCTAGGCTCTCTCCTTCCTTCCTGGGGCGCCCTAGCTACCTGGGGATAGATCTGGCACTTCAGAGTTAGAAGGAAAGAAATAGTTGTCACATGTTAAAGCTAAACAAAGCACCAAAAAGGAAAAAAAAGACTTATAAAAATATAATGGGGTCATTCCCCCCAAGCTTCCCACATTATTTGCAGTCTATGAAATGTCAAAATATAATGGACAGACTCTCCACACACTGCCATGTCCTTCCACCCGTAGGTGTCTGAGCTGAGCAGCTCGGCACCACCCTTCCGCCTCGTGCAGTTCCACTCTGCAGAACCGCTCCGTGTCGGCTCGGTTCATCCCGCGGACCCCACCTCCCCGGGACAGCTGCTTGCAATTCCAAAGAGACATTCCAAAAAAATAGACATTTGAAAAAAGTGCATCTGTTCACAGTCTATGCATATTATCTCTTGAGATTATTACTTTTTTCTTTTTAACCATAAAAAAGATTGCATATTGGCAATATGATGAGAAAGCCGTGGTGGCCACTTCTGGGTGGAGGGTACAGGGGCGGGTGCGGAAGCACAGAAGCGAGAGGGCTCAGAGAGGGGCGGGTGCGATCCTGAGCCTTGAGACAGGAGGATGGGGCAGCTTGCCTGGATTCTCAATCCTCGGGCCTCTGAAATGGCCTCTCTCTTTAGTCCTTTCGCTCCTCTCCACCCTTCCTGCATCCTCGCCACATGCTCTGGCCACCCAGCCCTCTTGAGGCAGAGGCGAATTGGCAATAGCTTTTTGGCATGTGTCCCTCAGGGCCAGATGGAAGACAGGCATGGCATTTGGAGGGGCATGACGTGGGACACACACCAGAGCAAGCTGATTTGTGACTGTTTCCACTCGGGGAAAAATTGTCCATCACTTCTGTGACTAAAAATTTAAGCAGTTACTAGGCTGATAGGTTAAGAAAAATCTTTTGTTCTCTTGGTTTTGCGTTAATATTAAGCGTGAATAGATATCATATAATTACATTGCTTTCCTGCAGCTCTGGGGCAGACTGCACTCTCCTTCCAAACAGGAGAACTGCACAGGCCACGGACTCTGATGTTTGAAAGCTCCTCTCCCCCCACACCCGCCCCAACCCTTCCTGTCCCCGACCCCTCAGTTCTTGCATTGGAAAAGCCCCCCCACTCCCACCAGCTCACCCACGCACAGGTAGATAGTGCTGCATTCTAAGACTGATGCACCACTGCCTTTTGCTGTGTATGGGTGGCAGAGAAAGATGGAGTCGCATGTGTGTGCCCCTCCCGCTCCTCCCCTGCTCTTCCTGTGCTAGCCCGGCTCCGCCCTCTCCCAGCCTCCCCCCATCGCAGACCCGTCACTGGTTGTGGACGTCCTCCCTGCGGACAATCTTGTAGATGATCCAGTAGAACATGTTGAAGATGAGGAAGGCCATGGGGAAGCCGATGCGGGATATTTTGTCGATCTTCTTGGCCCTCTGGATGAAGAGTTTCCGCATCTCCTCCGGGGACTTTGATGGCGCAGGAGGGGGGTTGGTGGTGTTGTTGTTGTTGGCGCCCTTGACCGAGATGCCATCCTTGGCCTGCAGGCAGGCTGGGCCCATCCCGTAGGCAGAGAAGTTGAAGCGGCCCTCTCCGGCCTCATCCTCCTGGAACAGATTCAGCATGGGGCTCTACTTAAAATAAGACAGGGGCTGGGCACCCTCCCTGCAAGGCACTCCCGGGGGCCAGGCCATGCCCGTCTGGTTCTCCCTGCCACCCTGCACCACCGTTCCAGGTTTCCGAAGGCTTTTGGCTGGCTGGGAGTTATGCCTTACAGAGGGCGCCGCTCTTGTGCCGAAACAGATGCAAACCAGGGGATGGAAGTGTGGCGTGCAGTCTCCAGACCCGTGTTAAGGGTCGCCTCTGTTACCTCGTGGCCGTATGACCTTAGGCAAGTCTTCTGTGAGTCTCAGGGTTTATTTTATTTCATTTTTATCTGTAAGTAGGGGTAAGAGTCACCCCACTACCTCAGAAGGTTCTGCCCATCAGAGGTTTTAGATAAGCACGTACGCTGAGTGCTGCTTTATCAGAAATCCAGGGGACAATTTGGAGAGATCCCCTGCTTTGCTTCTGTTGCCTCCTTGCCCCCCTCCCGCACCCCCTGCCCCAGTTCATGTCTTCTCATTTGTGGGTTGGGGGGAGGGGGTGAATGCTCGGGGAGGGAGCAAGAGCTGTAGGCCTCACGTCCGTTTCTGAAGCCAGGGAAGCTGCAGCTTCTTCCTACCTCCATGTCCCCACACCTCTGGTGGCTGTGACCTCAGACCTACCTCCAGGCCTGTATCAAGTCATCATTCAAGGCCCTTCGTTGTTTGGCTCCAACTCACCTCGACAGGCCTCTCTCCCCAACCCCACCATTTGCTTTCCTCCCCACCAGTGTTGTCGCACTTTCTGCATCGTCCCTGCGCACCCCACTTCCCTGTCTCATGCCAGTTCCCAAGGTGCCCGCTGCCATGGCCCTTCTCAGCCCCCCTTTCCCAGCCACGCTGACCTTGCCCTGATCGGAGTCCTGGAGGCCCTATTACTGTCTGCTCTCGAGTCCTGCTTTGTGTTTGTTCAGCACGAGCTCTGAGGTGGCCCTGAGGTCTCAGCTGAGGTCTCGATTCTGCGTGTGGCTCTGGGGAAGTGTTATCAGCTCACATGGCCCTTCCAGATGGTGGGAGCCTTCAGAGGGGCAGCCCTGTCTCCTGCTGGTCCCCAGTGCACGACAGGGCCAACCGAGCCACTGGGGCCTCTCCAGCTTGACTCCTGCCACCCTATTTTGGGCCGTCATCTGAGCTTGTGACAACTTTCAGCCTAATCTTCCTAATGCCTCCAGGCGGCCCCCACCCCAACCCTTCTGGGTTGTTATAACACAGATCTTACTGGGCAACTTTTGCCTAGGACTTTACATGAGCTAACATTGACATCAGGATAATTAAAAGCCTCACGTGGTAGACAGGCCTTAGATTTCCACCCCGAGTACCTCTCCGGTCTCATCTGGTGCCCTCGTCTATCTGGCGTTCTGTGCTCCATCCCCCTGACACATTTCCGTGTATTCGAAAGTGCCACGCGCCCTCTCTTTAACTCCAGGCCTCTGTTCAAATCATCCTCCACTTGGAGTGCACTCGACTCCAGCCCTGCTTCCAGCTCCTTCCCTTTCACTCAAGGAATTCTTACTCAGAAGCTGTCCCTGAGCCCAGTGATAGGCTAGGGGTCCCTGCTCTGCTTCATGAGGTCCCTGTGCAGCTGCACCCACTGAAAGCTCTGAACACATTGTATTCTGTGATTGACATCTGCCTCTCTCACTAGACTAAGCCCCGTGAGTGCAGAGGTGAAGTCTCTCACGTGCATCGACTCCTCAACGCTAAGTGAACATATGAGCAGGGCAAGATCACCGTAAGCTCAGAAAGGGGGAAATTAGAAGGATGAGGGCAGCAAGCTGGGTCCGACTGTTGCTTGTCACTAGGAATCTGCGCTTGCTGTGGGCTGCTGTGTCGGGAAGTGTTTTCACTGGGCTCTGCTTATGTAGGGGATGCACCAAGTTAACTGTCTATGTATTGGGTGGGCCAAAAAGTCCGTTCTGTTTTTTTCTGTAAAATAAAAGACACGTGTTTCATTTTCACCAATAACTATTGATTTGGGTATTTTGAGTTTATCGGCTCTCTCCCACTACTGGCTTCTAGTGGGCAGAGGCCAGGGGTGCTGCTGAACATCTGCCGATGCAGAGGACAGCCCCATAGCAGAGAGTTATTTGGCCACAATGTCAGGAGTACCAGGAAACTTCGAAAGCCACTTTCGACACGTTCGATCAGTCACAGCACCTTTTCCACACACTGCACAAATCTTTTTTTGTGTTTCAGTTGCATTTTTACCTTTCTTGAAATAATAAGCCATAATACCCTGAAATGTTGCTTATCTTCTTCCATCTTTAATATTAAAGTAGCTGCACAAAAATTCACCAATTTGATAGGTTTTTAAAAAATGCACACTGATATGACAGCTGTCACAGTACAATCTAACAAAGTTGTTTCGAATGAAGTTAAAGACAACCAAGCACTACTAGAGCCATTGTATGTAAGAAACGTAACAGACTTTTTGGCCAACCTAATAATTTTGGGTAAATTATTCTCTGCTTCATCTGCTGAGCATGGGAGTGGAAGGGGTGGGTGGTAACTGGAGGCCCCATCTGGTTAGTTGACTATCAATTTCACTTTGTAGCCAGGAGAAGGGAATTCTCCAGATACAACTGAACAAAGCCTTCTATTCCTATTCTAACCAGCAGGTGGCAGGAAACGAATGCCCAGCAGCACCTGGAGCTGCCTGGGGACTAGGCAGGGGAAATCCTGTCATGCTCTCTGGAACCCAGGGAGTCTGGGATTGTGTCTGCCCAGTCCAGCTCACAGAGGCTTCCTAATACTCTGACTAATGAGACCCTCCAGGAATTTGAGAACCAGATGCTTTCTGCCCAACAAATGAGGTAGCTTGGGAGGATGGATGGTGGGAGCTGAGGAGCCTGGCCAGGATCTCAGGCTCTGAGAAACTCAGGTATGCAGCTAGTTCCTCTCCACTCACCATCTGGGGATTGAAATCCCCTCTGCGCGCTTCCTGCGGTCGGAGCCTGTACACTGACAGTGTGCAAGCCACACCAGAGCAGCCAACTCCAGCGGAAGCTCTTTATGGTGAGTCTAACTCTGTGTCCTTGTAGGTCCTGACATTTGTGCCAAGTTCAGAGCTCTTAGGAACAAGGTCAGACTAATTTGAACACCCGCAAGGGACCAGGCAGGAGAAATGTGAGAGATGAAGTGAGCTGGGCTGAAAAGCCTGTCCAGTTAGAGGGGGCTGTGGTAAACTGCGCACTGCATCCCCTACCTGAAGGCATGTCCAGTGCGCCAGAGCCATGTGGGAGGTGCGTCCAGTGGGGCGACAGGTTGTGATTTTTTGAGAGATATTATAAGTGTGGTTTTTAAATGCTGGCACCTTATTCCAGATTTTTAAGACACTGCCAGTGAAATGAATGTTATTTCCGTGTTGAATTTGACTTTCCAGCTACTAGTTGTTGACCTCCACCTTATTATAGTTCTTATTTAAGATCCAATAAACGCAGGACTATTTTTACCTGCTTCAGTATGGAAACACTGATGGGTTGATAGCAACTCATGCTATAGGGCTAGCGTGTGGGAGGAGCTGTGGGCCCTTGAGCCCCGCCCCTGCCTTTGCCCTCAGGGTCTCTGTGGTCCTGGGGACTGGCTCCTCCCCCCTGCCGTCCTGTGCCCAGGCGGAGTGGCTGGGATGCTCTTTGAGAGCTCTTCCAGTGCTTGCAGGCTGTGAGAGAGCCAGTGGGGAACTGCACAGTAGAATCTGATCAAATCTGGCCAGCAGCCTTACCCACACTTTACCTGGCCAGAGTAAACACACCTATTTTCCTCCAGTGTGTCCCGCTGGGAGGGATTTGGCAAGGGAGGAGGCAGCCTTTGGAAGCACCACAGGTCCACCCTGCAAGGGGCTCCATTCGCATTTTAGCCTATGCAAATAGCACCCCTGGAGTTGCGCAGTGCACACTAGGGGTCATATAAGAAGCGCTTTCTGGCTTCTTAAATACAGTGTCCTCTCCCAATGCAGGTCATATCTTCACTCCCATGGGCACCTTCTGTCCTGGAATGTCTGCCTTCTGCCTGTGGTGAACCATTAGAAGTTAATTAAGTCAGATTGCTAATGTTTAAGAAACATGGATGGAGATTATGCCTGTGTAATCATTTTAATTCCTGGCACTTGTGGCGGGAACAAAACTTAAAGCTACTTTGGAATCTGGTTTAATCCACACCATAGCCCCCCTTATGCCAGCTTTAGTCCACGTTACAGAGGGAAAAATTGGGTCTCGGACAAGGCTAGCTTCAAGTCCCATACCAAACAGAGCTAAAGAGGCAGGGTCCTTGGTCATGGCGTGGGGTCCTTCGGCGCAGCGGCGTGGAATAGGCCAATCTGAAATGTGTGGTGCCTTGGTAATTGGCAGGCGTGTGGTGTGGCCTGACAGGTATGGGTTCTTGGTTGCCCTAATGTGTTGCTGGAAAAACTTCCAGGCAGGCTGTCGGCCTGAACCTCCGTTCCTTTGTTTGCTTGCTCCTCTCTCTACATGCGCTACGGATGGCTCTTCCGCATTCACTATGCATCAGGCCTTGTGTTGGGCACTGGGCATGTACCGCTGCACAAGGGTAAACATGGCCTCTGTCCTTATGGAGGTTATAACTCAGTGAAAGAGATGAGCATGAAGCAGTCACATCACCAAATGTAGAATTATAAGTCAAGGTAAATGTTCAGAAGGAAAGAAACTGGGTTTGAGCAGAACATGGCCTTTGTGCAAATCGGAGACAGGACTGCCCCTTGGGGGCTTGTGACTGGAAGCCTTTCCTCTGGCTGGCACAGCCTGTGCCAGGGCATGGCTTACAGGAGAGGGCCTCACTGGCTGGGGGCCCTTGTAGGACACAACCTGCGTGGCCACACTCAGTGGCCTTGTAGAGGAACCTCAGTATAGGCCCGGGACCCTGGCCGAGGTGTCAGGGAAAGATGGCTCAGCGGAGGGCTGGAAAATGAGTGGCCTGAGCCCAAGCCGAGTGCCCTGGAGGAGCAGCCCAGGAGGGAAGAGCAAGCTTCCTAAAGACCTGTGTGTGTATTTGAGGAGCTGGGGAGACAGCTAGTGTAGATGGTATCCAGAGAGCACAGGAGAGGGTGATGGGAAGATGAGGCTGGAGAGAAGCGCAGGCTCTCTGACCCCCGGGAAGTGGTATGGAGCAGGGTGCGGAGTCGGTGTGCTGCCTCAGCCACGCCCTCCCCAGGGGCCTTTGCTGGTTGGACTATAGCCTCTGAGGTGGTTAGAAGAGGTTGGTGACTGTTCAGAGAAAATATTCCTCTATTCAGTCTGTCAGGGAGAGAATCTGCACCAGGGGAGGGTCTTGATTGATGCCCCTTCCTTGGAGGTAGGGAGCAAAGGCCTAGAAAGCAGACATGTTACCTGAACACCTCACCCTTTGTGGTGCAATTCCTGCCTGGAGCCAAGCCCCCTGAAATAATGCGGCCCTGCAGAAAGCACCAATAAATAGCCCCCAGCCTGCCATGCACTGGGTTTCTGGCGAGCCATTAGCTTGGCCCCACCAGCATTTGTGGCATCAGCTTTGACTTCAGGTGCACCCTGGTCATTTCTGTAGTGTTAGTACCGTTGAATGAGTGACTGCCTGCAGACCCTCTTGGGGCATTATTTATGGGAGAGGAAGCTGGAACTTCTGTGACTTTTGTTCCTATTTCATGCCTGCATCACCCACTGAGAAGGATGGTCCAGTGAAACAAGTATCACAAGACAAGGCTGCCTGCCGGGAGCTCTTCCGTTTACCGCCAGCTGGCCTTCCCTAGGCAGGGACCCAAAGGCCTACCTTGTGGTGTCTTCGCTTCCTGCGGAACCGGAGCAGCTCTTTGTGCTGCCGAGACACAAAGTTGACAGCAGCGTACTCGAGCAAGGCAGAGAACACGAAGAGCAGGCACACCGCCATCCAAATGTCAATGGCTTTCACGTAGGACACCTGGGTGGGGTGGGGGAAGAACACAGGGCAGTGAGGACAGAGGAGAGGAGTGCTGACTGTGGGTGGAACTCCCCCGGTTCCGCTGCCATCCCCTCCCCAGCTCGGGTATTAGGGCGGAGGGTACAGAGGAAAACAGAAGAAAAAGGCACCAAGAAGGCCGGACAGAAGGCCAGTCAGAGTAATTGGGAAAGCAGAATGCGGTGCCTGGAGGAGCCCTGGAGAGGGGAGGACTCAGTGCCCAGCACTGTTATTCAGGGGAGCAGAGGGGTGTGTTCAGTCTGAGGGTGACGGGGGCAGGATGCTGTGCCCACTGTGCACATGGAGAATGCCAGCGAGAGTTGGGAGTGAGAACTTCAGAAACTGCCCCCATAAAAGCAACAAGAGCACCAGCAAAAAAGGTCAGAATAAACTTCTCAGAACTCTGGTAACGAGCCAAAGACCAACAACAACCCTGTGAGCACTTATTTAAGAAAGACAGCCTGACCTTAGAACAGCAAGCTTTGTAGTGTTTAAAAAAGCAGCTTCGTCAAGATGTAATTCACATACTATGTAATTCACACATGTAAAGTGTACAATTGAGTGATTTTTATACATTCACAGATCATGTGCAACCATCATCAAGTCTATTTTAGAATTTTTATCACCTAAAAAAAAACCAACCTAGCAACTTCTAGCTGCCATCCCCTAGTACCCCCCTCCCCCTACCCCAGTCCTAAGTAACCAGTAATCTGCTTTCTGCCTCTGTGAATTTCCCTGTCCTGGATACTTCCTATGAGTGGGAGAGTAAGTATGACTGATTTCTTTCACTTAGCATAATATTTTCAAGGTTTTGCTTAGTACATTGTAGCTGGTGTCAGTATTTCATTTTTAATGGCCAAGTAATATTCAACCATGTGTATATATGACATTTTGTCGATCCATTCACCAGTTGATGGGCATTTGGGTTGTTTCTACCTTTTGGTTATTTTGGATATTGCTTCTACAAACATTTGTGTACAGGTTTTTGTGTGGACATACGTTTTAATTTCCCTTGGGGCTTTGTGGTATTTTAAATTGCGCTATTTCTATCCTCCTTTCCCCACTTCCACACTAGCCTTAAAAACCAACAGCTTGCAAGCTCAGTGAAAACCAGTGCTGTGGCAGCCACTGACAGGGCTTCTTTAAAGTGCCATTCCCAGAGAATTGTCACTATGTACATAACCTGTGGTTCACTGAAAGACCTCGCTCACAAACCAGGCTGTCTTGTCTTGGCCTGACTTATTGCTGGTCCAGTGTGAACAGCCATTTTCCCGGGGGTGTTTGTTGAAAACAGTGACAATTATTATTGTTTTAATTATATTTTATTGATTATGCTATTACAATTGTCCCATTTCTCCCCCATCATTCCCCTCCACCCTGCACACCCCCTCCCACCCACATTCCCCCCTTTAGTTCATGTCCATGTGTCATAAGTTCTTTAGCTTCTACTTTTCCCACACTATCTTGCCCTCCCCTGTCTATTTTCTACCCACCGTCTATGCTACTTATTCTCTGTACCTTTTCCCGCTCTCTCCTCCTCCCACTCCCCTGTTGCTAACCCTCCATGTGATCTCCATTTCTGTGTTCCTGCTCCTGGTCTAGTGGTTTGCTTAGTTTGCTTTTGTTTTAGGTGTGGTTGTTAATATTTGTGAGTTTGCTGTCTTTTTACTGTGCTATTTTTTATCTTCTTTTTCTTAGGTAAGTCCCTTTTACATTTCATATAATAAGGGCTTGGTGATGATGAACTCCTTTCACTTGACCTTATCTGAGAAGCACTTTATCTGCCCTTCCATTCTAAATGACAGCTTTGCTGGATAGAGCAATCTTGGATGGAGGTCCTTGACTCTCATGACTTGGAATACTTCTTTCCAGCCTCTTCTTGCCTGGAAGGTCTCTTTGGAGAAATCAGCTGACAGTCTGATGGGAACTCCTTTGTAGGTGACTCTGCCTTTATCCCTTCCTGCTTCTAGAATTCTCTCCTTCATTTTAATCTTGGCTAATGTAATTATGATGTGCCTTGGTGCGTTCCTCCTTGGGTCCAACTTCTTTGGGACTCTCTGAGCTTCCTGGACTTCCTGTTAGTCTATTTCCTTTTCCAGATTGGGGAAGTTCTCCTTCATTATTTGTTCAAATAAGTTTTCCACTTGTTGTTCTTCCTCTTCACCTTCTGGTACCCCCTATAATTTGGATGTTGGGACATTTAAAGATGTCCTGGAGGTTCCTAAGCCTCTCCTCATTTGTTTGAATTCTTGTTTCTTCCTTCTTTTCTGTTTGGTTGTTTCTTTCTTCCTTCTGGTCCACTCCATAGATTTGAGTCCCAGTTTTCCTCCCATCTCTATTGGTTCCCTGTGCATTTTCCTTCATTTCACTTATTGTAGCCTCCATTTGTTCATCTAATTTGCAACCAAAATCAACCAATTCTGTGAGCTTCCTGATCACCAGAGCTTTGAACTGTGCTTCTGATAGGTTGGCTACCAGTGCTATAAGTTCTGCATCTGATAGGTTGACCACCTCCTGATCACTCAGATGAATTAGCTCCGGGGCCCCAGTCTGTTCTCCCTTTTGAGCCATCCTTGGTTTTGGTTTTTTTTTTTTTTGTTTTTGTCTGGTCGTGGATGTTACATAGTGAGGAGTGGAGCCTTAGGCATTCACCAGGGTGGGGCAGCCCAGTCGCTGGGTTGTGATGCTGGATGTGGGGGCGGGGTCTGAGAGGGAACAATGGCGCTTGCTCCATGCTGTCTTGCGGATTCCAGTCCCTTCAGCCTCTCTCCCCTATAAAATTGGGCCCTTCTGGTGCTGATTTCCGTGTGAGTGGGCCTGCAAGTGCTCCAGGACCCCGTGGGTCTTCCCAACGAACTCTCTTGTGAGGCTGGGGCTCCCTCCCTGCACCTCAGCCCCCACAAGTGTTTTCAATCGGTGCTTTTAGGCTTCACATCCTGGCGCTGGGGCCCTGTGTCATGCAGTCTGTCTTGCTGCCCGTTTTCGCCTGGTTTATCCATGTGCGAATGTGTGTCCATGGTCTGCCACCTTGTGCACCCCATTGGCCTCCTTGTGTTCGGCAACACCGCCGCCTGTGCGCCTGGAGTGACTGTGCGCCTGGGACCACCACTGGCTTATCCCGCTGCGTTCTGGCTCCTCCGGCCACTGACTCCGCCCCTCTTACCGGTCTGGATGAATTGTTGTTGTCAGACACCTGCACAATTCAATTTTCTCTCTGTCCTGGTTGGGTTTTCTTATTTTGGTTCTATATTTTTGTTGTCCTTAATCTTGGTTGTGAGAGGAGGCACAGCATGTCCAGTTATGCCTCCGTCTTGGCCGGAAGTCCGAAAACAGTGACAATTATTGAACATCTGGTCAGTCTGAGACTGGTAAGAGTTGAGGCAAACAATAGGTTGAGCAAAAGCTGAAAAGGAAGAACTAAGGAATGAGATATCCACAGGAGGCTTGAGAAAGCTCTGATGTATTTCTGGAAACTTATGTTCATGCCCAGGGGAGGCCTGAGAAGGCCCTTAGGGTTCAACTCTGGCTAACCTCAATGTGCTGAACAAGCAGGGAGTGGAGGCCAAGAAAAGTATAAACTACCCAGCTGGGTGTTGAAGTTGTGTCCTAATACACAGAGCCTCTAAGCAAAGGCTGGGAAGTTTATAGGTTCAAGACATTCAAGAAAATCTGTGCGGACTTCTGGCCAAGATGGAGGCATAGGTGGACATACTGTGCCTCCTCGCAGAATGAAAATTAAAGGCAACAAAGATTTAGAAAGAAGAAAACAACCAGAACTGACAGAAAATTGAACTGTACAGAAATCCAACAACCATTCATCCAGACTGGTAAGAGGGGCAGAGTCGCACAGGAAAATGTGGAGGTTTGTGGACCTGGGTGCACAGGCAGCAGCAGCTGGCAGATCCCAGATGTGCAGGCAGCGACTAGCGGACCCCGGGCACGGGGTGGCAACGGTGCAGACCCAGTGAGGCCACGCAAGGTGGCTGGCTGACCAGGTGGTCCTACATTCGCACGCAGATAATCCAGGCGAAGGCGAAGTGGCAGAAGGAACCGGGATCGGAGAGAGATCGGAGCAAGTGCCATACAGTGTCACTACCTAGCAACTGGGCTGCCCTGTCCTGGGGAATATCTAAGGCTCTGCCCCTCACTGTGTAACAGCTGTGACCAGACCAAAAAAACCCCACCAAAAATGGCTCAAATGGGAGAACAAATCAAAGCTCCAGAGCCAATTTATCTAAGTGACCAAGAGATAGCCAACCATTCAGATGCACAGTTCAAAGCCCTGGTGATCAGGATGCTCACAGAATTGGTTGATTTTGGTTGCAAATTAGATGAACAAATGGAGGCTACAATAAGTGAAATGAAGGAAAATGCACAGGGAACCAATAGAGATGGGAGGAAAACTGGGACTGAAATCTATGGAGTGGACCAGAAGGAAGAAAGAAACAACCAAACAGAAAAGAAGGAAGAAACAAGAATTCAAACAAATGAGGAGAGGCTTAGGAACCTCCAGGACATCTTTAAATGTCCCAACATCCAAATTATAGGGGTACCAGAAGGTGAAGAGGAAGAACAACAAGTGGAAAACTTATTTGAACAAATAATGAAGGAGAACTTCCCCAATCTGGCAAAGGAAATAGACTAACAGGAAGTCCAGGAAGCTCAGAGAGTCCCAAAGAAGTTGGACCCAAGGAGGAACGCACCAAGGCACATCATAATTACATTAGCCAAGATTAAAATGAAGGAGAGAATTCTAGAAGCAGGAAGGGATAAAGGCAGAGTCACCTACAAAGGAGTTCCCATCAGACTGTCAGCTGATTTCTCCAAAGAGACCTTCCAGGCAAGAAGGGGCTGGAAAGAAGTATTCCAAGTCATGAGAGTCAAGGACCTCCATCCAAGATTGCTCTATCCAGCAAAGCTGTCATTTAGAATGGAAGGGCAGATAAAGTGCTTCTCAGATAAGGTCAAGTGAAAGGAGTTCATCATCACCAAGCCCTTATTATATGAAATGTAAAAGGGACTTACCTAAGAAAAAGAAGATAAAAAATAGCACAGTAAAAAGACAGCAAACTCACAAATATTAACAACCACACCTAAAACAAAAGCAAACTAAGCAAACCACTAGACCAGGAGCAGGAACACAGAAATGGAGATCACATGGAGGGTTAGCAACAGGGGAGTGGGAGGAGGAGAGAGCGGGAAAAGGTACAGAGAATAAGTAGCATAGACGGTGGGTAGAAAATAGACAGGGGAGGGCAAGATAGTGTGGGAAAAGTAGAAGCTAAAGAACTTATGACACATGGACATGAACTAAAGGGGGGAATGTGGGTGGGAGGGGGTGTGCAGGGTGGAGGGGAATGATGGGGGAGAAATGGGACAATTGTAATAGCATAATCAATAAAATATAATTAAAACAATAATAATTGTCACTGTTTTCAACAAACACCCCCGGGAAAATGGCTGTTCACACTGGACCAGCAATAAGTCAGGCCAAGACAAGACAGCCTGGTTTGTGAGCGAGGTCTTTCAGTGAACCACAGGTTATGTACATAGTGACAATTCTCTGGGAATGGCACTTTAAAGAAGCCCTGTCAGTGGCTGCCACAGCACTGGTTTTCACTGAGCTTGCAAGCTGTTGGTTTTTAAGGCTAGTGTGGAAGTGGGGAAAGGAGGATAGAAATAGCGCAATTTAAAATACCACAAAGCCCCAAGGGAAATTAAAACGTATGTCCACACAAAAACCTGTACACAAATGTTTGTAGAAGCAATATCCAAAATAACCAAAAGGTAGAAACAACCCAAATGCCCATCAACTGGTGAATGGATCGACAAAATGTCATATATACACATGGTTGAATATTACTTGGCCATTAAAAATGAAATACTGACACCAGCTACAATGTACTAAGCAAAACCTTGAAAATATTATGCTAAGTGAAAGAAATCAGTCATACTTACTCTCCCACTCATAGGAAGTATCCAGGACAGGGAAATTCACAGAGGCAGAAAGCAGATTACTGGTTACTTAGGACTGGGGTAGGGGGAGGGGGGTACTAGGGGATGGCAGCTAGAAGTTGCTAGGTTGGTTTTTTTTTAGGTGATAAAAATTCTAAAATAGACTTGATGATGGTTGCACATGATCTGTGAATGTATAAAAATCACTCAATTGTACACTTTACATGTGTGAATTACATAGTATGTGAATTACATCTTGACGAAGCTGCTTTTTTAAACACTACAAAGCTTGCTGTTCTAAGGTCAGGCTGTCTTTCTTAAATAAGTGCTCACAGGGTTGTTGTTGGTCTTTGGCTCGTTACCAGAGTTCTGAGAAGTTTATTCTGACCTTTTTTGCTGGTGCTCTTGTTGCTTTTATGGGGGCAGTTTCTGAAGTTCTCACTCCCAACTCTCGCTGGCATTCTCCATGTGCACAGTGGGCACAGCATCCTGCCCCCGTCACCCTCAGACTGAACACACCCCTCTGCTCCCCTGAATAACAGTGCTGGGCACTGAGTCCTCCCCTCTCCAGGGCTCCTCCAGGCACCGCATTCTGCTTTCCCAATTACTCTGACTGGCCTTCTGTCCGGCCTTCTTGGTGCCTTTTTCTTCTGTTTTCCTCTGTACCCTCCGCCCTAATACCCGAGCTGGGGAGGGGATGGCAGCGGAACCGGGGGAGTTCCACCCACAGTCAGCACTCCTCTCCTCTGTCCTCACTGCCCTGTGTTCTTCCCCCACCCCACCCAGGTGTCCTACGTGAAAGCCATTGACATTTGGATGGCGGTGTGCCTGCTCTTCGTGTTCTCTGCCTTGCTCGAGTACGCTGCTGTCAACTTTGTGTCTCGGCAGCACAAAGAGCTGCTCCGGTTCCGCAGGAAGCGAAGACACCACAAGGTAGGCCTTTGGGTCCCTGCCTAGGGAAGGCCAGCTGGCGGTAAACGGAAGAGCTCCCGGCAGGCAGCCTTGTCTTGTGATACTTGTTTCACTGGACCATCCTTCTCAGTGGGTGATGCAGGCATGAAATAGGAACAAAAGTCACAGAAGTTCCAGCTTCCTCTCCCATAAATAATGCCCCAAGAGGGTCTGCAGGCAGTCACTCATTCAACGGTACTAACACTACAGAAATGACCAGGGTGCACCTGAAGTCAAAGCTGATGCCACAAATGCTGGTGGGGCCAAGCTAATGGCTCGCCAGAAACCCAGTGCATGGCAGGCTGGGGGCTATTTATTGGTGCTTTCTGCAGGGCCGCATTATTTCAGGGGGCTTGGCTCCAGGCAGGAATTGCACCACAAAGGGTGAGGTGTTCAGGTAACATGTCTGCTTTCTAGGCCTTTGCTCCCTACCTCCAAGGAAGGGGCATCAATCAAGACCCTCCCCTGGTGCAGATTCTCTCCCTGACAGACTGAATAGAGGAATATTTTCTCTGAACAGTCACCAACCTCTTCTAACCACCTCAGAGGCTATAGTCCAACCAGCAAAGGCCCCTGGGGAGGGCGTGGCTGAGGCAGCACACCGACTCCGCACCCTGCTCCATACCACTTCCCGGGGGTCAGAGAGCCTGCGCTTCTCTCCAGCCTCATCTTCCCATCACCCTCTCCTGTGCTCTCTGGATACCATCTACACTAGCTGTCTCCCCAGCTCCTCAAATACACACACAGGTCTTTAGGAAGCTTGCTCTTCCCTCCTGGGCTGCTCCTCCAGGGCACTCGGCTTGGGCTCAGGCCACTCATTTTCCAGCCCTCCGCTGAGCCATCTTTCCCTGACACCTCGGCCAGGGTCCCGGGCCTATACTGAGGTTCCTCTACAAGGCCACTGAGTGTGGCCACGCAGGTTGTGTCCTACAAGGGCCCCCAGCCAGTGAGGCCCTCTCCTGTAAGCCATGCCCTGGCACAGGCTGTGCCAGCCAGAGGAAAGGCTTCCAGTCACAAGCCCCCAAGGGGCAGTCCTGTCTCCGATTTGCACAAAGGCCATGTTCTGCTCAAACCCAGTTTCTTTCCTTCTGAACATTTACCTTGACTTATAATTCTACATTTGGTGATGTGACTGCTTCATGCTCATCTCTTTCACTGAGTTATAACCTCCATAAGGACAGAGGCCATGTTTACCCTTGTGCAGCGGTACATGCCCAGTGCCCAACACAAGGCCTGATGCATAGTGAATGCGGAAGAGCCATCCGTAGCGCATGTAGAGAGAGGAGCAAGCAAACAAAGGAACGGAGGTTCAGGCCGACAGCCTGCCTGGAAGTTTTTCCAGCAACACATTAGGGCAACCAAGAACCCATACCTGTCAGGCCACACCACACGCCTGCCAATTACCAAGGCACCACACATTTCAGATTGGCCTATTCCACGCCGCTGCGCCGAAGGACCCCACGCCATGACCAAGGACCCTGCCTCTTTAGCTCTGTTTGGTATGGGACTTGAAGCTAGCCTTGTCCGAGACCCAATTTTTCCCTCTGTAACGTGGACTAAAGCTGGCATAAGGGGGGCTATGGTGTGGATTAAACCAGATTCCAAAGTAGCTTTAAGTTTTGTTCCCGCCACAAGTGCCAGGAATTAAAATGATTACACAGGCATAATCTCCATCCATGTTTCTTAAACATTAGCAATCTGACTTAATTAACTTCTAATGGTTCACCACAGGCAGAAGGCAGACATTCCAGGACAGAAGGTGCCCATGGGAGTGAAGATATGACCTGCATTGGGAGAGGACACTGTATTTAAGAAGCCAGAAAGCGCTTCTTATATGACCCCTAGTGTGCACTGCGCAACTCCAGGGGTGCTATTTGCATAGGCTAAAATGCGAATGGAGCCCCTTGCAGGGTGGACCTGTGGTCTTCCAAAGGCTGCCTCCTCCCTTGCCAAATCCCTCCCAGCGGGACACACTGGAGGAAAATAGGTGTGTTTACTCTGGCCAGGTAAAGTGTGGGTAAGGCTGCTGGCCAGATTTGATCAGATTCTACTGTGCAGTTCCCCACTGGCTCTCTCACAGCCTGCAAGCACTGGAAGAGCTCTCAAAGAGCATCCCAGCCACTCCGCCTGGGCACAGGACGGCAGGGGGGAGGAGCCAGTCCCCAGGACCACAGAGACCCTGAGGGCAAAGGCAGGGGCGGGGCTCAAGGGCCCACAGCTCCTCCCACACGCTAGCCCTATAGCATGAGTTGCTATCAACCCATCAGTGTTTCCATACTGAAGCAGGTAAAAATAGTCCTGCGTTTATTGGATCTTAAATAAGAACTATAATAAGGTGGAGGTCAACAACTAGTAGCTGGAAAGTCAAATTCAACACGGAAATAACATTCATTTCACTGGCAGTGTCTTAAAAATCTGGAATAAGGTGCCAGCATTTAAAAACCACACTTATAATATCTCTCAAAAAATCACAACCTGTCGCCCCACTGGACGCACCTCCCACATGGCTCTGGCGCACTGGACATGCCTTCAGGTAGGGGATGCAGTGCGCAGTTTACCACAGCCCCCTCTAACTGGACAGGCTTTTCAGCCCAGCTCACTTCATCTCTCACATTTCTCCTGCCTGGTCCCTTGCGGGTGTTCAAATTAGTCTGACCTTGTTCCTAAGAGCTCTGAACTTGGCACAAATGTCAGGACCTACAAGGACACAGAGTTAGACTCACCATAAAGAGCTTCCGCTGGAGTTGGCTGCTCTGGTGTGGCTTGCACACTGTCAGTGTACAGGCTCCGACCGCAGGAAGCGCGCAGAGGGGATTTCAATCCCCAGATGGTGAGTGGAGAGGAACTAGCTGCATACCTGAGTTTCTCAGAGCCTGAGATCCTGGCCAGGCTCCTCAGCTCCCACCATCCATCCTCCCAAGCTACCTCATTTGTTGGGCAGAAAGCATCTGGTTCTCAAATTCCTGGAGGGTCTCATTAGTCAGAGTATTAGGAAGCCTCTGTGAGCTGGACTGGGCAGACACAATCCCAGACTCCCTGGGTTCCAGAGAGCATGACAGGATTTCCCCTGCCTAGTCCCCAGGCAGCTCCAGGTGCTGCTGGGCATTCGTTTCCTGCCACCTGCTGGTTAGAATAGGAATAGAAGGCTTTGTTCAGTTGTATCTGGAGAATTCCCTTCTCCTGGCTACAAAGTGAAATTGATAGTCAACTAACCAGATGGGGCCTCCAGTTACCACCCACCCCTTCCACTCCCATGCTCAGCAGATGAAGCAGAGAATAATTTACCCAAAATTATTAGGTTGGCCAAAAAGTCTGTTACGTTTCTTACATACAATGGCTCTAGTAGTGCTTGGTTGTCTTTAACTTCATTCGAAACAACTTTGTTAGATTGTACTGTGACAGCTGTCATATCAGTGTGCATTTTTTAAAAACCTATCAAATTGGTGAATTTTTGTGCAGCTACTTTAATATTAAAGATGGAAGAAGATAAGCAACATTTCAGGGTATTATGGCTTATTATTTCAAGAAAGGTAAAAATGCAACTGAAACACAAAAAAAGATTTGTGCAGTGTGTGGAAAAGGTGCTGTGACTGATCGAACGTGTCGAAAGTGGCTTTCGAAGTTTCCTGGTACTCCTGACATTGTGGCCAAATAACTCTCTGCTATGGGGCTGTCCTCTGCATCGGCAGATGTTCAGCAGCACCCCTGGCCTCTGCCCACTAGAAGCCAGTAGTGGGAGAGAGCCGATAAACTCAAAATACCCAAATCAATAGTTATTGGTGAAAATGAAACACGTGTCTTTTATTTTACAGAAAAAAACAGAACGGACTTTTTGGCCCACCCAATACATAGACAGTTAACTTGGTGCATCCCCTACATAAGCAGAGCCCAGTGAAAACACTTCCCGACACAGCAGCCCACAGCAAGCGCAGATTCCTAGTGACAAGCAACAGTCGGACCCAGCTTGCTGCCCTCATCCTTCTAATTTCCCCCTTTCTGAGCTTACGGTGATCTTGCCCTGCTCATATGTTCACTTAGCGTTGAGGAGTCGATGCACGTGAGAGACTTCACCTCTGCACTCACGGGGCTTAGTCTAGTGAGAGAGGCAGATGTCAATCACAGAATACAATGTGTTCAGAGCTTTCAGTGGGTGCAGCTGCACAGGGACCTCATGAAGCAGAGCAGGGACCCCTAGCCTATCACTGGGCTCAGGGACAGCTTCTGAGTAAGAATTCCTTGAGTGAAAGGGAAGGAGCTGGAAGCAGGGCTGGAGTCGAGTGCACTCCAAGTGGAGGATGATTTGAACAGAGGCCTGGAGTTAAAGAGAGGGCGCGTGGCACTTTCGAATACACGGAAATGTGTCAGGGGGATGGAGCACAGAACGCCAGATAGACGAGGGCACCAGATGAGACCGGAGAGGTACTCGGGGTGGAAATCTAAGGCCTGTCTACCACGTGAGGCTTTTAATTATCCTGATGTCAATGTTAGCTCATGTAAAGTCCTAGGCAAAAGTTGCCCAGTAAGATCTGTGTTATAACAACCCAGAAGGGTTGGGGTGGGGGCCGCCTGGAGGCATTAGGAAGATTAGGCTGAAAGTTGTCACA
Organism: Anoura caudifer; assembly: GCA_004027475.1. NCBI lineage: Eukaryota > Metazoa > Chordata > Mammalia > Chiroptera > Phyllostomidae > Anoura > Anoura caudifer. The sequence goes on from PVKU01003290.1 coordinate 100,583, forward strand.
AGCTCAGATGACGGCCCAAAATAGGGTGGCAGGAGTCAAGCTGGAGAGGCCCCAGTGGCTCGGTTGGCCCTGTCGTGCACTGGGGACCAGCAGGAGACAGGGCTGCCCCTCTGAAGGCTCCCACCATCTGGAAGGGCCATGTGAGCTGATAACACTTCCCCAGAGCCACACGCAGAATCGAGACCTCAGCTGAGACCTCAGGGCCACCTCAGAGCTCGTGCTGAACAAACACAAAGCAGGACTCGAGAGCAGACAGTAATAGGGCCTCCAGGACTCCGATCAGGGCAAGGTCAGCGTGGCTGGGAAAGGGGGGCTGAGAAGGGCCATGGCAGCGGGCACCTTGGGAACTGGCATGAGACAGGGAAGTGGGGTGCGCAGGGACGATGCAGAAAGTGCGACAACACTGGTGGGGAGGAAAGCAAATGGTGGGGTTGGGGAGAGAGGCCTGTCGAGGTGAGTTGGAGCCAAACAACGAAGGGCCTTGAATGATGACTTGATACAGGCCTGGAGGTAGGTCTGAGGTCACAGCCACCAGAGGTGTGGGGACATGGAGGTAGGAAGAAGCTGCAGCTTCCCTGGCTTCAGAAACGGACGTGAGGCCTACAGCTCTTGCTCCCTCCCCGAGCATTCACCCCCTCCCCCCAACCCACAAATGAGAAGACATGAACTGGGGCAGGGGGTGCGGGAGGGGGGCAAGGAGGCAACAGAAGCAAAGCAGGGGATCTCTCCAAATTGTCCCCTGGATTTCTGATAAAGCAGCACTCAGCGTACGTGCTTATCTAAAACCTCTGATGGGCAGAACCTTCTGAGGTAGTGGGGTGACTCTTACCCCTACTTACAGATAAAAATGAAATAAAATAAACCCTGAGACTCACAGAAGACTTGCCTAAGGTCATACGGCCACGAGGTAACAGAGGCGACCCTTAACACGGGTCTGGAGACTGCACGCCACACTTCCATCCCCTGGTTTGCATCTGTTTCGGCACAAGAGCGGCGCCCTCTGTAAGGCATAACTCCCAGCCAGCCAAAAGCCTTCGGAAACCTGGAACGGTGGTGCAGGGTGGCAGGGAGAACCAGACGGGCATGGCCTGGCCCCCGGGAGTGCCTTGCAGGGAGGGTGCCCAGCCCCTGTCTTATTTTAAGTAGAGCCCCATGCTGAATCTGTTCCAGGAGGATGAGGCCGGAGAGGGCCGCTTCAACTTCTCTGCCTACGGGATGGGCCCAGCCTGCCTGCAGGCCAAGGATGGCATCTCGGTCAAGGGCGCCAACAACAACAACACCACCAACCCCCCTCCTGCGCCATCAAAGTCCCCGGAGGAGATGCGGAAACTCTTCATCCAGAGGGCCAAGAAGATCGACAAAATATCCCGCATCGGCTTCCCCATGGCCTTCCTCATCTTCAACATGTTCTACTGGATCATCTACAAGATTGTCCGCAGGGAGGACGTCCACAACCAGTGACGGGTCTGCGATGGGGGGAGGCTGGGAGAGGGCGGAGCCGGGCTAGCACAGGAAGAGCAGGGGAGGAGCGGGAGGGGCACACACATGCGACTCCATCTTTCTCTGCCACCCATACACAGCAAAAGGCAGTGGTGCATCAGTCTTAGAATGCAGCACTATCTACCTGTGCGTGGGTGAGCTGGTGGGAGTGGGGGGGCTTTTCCAATGCAAGAACTGAGGGGTCGGGGACAGGAAGGGTTGGGGCGGGTGTGGGGGGAGAGGAGCTTTCAAACATCAGAGTCCGTGGCCTGTGCAGTTCTCCTGTTTGGAAGGAGAGTGCAGTCTGCCCCAGAGCTGCAGGAAAGCAATGTAATTATATGATATCTATTCACGCTTAATATTAACGCAAAACCAAGAGAACAAAAGATTTTTCTTAACCTATCAGCCTAGTAACTGCTTAAATTTTTAGTCACAGAAGTGATGGACAATTTTTCCCCGAGTGGAAACAGTCACAAATCAGCTTGCTCTGGTGTGTGTCCCACGTCATGCCCCTCCAAATGCCATGCCTGTCTTCCATCTGGCCCTGAGGGACACATGCCAAAAAGCTATTGCCAATTCGCCTCTGCCTCAAGAGGGCTGGGTGGCCAGAGCATGTGGCGAGGATGCAGGAAGGGTGGAGAGGAGCGAAAGGACTAAAGAGAGAGGCCATTTCAGAGGCCCGAGGATTGAGAATCCAGGCAAGCTGCCCCATCCTCCTGTCTCAAGGCTCAGGATCGCACCCGCCCCTCTCTGAGCCCTCTCGCTTCTGTGCTTCCGCACCCGCCCCTGTACCCTCCACCCAGAAGTGGCCACCACGGCTTTCTCATCATATTGCCAATATGCAATCTTTTTTATGGTTAAAAAGAAAAAAGTAATAATCTCAAGAGATAATATGCATAGACTGTGAACAGATGCACTTTTTTCAAATGTCTATTTTTTTGGAATGTCTCTTTGGAATTGCAAGCAGCTGTCCCGGGGAGGTGGGGTCCGCGGGATGAACCGAGCCGACACGGAGCGGTTCTGCAGAGTGGAACTGCACGAGGCGGAAGGGTGGTGCCGAGCTGCTCAGCTCAGACACCTACGGGTGGAAGGACATGGCAGTGTGTGGAGAGTCTGTCCATTATATTTTGACATTTCATAGACTGCAAATAATGTGGGAAGCTTGGGGGGAATGACCCCATTATATTTTTATAAGTCTTTTTTTTCCTTTTTGGTGCTTTGTTTAGCTTTAACATGTGACAACTATTTCTTTCCTTCTAACTCTGAAGTGCCAGATCTATCCCCAGGTAGCTAGGGCGCCCCAGGAAGGAAGGAGAGAGCCTAGGAAGCGGACTGTAATGGGGGAGAGACGTGCAGAGGGACCCAGCTGTCCACAGATGGGAGGGTTGCAAGGCGGGCTGTGTCCAGCGGCCTCGGCCCACTCACTGCTGACTCCACACTGCCCCCTACACTGGCACCGCTGTCTTTGGAGCTCTCCCTGCTCTAGTCAATGACTGGGGTCGCGCTTCTTCCTTTGCACGTCAGTGTCATGGCTTTGGATCGAAGTAGGTAGACGGTAAGACAGAGCTGACAATCAGTTTGTACTACGCCTAGGGTTTTGCTTGTGTCTTTAGTGTCCCCAACTTGGGCCAGGACAGAGATGGGACACAGGGAGCCTCGCTCCTTCCTCAAGCACCTTCCCACAGGGAGTTTTCTCCCACTCCCAGATGCACAATAGCTGATGTCTCCAGAGGCCAAGAGAGCAGGCCCAGACAGGGGTCTAGAGTGACTCAGGTCAAGAAGATGCACTATGCAGCCAAGAAGGATTTGGCTTGGGGCTTGAGGATAGAACTGTTTACACTCCATTTCCGAGGTCGATGGCCTCCCATTCTCTTGGCCTTTGCAGCCCAGGAAGCCAAACTGTATTCCAGCCTTGGATGGTGTGGGACAAGACACTGGACTCCTTTTTTCCAAGAAGCATTTACGGGTGGGAGCCAGGTGGGCAGGAACCTCCCATCTAACACCGCCCTTTTCCCCACCGCAAACACGCGCCTAAAGGAGAAAAAGTTACATAGGAACTTGAACTACTGCCAGTTCAAGACCAGAGTATCTGTCTCCGAGCTGCTTCGGCACCTTTCATTAGCACTGCATTCACTTTAAGAGAGGAGGAAACCACAGTTCCCAAGTGGTGCAAGGGCCCCTGGAGAGGCTGTTAGCCCCTTCACTAGCACTTTATTCACTCTACTTAATGGAAAAATCATTTTTTAATGAAAAAAATTAAAGAAGCCCTTCTCTCTACTTTACCCCCTCGCTGGTCTCCATTGGGAAAGTCTGAAGTCCAGGGAAGTCAGGCAACAAAGGCACCAGGCCTCCATCAGGGACTGGACACAGAGCCAGCAGCTCTGACGCCCTGCCTCCCCCCAAACGGCCAAGTCTGCAGATCTCAGACCAGGACCCTTGGACAAGGGGTCTGGAGTCTCTCTGGGACAGAGAAGTCACGGGGCCACTCACCCAACATCTGCTGGGGCCCTGAGCTTCCATCACCACATTCAACTTGTGGGCCTACTGGGAGCTGCCAGGTCTAGTTGACGAGATCCAACAGACGACAGAATCATCTCTTTAAGACACAGACGGGGGTGTCACTGAAATCTGCTCTCAGGCTACTCCTAACTCACTGTCCTTCAAGGGGAGAAAATGTGACCGGATGCATTTCAGCAGTGAGGCAAATCTGAATTTTCATGCCACCGCTAATGTGCTGGGGGAGCAATTAAATGACCAAGCTTTAGATTCTCTAAATACACAGTAGGGGCAGTGGTACAGGCGGCCGCTAACCCCGCCCCCGCTCCGACTGTCCCGTGTGCGGGAGCTGGTCTGTGGGGAGTCACGCAGCAAGAAGCCTCGTGTCGCTCTGGTTTCTGACCCTCCCAGGCAGACACACACGTAAATAGGTGCGCATACACGGGCCCACACAGCTCTCGTCGCCTTTCTTCTTTGCAAAATTTACAGATTCGTTTTTCCTCTTGCTCTGCTTTATAGACGAGGAACAGCGGTGGGGAAAAAAACATCAATCATTATGAAATCAAAGCTACCATCATGCATTAGAAATGGAGCATGCTCAAGAAGATGTTACCATTCATGTATAATGTCAAGGATTTAGCAGTCGGTCACATGGGCTTCATCATCCTAGGAAATCAAACTAGATAATTTAGGCCGAATATGTGTTAGGTGGCTCCAACAGAAAGGACAGACAAAACTTTCTTAATTTCCTGTTGAGTTTGAGCATAGCGAATACCATGCCTTAGGAAAACGCATGCCAAGTGCTACTGTGGGGGGCAATGATTTAGGTGTAGCGACTGGTCGACTGGTTTCCACCCCTTTACAGGCAGAGACCAGTACTTACACACAGAGGGAGAGTTGATCCTGGCATAGAGGAGCTGCTGATTTCCCTGCCTCCCAAACCGCAGCTCTTCCTAGAAGCCAAACTTAGGGGACAGCGATTAAACAGATAACCCCAGTAACTTCCCACCTATTAGGTTATAATGTGTCTCATTTGTTTCCAGAGCAGCCACAATAAATGGCTCAGCTCTGCCACCCTCTGGTCCTTCCACACATTCCAAAGTCCATTCTTAGCTAAGGCTCAAGGGAGTGACCAAGGCCAGCAGGAATAGAAAGGACATTGAACCTGCATGTGCACCTATGAGTGGTACCTGGAACATAACTCTAGTTCAAGTCTAGAAAGACAAAAGGTCATGTGAACCAAAGAATTTCTTCTTCCAAGCTATCAATAAATAAGAAATGCATCCCTCACAAAAGCTCACCAATATTCTTCGCAGGCTAGTTTTTTTCATACTGGGGAGAAAATAAGACGAGATGGTTCCTTTCCTTCGAAGTACCCACTTTCATGAGCATCCCTCATTAAAAAGAGAGGGCTTTGCGAGGCCCTGTGCTGTTAGACTGCAGGCAGACCGGCGCCCCGGCCAAGCTGGTGCCATCGTCACCAAGTCAGTCTGTTGTGAGAATCAGATTCTTCAGTCAACTGCAGCATGTTGAAACAGAAGGGAATTGAATTGTCATGGTCTGCAGTGACTGCCTCCTCTGTGGGAAAAGCTGGCACGCAGAAGGCTGGTAGTGGTCCAGCCTGTCTCAGCTTCAGGACTGGGGTCGAAACCTGGGACCTGCAGCTGTTCGCCAGTCCGGCTGGAGCCCAGAGCTGGCACGACCAGCGCTCTCTGGAAGCTGCCCGATTCAGTCGGTGAGCGCTGTCTGCTTACTCTGCCCGCCCTCCACGCTGGCTCTGAGGACGCAGGAGGATCAGCTTGCCCTGAAGCCTTGCGGTCTCAGGTTAAGCAGAAAGCTGGTGCTCAGAGGGGCAGGGCAGGTCTGTTGAGAAAGGGTGAATGGATCTCTACCCCTGATACAAAGCATCTTTAATTCATGAACCAACTGGACCAAAAATTCTCTAAACAGGCAAGCAGGAAACATGCTCTTAAAATTTAATTTAGCTTTCCTCCCCACCTCCATGAAGCCCCCTCTCTCAGAAACCCACTTCAGAAATTTGAAATAAGGACCCTCTTATTTTCCTGCAGCTCTATGAAGCTAGAAACAGGAGCTCATCCTGGCCAAAGGAAGACATAAAAGCAACAGGCCTTGTTCTGATTGAACTGGCTTGCTTTTCACACCTGACATCAATGTAAGGAAGAGCATGTGTTGGAAAGGCCTTGGTCTCTCAGTTCCCTGAAGTGCCAGTGGATGGAAAGACCATCCCTAGAAAGCTTGAAACCCCTGTAGACATAAAGAATTTTTAAAAAACCTGAAATGCTGCCCTCCCCATCCCAGCCCCGTACTAAGAGAAGGAAAGCAGTGACTTTCTTCTGCCTGTCCCCACGGATCTCAGGGCACCAAGGAGCGCCCTGCAGACCTCTCCCCCGCCCCAGTGGTCTAGAACCTCGAGGGCCCAAGCTCCATGGCGCTTCTATCGGCTTTTCGTCCTGTCTCTTCCTTAAGAATTTCTCAAGCTGCAAAGTGTCGGGAGACGGGTCTGCTCATACAAGGGCGCTTGTTCATGCTGTTTTGAAGGAGCCATGTGTTTATTTAAAGCAATAATTAAGGTGCTTCATCATTCTTTGGAACAGCAAAATTAATTCAAAGTAGAAATTATTGCTCAATAATTTTGAGGATCATTAAGGCCTCAGCCAGCATCCAGACTGTCACTCCTTCCTCCTCCGCTCCCCCCACCTCCCTCCATCTGCATTTCCTGTTTCATCAGTTTTATGTCTCATTTTGCAAAACTAAACTCTGCCAGAAGATGCTGGTTTGCTCCTGAGGGGGCAGGAGATACGGGGGCACTAAAACAGACCGGGCAGCTCCTGGCTCCTCTACAACTGAGATTTCTATCCCTCCACTTGCCTGCGCGTTCTGAAACTTCACTGCCCTGGCAAATTCCCACTGCAACACTGGGCCGAGGAGGCGGAGTGCAGAGAATGGCAAGGCAGAAACATGCCCTCCCGAGGGCCCGGCCAGGACGACTGCCTTGTACAAAGGGCTCCGGAGCAGCGCCAGCTCACCAACCCGGGGAGGAAGGACTCGCTGGCTGCGTGCAGGTTCCAGACAGAAGGGGTCTCCCAATCCCACACCTGCGTTGCCTTGTTTCTGGCCTCCTTTCCTCAGATTCGCCTGTTTTCTTATGCAGCCTCAGACACCCAGTACCCTATGTAAACACACCTGCCTTCTGAAGTGGACAGAGGCCAATGGGAAGTGGGTCCTTGCTCTGGGGCCAGCTCAGGCTCACCGTGGAAACACAGGCACGCTACTCTGCCTTTCTTGACCTGCTTATGCCCCTGTAAAAACAGGGGGCTGACAGAGAATTTTCATAGCCGAACTCTGGATACTTGCATGGGTTGAAGGAGAAGGGAGGGCACGTGTCATAAAACGCTCCCCTGCCTCCCCACGTCAGTGTCTGACTCAGACCCCAACCCCAGCCAGCCAGTGGGCAGGTAGGGAGAGGTTAAGAAAGAGGAGTCTTGGCCCGCAAGGAGATTACAATCTTCACTTTTCTGCCGCCAAGGTCAAGGCATTTCCCAGCACTGGTGGACTTGCCTCTCAGTCTAGCTTCTCACCTGAGCATCCTATCCAACACCAGGACATCCCACTCTGGTACTTTAGCCTGTATGTCCTGTGAAGGCTGGAACCCACTTTCCAGGGCAGTCATTTGAATTCCCTCTGCCAGAGCCTCTGGAAGAATCAAAGAGAAACACGTCAGGGCAGAGTCCCCCAGGGAAGAACTGCAGTGCCTCCAAGCCCCTCCCCGCCTGTGCCCATCACCCCCGCTGACAGAATTTAAACATAAAAACAAACTGCCAGCAAGATGTGAGAATAGTTTCCTGTTTGTCCCTGTTAATTTAGCTGTGGTTACAGGCAGAAAGCAGGGCACCACTCCAGACCACTGGGGAGGTTCATCTAAATTCATCCCGTTAGCTGGGCCACACTAATAAAAAGAAAAAAAATACTATGGCAGGTGTAGGGTGGGAGCTCCCGCCCCACCCCGACCCCAAACAAACCTCCCCCTGGCAATGAAGTTTCTGAAATTGCTTCCCCAGTCCTGCAGCTCCAACAAACACTCTTTATGATCAGGAAACACTGCTCCTGTCTCTCCCAACAGGGGTGCATTTAAGCTTTGTATGAATGGAGTCCCTTCAAGATGTTTATAGGGCGACATGGCGAACGTTCTCCACTCTCCCTTCACCTGGCCCTGGAATTGGTGAGAATATTTCAGACTGAAGCTTTGCTTATTCCCAAAGTTAAAAATCAAGATTTAAAATAAATACCGGGGAAGGTTTCAAATTTCCCATAATGACAGGGAAACCATATTGCAAACCAGTGTTCTGTACATCACCATATAACTGGCCACCTCTTCTTTACCCTGAACAAAACTGAAATCAGGGATATTTTAAAAAGACCTAGGATGAATAGATAGTCAATAAAACAAAGACTGAAACTGCAACTGTATATTCTGGGTGGTTAGAGACAGTCACCACAAAATTCTCCCACATTTTCCTCTCAGTTTTCCCTGAGCCTCAATTTTTCTATCTGTAAAACAGGGGTATTGAGTTAGTGGAGCTTGAAGGGCTTTCCTAGCTGTAAAGTTGGCTGTGCTTTCTTTTTTAAAGCCACTTCTCTATTGTCTTTTAACTGGAGGAGAAAGCAGGACCTCCCACAGACCCTACAGCGGCCCCACACCCCTTCCTACCCTCTCAGCGTCCCTCTAGTCCGCTCTTGGTTGTTCTGGCACAGCCAGGGGGCACTGGCTTGGATGGGCAACTACCAAAGAAAAGCCCGTCATCCTGAGCCAGACCGTTACCTCTCTGACCCCCAGGGTCATTCTGTATTTGGGGGCAATAATATCCACCTCGCCAGCCCAATGTCTAGGTAAAATGACAGCATGAATGTGAACCCCGCCCCTGGCTGTAAATGAAGCATTCTCACCATCTCAGGCTCTCTGAAATCCTAATCACTTTCTTTTCGCCAGAAGAGGTCACCAAAGAGCTTCCTTTCAGAACTGAGACAGGCTTCCCAAAAGCCAAATTCACCCGCCCTTCAGAGCAGCTGACAGTGTCATTTTATGACGAGCTCAAGGATTCTCTCACTAGTGAATCACCCCACACTCCCCTCCGCGCTTGCGCTCGCACTGACCTCAATTCCAGTCCTGATTACACCAACCAAGCGCCTACATCCCTTTTGCCCAGATAGGTGAGCACCAGCTGAATAGAAGGCACTATACTAAGCTCTGCAAACAGCTCTCACTCACATGTGCACTAGGAGTGGACTGTGAATAAGCCTAGTGAACTGTGAATATCACAGTACTGCTAGTGGACACCTATTCTGTGTCAGTCTCTCAAAATTAAGTCATTTTATTCCCATGGTGGCCCAGATCTTCTTTCTCATTTTATGGTTGAGGACACTTACAGCTCTGAACGTTTCTTTTACTGGCCCAAGGCAACACCTTGCCAGAGTCTGGACACGACACCATGAGCAATGGGAAGATTGGAAAGAGGTGTGATGTGATTACCTCTTCCACTTACCTGTTCTTGACCTTCAACAAATTATGTCACCCTGTGATCTTTGTCACCCACCTGTAATGCTCTTCTCTCCCAAACTGAATACAAAAACAAATAATTGATGTACTTTGTCAGTCCTTTTAGCTTAAAGGAGTAACTGTTAATAAAAAATATGGAGCCTTTTGCCTAAGTACATTCCAGTAAACAAAATGAGAAATCAAACATCCTCTTGATCAAGCACCAAATTAAATAGGCCTTCATCTTCACCTTCTCACCACTTGGTCACGAACAAACGAACCCATCCGACCACCTTAAAATGCTGAGAGCCTGCTAACCTGGTTTTTGGTACCTGAAGGACTTAGAGCTGAGGCGGGGTGTTCTGCCTAGAGAATTGTGGGAGAGAGTGAAACGGGTACGCAGCAGGGAGGGCAGGAGCCCAGACACGCCCCCTGTTTACCTGGAGCAACTTGGACTTGGCCGGAATCAAGAGCAAGGGCTAGACCTTCTCTGGAAGTCTCTCCTCAGCCTAGAATCCCTTGAAAACATTCACTCAACCAAGACTAAGAACCTCCTACAAACAACACAAGGCACGGGAACCAAGATAAAAGCACTGTCCTTAACTAGTGACTTTCCTAATTCCAGGGAAGACGTGGAAAGAGGCAAGAGAATTCAGAGGCAAGAAATGGGGTCTCACAGGTAATTCCCCCAGCAGTTGACTATCTGGGTTTATGGAATTGTGGTCTCACCCATCCTTCAAAGGGTTAAATCCAAGTAACTACTTCACCCAAGCAGGTGTTCAGATACAGAGGGAGCACCTGCTCAGGAGACACCATAGAAGTGGAACTATTACAATTGGCAGCACAACCGAAGTTCCAGTAAAGGAGGGCCTTCTCATGGCTCTTGACCCCCATCCAAGCTTTGGACATGAAGTGGGAAAATGGAATTAGAGGGAAATGTACGGACCTACCCTTCTCCACCAGGAAAAAAAAAATTGAAGTAGAAGCTGCTGCTTGTCTCCCAGTCCTTTCGTCCCTGACTAACAACAATCCCCTAGGTAACTTGACGTGTCCGGGCTAGGCCAGCCCATTCATTCGTGTGACAAGGCCTCTGCATACTGCAGCTCCTCCTTGGCCTCATCCTTGTCTCGTCACCTGCATCCAGAAGCTTGGCCTTGGGTGTGACAGCACCCTGAGCGGCAGCAGTGATGCCAGGGCATCTCAGCTGCTGCTCTGAGGACCCAGCCCACCCTACAGCTCTGCACGCTGGTGAGATAAATGGCACTCCGAAGGGACTGTTGAGCAACCTCGAGTCAGGGTCCATGGGTCTCCAGGGAACTGCTTGGTACTTGCTTTTGTATGATTTTTCAAAATGTCTCAGCATGCAGAAAGCAGCTCAGCCTTTCAGGGTTGAAGTCAGAAGTAGAGGCTCAGGGAGGTGTCTCAATAGTTAGCATCACAGCCAGGACTGGAATATATACATATATATTCTTCCCACTCTATCAGCTTTGTTTTTAATCTCCCTATACCGGCCTGTCAGCCATCACCTGCTGTTTGTTAACTGGGGCAAGACAGTGCACTCTAACAGCAGGGCAGTAGAATAAAGCATGACCTGGGGACAACAGAAATTCCAAAATAGTGACTAATGAGGAGCACAGAAGAGAAAGGAGGGTGCCATGAAGTGGGTAGAAAATAAATCATGGAACATCTCAAGGCATAAGGGCCACTGAGCAGAAAGTAGTACCTCAAAGCACACACCAGATTTTGACAGATGGGGAAAGAGTATTCCAGCCGAGGGAACATGAGTGAAAACATGGAGGTGAAAAACCAGGGGCACGCACAGGCAGTGCTTTTCCATTTGGTTCAAGTCTAATGGACAGTAGGCAAGGCTGGAGAGATGGACTGAGTTCATTATAGCCTTAAATGCAGAACAGGGGGGCGGGACTCCAGAGCACAGCAGTTCTCGCAGACAGACCAATACAGGTTACTCCTTCATGGGAGAGCAACTCATTCTGCCTCCTTCCCATTAGTTGACTCCCAGCCAGATTCAGAATTTCCTGTGCTTATTTGGGGGTGAGGAAGGTGGGGTTGTGGGGATACTTACCTTTTCCTTCACCTTAGGAGTATGGTACCCACTAGAAACTCCCATCTTCAAGGGCATCAATTCAATCCAACATATTAAGTTTTTAGGTTGTGCTAGGTAGGCACTGGAAAGGGGATGACAGAGGGATGATAGAGTCATGACTCCACGTTGAGGCTGCTAGTCGACAGTGATTCTGAAAAGCTTCCAGAGCTTTATCTTTTGTCTACCAGCAAGCCCACAGCCAGCACAGCACAGGTGTTACTAAAGGGCAGCTGGTGCTGCAAGTGCTATTATTGCCCGGTGTCGAGTGGAATTATTACACAGGGCTGACCTGGAAGAAAACATCGTCTTGCATACCCTTTGTTTTCAGCTGTATCTAAATTGGCCTAGGGAGTCTCTATTCAAAACATGAAATTATGTCCATAGAGAACAACAGGTATGAAGAGTAAAAAGCCAAATGATTTTTTTAATATAAAAGACAAAATCACTTTAATCAAGTCCTTGCTAGTAGGTAAAATGAAGTTTCTTTCAGAAAGTTACCTTTCTTGGGTAAACTCTTTAGAAAAAGTATTTTTGGGGAAAGAGATTAGTATTACCTACCCTCGTAAATGATCGGCCCAAATATTTTTTTAATGTGGTGCTTACATATCAAATAAGTAGTTTGCTTAACTCAAAAATTTTTTCCACATTAGTTATTCCTACCTCATTCAAAGGTGTCCATACCATGCTCTCAGGGTATGTAAGGGTGTCCTGGGGATAGTATGTAAACTAAAAATTGGATGTTCTCATAATGTACTTCAGAGCACTGAATTTAAAATTCATATTATATATTTTAATGGTTCAATTTTCCAATACTTAGTCCATCACAACATTTTCAGCACTATTGACACTTAAAATGAGTGAAGGGGGTTATCTTGCTACCGAGTCCGCTGGATAGAGACAAAAGGCCCACCCATGCGATTCTTGTGCGTGTCAAGCAGTGCAGACGTCTCAAAACAAACAAAAAAAAAAAAAAAAACAGAAAAACCAAGCAAGCTCAAGAGCCAAATTCTACTTTCAAGACGAACACAGCAGGGACCTCAGCCACTTCCAACTGAAGTTTGAAAAACTGAACTGAACACGTATCTTCAATTTCTGTAATTAGACTTGAAAATGAACCAAGACAAAACCTGTAATACTTCTCAGCCCTCTAAGTAATGTTGTCAAAGTGTGTCCATGTCTCTCTGTCTGAGTCTCATTGTCACAGTCAGCCTGTTGGCTAAACTCACTTCTCTAGAACTGATGAGAATTACTTCAGTGTAAATGACTAAGTGTCATCTGGGCAAAGAGCAGCTAGTGTGTGATTGGAAAGAACCGTGACTGCTCATTTTCTAAGTGTTGAAACATACTGAAGTGCTTCCAAATCAGTATTTGGTCCTCTCCCCCAGGAAGGCCATCTCCAGAGACCTCATTCTCAAACTGGACTGGCCCCGGGAACCCATGGAGGAGACCAAATTATCCTGCAGCCATAGTTGGGAACACGCTGGAGCCACACCTGGAAACTGGCCCACAGAGAACTGGGGATGAGCAGGGCTCCTGGTGATAACCAGTTCATAGCTAAGACAGCATTAATGAAAAAGCAGTATCAGAGCGACTTAAAACAATCCAAAATGAATTACAACATTGTCAAACAAAGGCTCAGTCAGTCACTGGGAGAAGGGTCTTTTGTTTATCACAAACTTAGTAACTTTGTTCTTGACCCAAGATTATCCTCTTATGCTAGTTTCTACCAACAGAACCAATCAATGTCCAATCTCAAGTCTCAACCCCACCTTGACAAAGTAAATGACCTGCCTAACAGGCAGTCACCTCCAAAGGCCTCCCCCCTCCAGGTTGTCCCCACTTCATCCATTTGGATATTTGCACAAAAGACCTACCCTTTGTCTTCAAAGTGACCCGATTTGATGTTTAGGCAGAAAAGTAAATCACATACTATGATTCTTCTACAAGTGATTTTATATTTTCTTTTTTCCAACAAGGTAGCTGGCAACTTAATGTCATGACACACAGGGGGTGAAAGTTCGAGGTTAACCTCCATTAGCTCCAGGGGATGTTGCCTGAAACTTCACATTTTGCTTCATTTCACTGTAACTATTCAACAAGTTGTTTTTTAACCCCAAAGAACAGGAGAAGGGTACCATGTAACTCTGCGGCTCACAACGCCAGCACTGGCTGCAGAGTCTGTTACGGGTAAGACAGCGCGAAGTTCAAGTTCTGTGATCCCAACACTTTAGGGAGATGTGAAATGCATGCTGGGCTGGGCAGGGAGAACTAGTGAAGCTAGAAAGTGTTTGATCACCTATAAAGGAAGAGGTTCAAGATCATGCCTACTTCCACATCACAGCCTACAAAAGTCACAAGCCCACAGAGCAGTCACTGACAGCTAGCAAAACTAAGAGAGTTCGAAGGGGCCTGGGGAACTCTTACTTGGCCTGGAAAACTGGGTCAGAATTACTCATGAAGCTCCACATCCTTTCCCAGAAGACTATGTGACAGTATGTCTTTTATATGGAAATCTCTTTGTACATATGTATAAACTTGGTATGGCCTTAATGCTGCAGTTAAGGATTTGTTTGGCTACCACCTTAAGCAGCGTGTTAAGCAATTGCTTCCTTAATGTAACATTTTTACTTCTGACAGGACTCTTAACCTCAACTAACCAACTCCCCTTTGCCCCTTACTCTTCCCTTTTTTGCATGAAGTCATAAGTTATGGCAGTTATTTTTTGGCTTGTTAAAAAAAAAACTATTTCTGCAGTTTGAAGATGGAATGTAAAATTTCTGTGATACATGTATATAAAAATATATTTATTGAACCATCCATACACACATATCCATGCTGATTCAATGGAAAAAAATTAAAGTTTTCTGTAATTTTCTCTGTGGTTAATCCATAGTTGTTGTTATTCAACCAACTTTGTATGTACAACCTTTGATGTTTTGCAATTCCCCTAGAAAGAAAACTATATATAATCTGGAAAACATCATTTCACTTAAGACAAGGCTTCATGTCATTCATTCAGGAAGTATTTATTGATATGTGCGCTACGGGAGATACAAAGATGTCTCAGACACAGATCCTGCCCGTCGGAGCTTACAGTCTAGGAGGGGAGAGAGAACACATACATGGGACGCACAGTCATAGCTGCGTTTCAGTGGGATGAATCTGGCACTGGATACACAGAAGGCAGGGGTGAGAAGAGGTAAAGGAAGCTGAGAGGCCACCGAAATCACCCAGGTGAGGAGGAGAGATGTGAAAGATGGCTGAGGTAGAACTGACAGGGCTCAGCTGGACACTGGGTGTGAGCAGTGAGAAAAAGGGGAGCAGGCAGCTTGGACGTGGGGCAGGGGCAATGGCATGAGCAGAAAGGACGACGGAGGGAGTCTGTGAGAAGTAGTCAACATTGGCACATAAAATCCTTCTGCACAGAAACAAGCGCCCAGACATACCGGGCGCAGTCAGAAAGAAACCACTCACCACTCAGACCCGGGATGGGAGCGCCTCAAATGACCAGTGACTTCCTCCCTCCTCTGCCCACCCCTTTCCCAACAATTCTCACCACCATGAAGTGTCACAGCATCAAAATTTACTCGCTTAAGTCCTACCTCTAGGCATGTGCCCTTCGTCAAAGTGAAAACCAAAGTACACGGGTTCACCCAACCACAGGAGTCCCCGTCAGGCCGCTCGTGCACGTCCCGGGCCTTCTGGTGGAGCCCAGGGGTCAACTCCTCGGTCCTTGTCCTCTGGGAGCTGGCGTTCTAACAACGTAGTAAAACAGATGCAGGTCACGCTAACTCTGGGTCAAAGTTTTTAGCTAGGAGAAGGCATAAAGTGCTCCAGGAACATGTGTTTTCTTAAAAGTCCAGACTGGGACAGACTATCCAACAGGAGGGACAATGTGAAAGGGAAGAAGAGGGGAATGAATTGGTTCCTCACTTCGAATTCTGGCCAGATCAACCACCAAATCGAGTTCCCCACTCCTGTTGCAATCTCTTCTCTCTTAGGGGAAAAAAAAATTGGTTATTGAACTGGGTCTTCAAAAAAAATGACTTGGATGGCAAGGAATCTGTACAGGGGCAAAGCAGGTGCAAGTCTATCTTCAGGGAAGAGAGGCACTTGGAGCCACGGAGTCAGCAATGCTGGCTTACGAGAGGAACCAGAAGTAGTTCAGAATGGCCGGAACATCACCTCCACGAAGAACGGGAGAAATCACTGGAAAGGAAGGTTAGGACCCTGAGACCACATGGCACTGCCAGGCACTGAACAGGGTACATGCCTAAGACCAGATGGCTGCCCCTTAGGAGCTTACAGTTATAACAATACAAGGTGGAAAAAGCACCACAATGTACAGAATGTAAATGCTGACAGATTCAGGAGAAAATTACAGCTGAGTTTCAGCTATTAACACATTAGGATACCCAACAGCTCTCTGACAGCTAGTAGCACACCCATCCCTGAGGGGGCGCTGTCAGCATCCCTAGACAACAGGCCCTGGTGGCAGTGGGCATGGAGAGCTCTAAGGAGACAGAGAAAACCCAGGAGTGACAACTGAGCTAGGCCGAGGGCCCTGGGTGAGCGTATAAAACGTGGCTCCTTCCTTCCCCCACCTCCTAACCTTTGCCTGCTCTGGCTTCCGGGGGTGAACCTCAGGCAGACTAGTAATCTCTCTGAAGGTGCTTCGTGGTACTTTTACGAGCTGATTTAGGACTCTATACTAACACTCAAATTCTCTGAGCCACCTATATCTTTTGAAAAATGAAGGGGCTGTACAAATCATTTAGTCCTTTCCAGCACTAACTTTCTATGATTCAAAGAATTCTAGGAGCCTCCTGTCTCTTGTGATAATAACAGAATGGAGATTAAGGAAACATTCTATTGTTTCACATTTAAAATTATGATTTTTCCATATAAATCGCAAATGATTCCAAAACCATCAGCTAAGTTCCACCTCCCACTCTTCAACTTCTAACGTGTACATAGCTATGTGAATTTATTTTTAACAAGATATCTTTTACATAATTCACTTAAGTGTGCATTGAATCTTTAAAGAAAGGAAGTCCTTTTCTTCTCCCTACTTCCTTATGCCAGCTTCTTGGTAGGTCTTCATTTAAAAGGGCCAAATCAGTATATATATCACAAAAACATTTAAGAATTTAAGCCAAATCCAAAGTCAAACAGGTGACATCAAAGCTTGGGGAAAGTTTCAGCAACCAAAATGGTTAATTATAACAATATTTAAAATTGCTTATATCCAGATTAAATGAGATTATGATCGTCCCTGTAGTTACTACCGAAAGTATAAACAAACTTCCTATTAAGTGGGTTTGTGAAGAAAATACTTGTTAAAGAAATTCAATAGTGAATTTTTGGTACACATCCTTTAATTTCCCCTTTTTTTTTTTTTTTTTTTTTTTGAAGAAATAAGACACACTGGATAGACACAAGTCCCTCAGGGAATCTGTGACACTGGCCACACTTCAAAGTACTAAACACTTATGGATTTCTGTAGTTGGCCAGGTCACATGTTATGGAAGTTAACAGTGGAACTGACTTCTAATACTATTTTCTTCTCATAGGGAACTATTGTGAAGAAACAAAAACAACAAAACAAAACCCACTACCAAGTTCAAGTGAAAATCAGAGGAAGGCAAACTGTCCAGCGTTTTCAAAACAAGTCACGTAATCAAAAGGCAAACAACCTTGATTCTAAGCCATACATTACCGAAAATCAAAACTGAAACAGGACGGTGGCTTTAGGCCATCTCTAATCAACACTTCATTCATTCAGGCCTCGATGAGAGACTATTTCACGGAAGCATGAACAAAGCAGGCTAATTTCAGCATCATCCTGACCTAGGTACAGATTCACTGAAAAGAATGTAAATAAAAGTTGTATCTCACATATGCCACCATTTTTCCTTTAGTCTAGTAAGAGTTCACAAACCTGCCTATGGTCCCCAAAACTTTTATATCACAGCACACAAACACAAATCCCAAAATGTATTACTGCCTTACAACCAGAAATCCTTCCATAATTATCTAGAACCACATGGCCAATTACTTGATCAGCAACTTTAATCTACAACCTCATCCCACACAAGACATTGCTAAGTTGCTAATATATTCCTTAAGATTTCTAAAACATTTTGTGGAAGACTACCTTAAGTGTCCAATGCCCATTTTTGGTATACTAGGCAGTTAGCTAGAACCTCATATTCAAATAAATGTTGAAGTCGCTTCTTTCACAAGGTTCAAAATTGCTGAACTCAAAATCATTTGTAATGCAGTTCCTGCAGAGATTCTAAGTAACAAAAAAATAAAACTTCAATATAAAAGGTATCTTTAGATCAGTAGATTTGACAAACGCAACCATTTACATAAAAGAAATAGGCCGCTCAGCATAAACAATGGTCTACAAATTTAAACCTCATAGAAAGATCATTTCCATATAGATTCTAACAAATGTTTTCTATAAAGTGCCTCATTTCCCACTAACTCATCAACACCATCAGGGGTTTTCAAATAAACTTGGTAACAAAGAAAAAGATGAAGGAAAAGGACTAGAGGATGGCAATTATAAGTATGAAGCACAACTGCTACAAACTCACCTGGGTTACATTCTAATAAAAAAGTTATCATCCACGTTGGATTTCAAGATTGTACTAAATGTATTATTAAACCAGATAAGAAATAATCTAAGAACAAAGTCATTATTAGGGTATTACCAAACAGTCTGCAAGTCAAAAGAAGTCCTATTAAATAAAATCAATGTTTGCTGTATCATTACTCTAAAGGAAATGGAGAACAAAAATGCTAACTATCCTGAGTAAGAATGTTTTATAGACTCTGGTCTCTTTACTGTAGTAATTTCATGGTCATGTGCTATTATCTTAATGTCATTCAAATGGAAACAGGGAGGCCTTTTTGTTCTACAGAAAGAGCATCCGCCTGGGAGGCCAATCTGCTCCTTGCTACAGGGATGGCTTGGAGACCTAGTCGTGTAATGTAACTGCTCTGACGGCACTTCTCTATCTATTACTTTGGGGAAAACTGCCTAACTCACAGAGTCATGAAGATTAATTTTCCAACCTAAAACTCAAGTGCAATTCAACTAACACTGTGGCAGTAACCTACTCAAAGTCAAATAATTATTTTTGGATTATCCATTTCACTGTTCCCAGCAATAGCTCAGAAAGTTGAGAACACAGGAATACACAAGTAAAGCCCAACCTCACCATAAAAGCAAACAAAAGCACTTTTTTACATCTCAAGATGTATTCATTTTCAACAGGTCTTAAAAGACTAAGATGCACACTGAACCAAACCAATCTTGCCCAGTAAGATGCAAGGTAAGTAAAAACTGGTGAAGGGCATTAAGCTCAGTAGAAAAGAACTATACTCTGGGCCATTTTTACAGATGAAAAATTGTATTTTAAAGTCTGAAAGGTTGAATGTGATGAGCGGATGCTGCGCACAGAAAAATCTCGCCCTGACCTATTTTACTTTTACTTTTCTACCTGTGTGAACACATGTATCGCTACGGCACCATGTTTATTCCATCAGCACAACCGTGAGCAACCACATCAGGGTTTTCAACAGTGTTAGCCATGATGCCAGATCAGTCATGAAAGTCCAATGCTAGTCCTAGTCCACAATCACCCAAATTCTAATTAGTCGGAATTACTGAAGCAAGCTTGTTTTCTGAGATCATGCGACAACTCCCTGCAACAAGTCACAAGCAGCATCTAGCACACTGCTACCCATTCCAAAATAGTTTTATTAAGTATTGTAGTTCTGTTACAAAATTTTTTAAAACCACACAGTTGGTACAAATGAAGGAAAATGAGATTACTTACAGGAGATGTTACTATAATTCCTGAAGAAATATCTATTTGCTATTTCATTTATTTTTATTTTCAAAGCAATGAGTCTTCAACTCCAGCTGTAGTACCCACCAGCCTGCACACCATGCATGGCAGGAGGAGGACTATCTGGGTTTTCATGTAGCTGATTCATTTTTACAGAACGTGTGGCATTGCTGGCCCCACCCACTGAATGACAGCTGCAGCGTCCCCCTCCACACACCCCATGATCTCACACTTTTCCAAACGTCCTCTAGGATATAACCGCCCCAAACTGAGCACCTGCATCCGGTTAGTGCCTCTAAACCTTTGAGTAGGAAGAACTCTTATTCTGAAATGTATGCTTCGGTACTCACTTGTGAAAAATGATTTCTAGGTTATCCATAATATGACCTTATATTTACTGCAAAAATAACTCAGGCTAAGTTTTTTTTCTTTTCACCCCAAGCTTAATATAAGCTACAGAAGTACAAGCTGAATTTTCTTTTAATTATCACTGGCCTGAGCCAAATTGAGTGGTTACCAAATAACAGTTTAAACTGACCCCCAAAACAGCCACGTGACTCAGTTATATAAAGTTTCCTTACACGAAGGAGATGCTGCCAACTTTCAAATACTTGCGGTACTGAGGACTAACTGATAACATCAAATTTCATTTTATTTTAAGACTACACCCTTCAGCAAGCCTAGTTTCCCAGTAACAGAGACAAACATTCCTATACCTACTCACACTACCCTCAAACAACAGCCCTAAAGATGAACACTGTGAAGAAGAAAATAAATAAGTTAAATTTGACAACCTTGTTGCCCTTCCATTAGTAATGACAAGATATCACACAAAGGCTTGCTTAACAAGTGTGTAAACAAAACCTTCACCCACCTCACACACAGCACTCAACAAACAACATACTATGTAAAACGAGTATTACTCTATATTGCCAGATTAAATTTTCTTCCAGAAATATTTTAATAAAAATTGGCCATTTCCAAAAAACACCCACTGCATGCCCATCAATAAAAGAGAACCATTAACAACATAGAAAAATTTACCGTATGGCTATGATTTAAAGGAAAACGACTAGCAGACACTCAAGCACATCAGCAAAGTCCAATATGAAAATCATATTCTTTCTTATGGGCTGATTAGAATTCTGAAGATGCCAAAATAAAATGCCGAACTATTTAAGCCAAAGGACCTCTACAGAAGCATCTGTCCTCAAAGGCATTCCAGTTTAAGACTGAATTTCAGAATAAGGCATAACAAATGAACAGAAGACATACAAAGTGAAAAGAGGGATTCTACAATTCCCAGCATACTCTGAACCTGGGGAGTGGGGGTGGGAATAAATCTAGACTTTTTAAAGTATTCTTCTTTAAAACAATTGCCAAGGCTGGAATCAAAGATAAATAGAAGGCACAACAATTTTGCTCTAGTTTTGTGTTATTCAGATTCTGGTTTTGGTATTTCGTTTGTTTTTACAAATACAAATTAAACATGAGAAAAAACTCTACTTCAAAAAACCTAACAACTCAAGAAAAGTGTTATCAGTTGCATTCTAGACATTTAAAACCTATCTCAATTTATCAACAGTGGGTTTTGGAATCGTTTTGTGATCTTATATTAAAAGAAAAAAATTTCACTAACACCTTTTATTCAGTTTTTAACCACACCAGAGACAATCAAAATTGTCAATTTTTCCAGTGGCAGTTTCTCCACACCAGAAGGTAGTCACGACTCTAAGAAGAAACAATTTCAGTTTTTCCTGCCTTCAAAATGTTTATCAAATTTTGTATTTCTCAAAGGCTTTGAAAACACGTAGAAAATAAGAAATATCCCGATGAATAAAACATACCAAATGTCAGTAATAAGCAAGACACATTACTTTGGGGAAATGACTTAAAAATAAAACTCCAGTCTATATATGCAAAGTAAAGCAAGGAAATTCAGTCTTTTTTTTTTCTTCTTTTAAAATCCATTTTTCCTAAAATATCATTCCACAAAACTGGAAGTGAAGGACTGAAAGGTGAGCAGAGGGGACGGGAGGGGAGGGGACACACACCATTAACACGAAAAGTAAAATTATACAAACTGAAGCAGTTTATAAGAGACCAGGGCCATACTGCGAGATACCAAAGGGCAGTTGAAGAAATTCACCGTTCTGCAGGAGTGGGAGTTTGCACTGCTGCGTGACCATCGGCAAAGAGCAATTCACTGCCTGGGAGCAATTGCCCTTCCCACTCCAAATCCTGGCTTCTGCACCATGCCTCCACGGGGAGGGCCTCTCATTGCACCACCCAGCCCACCTCGAGGGCCTCCAGGTCCCCGCAGGCGGTTATCTCGCCGGTCCCCTTCCCGGGCAGCACGAGTCTTCTTCTCTTCTACGTTCAGACGGACCTCACCTCTGAACATGATGGGCTGCAAGAGTCAAGGGGAGAAGATTTACAAAGTGCTGCTAGGATACCAACTATCAAAGTCACAACCAGGCTATCACAAAGAACCAGCAGCTTATAAATCACCTACATTCTCATGGTTCAATTTTTGTTTCAAATTCAGAACACATAATGTCCCCATTAACAAATACATGGGAAGGTGGTTAGGTATGCAGGGTACGCAGGCTAGTTCAAAAAGGCCATTTCAGCAGCACAGCAACACAAGTAATTCTCACTGTATAAATACTGTTTTCCCACAGAATTCCATAAACAGAATATAAGAACTGCCACCTTCTCTACAGACTGCGAGGCTTAGAATAAAACCCCATCATCACCTAATGTGAAGTTTGTGCTGCACATGTGTACACAAATACATACACATGTCAAACACATCACTAGTTTCATCTAAATGTAACTTTCACAAATTGCTATTGGCCTTAAAAGAATCTTGAAAAATACTTAAGACAATAAAGAGATCATTATCTTACTGAAAAGAAAAGAAGATACAATACACCCACACTAAGTCACTAGCCACCTTTTTCGCCCCACAGAGCAGGAAACAAAGGGTTACCACAGATTCCAATGACTGCAGTGCACCCCTCACGGGCGCTCACTGGTTTCCCAACTGAAATACTGTGTAAAATAAATATCCAACAGTACTTACTATGAAGGTAAGTGCTCCACATGCTTCACGTTTATCATCTAACTTTCACAGCAACCCTCTGAAGACTGTTGCTACACCTGCATTACAGACTAGCAAACCAAGGGCCAGGGAAGGTGAAGGACTCGGCTCACAGGTCCCAATGCCAGTGAGCGATGGAAGAGGAATGTAAACCGGGCCATCCTGCCTGGGAAGTGTAAGCTCTGAACCACTCTGCTACGCTATGGCATGTCAGTCACCATGGCCACCAGGCATGTGTAAGCTACTTCTGCACTTATAAAAAGAACTGATGAAGGGACTTCTATCAATACAGAGAAGGGGAAAAAAAATCAAGCTACATTTATTTTTTTTTAAGATTTTATTTATTTTATCTTTAGAGGGGAAGGGAAGGAGAGAGGGAGAGAAGTATCAATGTGTGGTTGCCTCTCATGCGTCCCCTGCTGGGAACTGGCCTGCAACCCAGGCACGTGCCCTGACTGGGAATCGACCAAGATCCTTTGGTTCGCAGGCCCGCGCTCAATCCACTGAGCTACACCAACAGGGCAAAATCAAGCTACATTTAAAGTTACCAAAATACAAAGGAGTGACCTGAAACATGCATGTAGAAGAGTCTTTTTTGAACTCTAATTTATATTTTATATTCTGATTAAATATAGGTTTACACAATTATAAATGTATGTATTTTATTTAACACTTAATATAATATAAATATTTTTATACACACACTACACAAATCACTTCACACGCAATTTGAAGTGTTGTTCCAGGCAATGTTCTAGATTAAGCAGGAAAAATAAAACTGCATTAAAGCGTAAAGACTAAAGCTAGAGAGGATGGGGCTGAGGACGTTCTCAACGTCATTACAGAAGACATCGCTGAGGAGGTGCCATGGGGGCAGAGGCCATCTGAGTGGAAAGGCTCCAGACACACTCATGGCCCCTCTTGTGAGGAACTTCTTCACCTCAAACACTACTTATGGATAAGGACACCACAGCTTACCCACATTCATTAAAAGAAACAAACCCCTTATTGTGGACAATTAACTAAGAAGCCAATGATCAAGTCTGACCTCCTTTGGACTAGAGGGAGTATCACGCTCTGTAAGGACACAAAGAAGTTGAGGCTGCATCAGACAGGCTGGCTGGCCACTGCACCCACTGCACGCTCCCCGAGGGGCCCACCCACAAAGCCCGCTGGAAATGTCTGGGTTCAATGTGCTGTGGTTTGGGTGAGAGAAAAGCCACCGTTCTCTCATTTCTCAGTGTTGTGCAGGAGACGCTTCAATGTACACACTTCACTGGCACTCCAGATAATGCACGCCTGCAGATTAAGCCTCACACAATGTTATGACCACAACATTAAACTTTGCAGTATAGCCATAAACAATGCGGAGAACCTCTGGGAAATAATGATCTACAACATTTCTATTACATGCTTTAAAAATGTGTAATTCTAGCCCTGGCTGGTGCGGCCCAGTGGATTGAGCATCAGCCTACAAACCAAAGGGTCACTGGTTCAGTTCCCCATCAGGCTACATGCCTGGGTTGCAGGCCAGGTCCCTAGTAGGGGGCGCTCAAGAGGTAACCACACATTGATGTGTCTCTCCCTCTCTCCCTCCCATCCCTTCTCTAAAAATGAATAAATAAAATCTTTAAAAACTGTGTAGTTTTAATCTGCAGAGATTGGAAGCACAGTAGTGGTTGCCAGAGGCTGGGCAGAGAGGATATGGGGAGACTGCTTAGTGGGGAAGGTGCTTACTACCGATAGAAATGTGTGCAACGAGGCAGGCAATGGCTGCACGACAGGAAGTGTTAGCAGACACCACTGCACTGTTCTAGACTTCTCTGCGGGGGGAGGGAGCAAGGGGAGGGGGGCGGATGGGCAGCGAGGCCACCTCCTAAGTTATAAGAACATCTAGGCACTACACTGTACACTTCACAATGCCGAATGTCAACGATAACGGGAAAAAGTTTAAAAAGAAACAAAACCATTTTTTAAAAAAAGTAAAAATAGCCCTGGCCAGTGTGGCTAAGTTGGTGGGAGCATAGTTTAGTAAACTGAAAGGTCTTGGGTGTGATTCCAGGTCAGGGCACATACCTAGGATGCGGGTTCAGCTCCTGGTCCAGGAGCACCCTATCCCGAGTCTGGGGAACCAGATTGACGTTTCTCTAACATCAATGTGTTTCTCCCCATCTCCCCTTCCCTTCCCCTCTCTCTAAAAGTCAATAAGGATGTCCTCAGGTAAGGGTTAAAAATGAAATTAAAAATAAAATTAAGATGGCTGTTTTATGTGAATTTTACATAAATTTTTTAGAAAGTGAGAATTTTAAGATCCCACACCAATCTCAGTAAATTGACAATTATTGAACCCTCTGTTCCTCTCTACTACAAGTGCTACAAGAAGTGCCACTTGCTCATGAATGATGCAGGGAAAGGGCAGAGCTCTTTAGGACTACACAGCAAAACGAGTCCAACTCTACAAATCCCTCTGTAATCAGACCAACAGTTTTGTCAGTAGAAGTGGTTCCAAGATGGATGACTCCAATGCCAGACAATTTATAGATTAAAAGAAGCCCCTCATAGTTACAGTGCAGCAGTTTTATACCAAGACTGCCCAGGGAAAACAGGCTCTTAAATCACCTTAGCTAAAGGTAACATTGCATTTCATGTTCTACACCAGAAGCCGTCACCAAGAAACAGAATTTGCATAAATCTCAGTGCACTGGTAACTATTATTTATTTCTCATCATTCAAAAACTAAGTTATTTAGGACAGAAGCTTTATTGTTCTAAATCCCCAGGCAGTCCTTTTGATACTAATGGCTGAATGCGATAGAACCTGTTACCCAAACACGCTGGAATAAATTACACTTCACGTATAACACGTAGTTGGGAAGGATGAAGATTCAAAGAGCCAACACACATGCTTGTTTAAAAAAAAAAAAATCAAGATGAGAAACTGCTTACCCTGTTGCTAAGGACCTTTTGAACAGGCTCAGAATCATCAAACACAACGAAACCAAAATTGGGTAATTTCCCACCACTGTTAATGCGCAGCTCCACCACATTCCCATAATCTGCAAGTGAAATACAAATTCTCAAATAAGTCACTGGAACACTTCTGCTAAATATTACATGCACACTATCCAATATGATGTGGCTACAGAGCACTTGAAATATGGCCAGTCACTGCCACTACATGTAAAAAACACATGATTTTTATTTTGAAAGCTGAATATAGAAAAATGTATACCATCCCTTATACATTTTTACATGTTGAAATAGCAGTTTAGACTCAGTGTGTTAAATGCTTACATATGTGACTCATCTTCTAGTTCTACTGGGGAGTGCTACATTAGATGAACTTGGTGTTTAAAACTCATTCACCTACTTTGAAAGAAATCCTTAAGCTCTGACTTATCCACGTCATGAGGCAGATTGCCAATGAAGAGCTGGTGACTGTCAGGGTGTCTCACAATTCTCCGGGGTTCAACATCACCTTGCTCACCAGTCTCACGGACTGAAGAGAAAACAAAAACAGAAATGAAAGATGAAGACACTTTTCAGTGACTGTTCCATTCAATTGCTTTCTTTTTACCCTCAATACAGGTAATTCCACCAACTCCACAACTTTTTAAGGAAGCAAACATCAAGCACCTCTTCACCAAAAAAACAGTTCTCACCTCAAAACCCCCCAAACTAGGAAAATCACCTTTCTGTGCTCTTACCTGGTCTAGGTCCCCTCTGCGGAGGAATATTTATCCGCTGTTCTCGAACCCTTTGATCCCTCTGAGGCCTCTGCGGTGGAACCTGAGATTCAGGCTTGGACTCCGAGCGAGGCTGAAAAATTTTGCTAGTTAACTTTTGTGTAAAAACAAAGCAAGCTTCCTTTTCTCTTGTGAAGTTTTTCATTTTAAAAAATATATTTTATTGATTATGCTATTACAATTGTCCCATTTTTTCCTCCCCTTTATTCCCCTCCGCCCTGCACACCCCCTCCCCTCCTACATTCCAACCCCCTTCACTTCACATCACGTCCTTGGGTTATACATGTAAGTTCTTTGGCTTCTCCATTTCCCATACTATTCTTAACCGCCCCGTCCGTTTGTACCTACCATTCATGCTCCTTATTCCCTGTACCTTTCCCCCCCTCTCCCCCTCCCAACTCCCCTGCTGATAACCCTCCATGTGATCTCCATTTCTGTGATTCTGTTCCTGTTCTAGTGTTCGCTTAGTTTGTTTTTGTTTTAGGTGTGGTTGTTAATAATTGTGAGTTTGCTGTCATTTTACTGTTCATATTTTTTATGTTTTTTTCTTAGTTAAGTCCCTTTAACATTTCATATAATAAGGGCTTGGTGATGATGAACTCCTTTAACTTGACCTTATCTGAGAAGCACTTTATCTACCCTTCCATTCTAAATGACAGCTTTGCTGGATAGAGCAATCTTGGATGGAGGTCCTGACTTTCATGACTTGGAATACTTCTTTCCAGCCTCTTCTTGCCTGGAAGGTCTCTTTTGAGACATCAGCTGACAGTCTGATGGGAACTCCTTTGTAGGTGACTCTGTCTTTATCCCTTGCTGCTTCTAGAATTCTCTTTCATTTTAATCTTGGCTAATGTCATTATGATGTGCCTTGGTGTGTTCCTCCTTGAGTCCAGCTTCTTTGAGACTCTCTGAGCTTCCTGGACTTCCTGGAAGTCTATTTCCTTTGCCAGATTGGGGAAGTTCTCCTTCATTGAGTTTCCAAGTAAGTTTTCAAATTCTTGCTCTTCCTCTTCTCCTTCTGGCACCCCTATGATTCAGACGTTGCAATGTTTAAAGTTGTCTAGGAGGTTCCTCAGCCTCTCCTCAGTTTTTTGAATTCTTGTTTCTTCATTCTGTTCTGGTTGAATGTTTACTTCTTTCTTCTGCTCCAAACCACTGATTTGAGTCCTGGCTTCCTTCTTGTCACTGTTGGTTCCATGTACATTTTCTTTTATTTCACTTTTCATAGCCTTCACTTTTCCCTCTATTTTGCCACCATATTCAGCCAATTCTGCGAGCATCCAGATCACCAGTGTTGTGAACTGTGCATCTGATAGGCTGGTTATCTCTGCATCGCTTAGTTGTATTTTTTTCTGGAGCTTTGATCTGTTCTTTCATTTGGGCCATTTTTTTTGTCTTGTTGTGCCTGTTACATATGAGGGGCGGAGCCTTAGGTGTTCACCAGGGTGAGCCACCCAGTTGCTACATTGTGATGCAGTATGTGGGGGAGGGGTCCAAGAGGGAAAAATGGTGTTTGCTCTGCTCTCTGCTGGATTTCAATCACTTCCCCCACTTCCCCCCAACCCAAGCAGACTGGGCCCCTATGGTGCAGATTCCCGGGTGTGTAAGTTTGTGTACGTTGTAGGATCCTGTGGGTCTCTCCAACAAACTCTCCCATGAGGCTGGGAGTTTCTCCCGCTGCTGCCTCAACCTCCACAGGTGTTTTCAATCAGTGTTGTGAGGCTTTATTTCCCTGAGCTGTGATCCCAGGTTGTATGGTCTGTCTCGCTCCCCAGTTGTTCCTCCCAGTTTATCTGTGCACGAATATGGGACCGCCTGGTCTGCCAGCCTCTGCCTTGCCGGGTCATCTCCACCCAGCTGCCCGTCTCCACCCCTCCTACCCATATCAGTTCCCACATCGTCTAAACCTCTATAAAACTTCATTACTCAAAATACAAGTAAATTTATCTTAATACAAGCTTACTAAGAAACTCACCTGGGAAGCTGGGACCTTAACAACATGAGGTGGGATCCCAGTAACGGGAACAGCTCCACTGGGTGGAAGGTTCTTGCTGGTCACAGATGCCCAGGAAAATGTCTAAGGTAACAGAACACCAACACCAGCTGATTACACCATATGTCAGAACAATGTAAAAGCTATTAGCTCCTGATTTCTTGTGCATAACACTTGTCTTGCATAATCATAGGCAGGACAGTTTATAATCCTGACATTCCATCCTCCCTTACTATCAAATTCAGCACTAAAATTCCTTAGGACTGCTATGATACAAACACTGATCCAGTCACACCCACTTTAGAATTACCTTAAATACCTTTCAATCCATGTCAAAAATCACCAAATCTTGTTATTTAACTCTTAATCATCTTCTTTCCAATCTCCACTACCAGGACCCTAATCCAAAATACATTATCTCTCCCCAGAATCACTACAATAGCCACCTAACAACTACTACTCACCCATTCTCTACCCAGCCAACTACTTTTCTACCTGTCAGCTAAAGACATCTCAGTTTCTTTTCTACTTACTTACTAGCTAAAGGACAGACCAAGAACCCTGTCCGTTTTACAGACAGTTCCCATACCAAGAACAATAACTACCACAGAGGCACCTGGAAGAACTATGAGACACACATACATGGTATTATAAGAATTCTGACCCCATAAATACAGCACTAAAAGATACTCCTTCAGAGAGGTTCAAATGTTAAGGTTCTGTGAGTTAGTTAACATCATCCTGTGTGACTTAGGAGTAACTGAAAAGCTTCAAAATTTTGTAATCAGGATTTCAAATTAGAAAAGTAGTTATATTTTAGCAGTATGCTTCTACTCCTACTATAAAGTTATCCTTAAATACATTTCATAGAAAAAGGCAGGCAAGTCTGTTGTCTCATTATTTTTTGAAGCTACATTACCACTTGTTTGTTGTAAGAACATAATAATCTGCAATTTAAAAGATGAGGGACTGTTAATAGCCTAATAAAATAGCACCTGACATTTCTGGTCTAAAAAGTATTCAAGTTCCCTTAGAGGGTGAAAAAAATTTACTTTTGATCTTATAAAACAATGCATATCTTCTTTATCTGAAGCATGGCTCAATGTGTAAGAAATTTCCCTGAACCACCAATATGAAAATGCACCTACAAAAGTCAACCAAGCAATAATAAAGGAGAAGAGAGATTTTAAAAATAAACCAGAAACAGAATAAAAACACAGACATGCTGCGCACCCTCAAGTCTTCCTGCGCCGTCTGGGCTGTGTCTGCAGGCGCTGGAGAAGAGCTCTTCTGCGCATCCTCAGGAGCAGTCTCTTCCAACGCTGGCTCACACTTTTCCTCCTGGATCTCAGATACAGGTTCTTGCTCCGGCTCCGGTTCAGGATCAGGCTCTGGTTCAGCAACAGGTTCCTCTAAATGTTCTTCCAAGTCATTGCTTTAATACGAAAAGTTGAGGAATATTATTTTGCCTCCACTGACTTAGCAAGAAATTCCAAAGTATTCATTAACTACAGAGACCCGAAACCCAAAAAGATCTAAGAAATACATGTCTGAGTATAAGCAAATCTTAACTGTAGTTAGATCAGCACAATGCTCATAAGCAAATGCAACAAAACGAACCAAATCAGTTTCTCAGTTAGAATCCCAAAACTATTAGAATTTACCTCTCACACATCACAAAACTCTAACAGGCTGTGAGGAGGGGGAAGGGCAATTGAGTCGTTCAGTGGGCACAGTTCTAGTTTTGCAGGAAGAAAAGTTCTAGAATTGAGTTGTACAGCTATGTGCAGATCGTTAACACTACTACACAGTACACTTAGAAATGTTAGGAAGGTAAACTTTGTTTTGTGGTTTTTACCACAAAAAACCTCTCATAATAAATAGGAGAAAAACAACATTAATTATTATTCAAAACAGTTCTTAAACTTCCACATAAATCAGCTGGTTAAAGCTGTAGGTGTTTCCCCCCCAAATTCTAATCTGGTACATTTGTGGTGCAAAAATAAATCATTTTCAACCAGCAAGCCAGGTAAGCACTGCAGTTATTTCATCAGTACACCTTGAGAAACATTTTAAAATATCCTTTAAGTACTGAGTATTAATATTACTGGTATCATATGGCAAAAATAGTTTATTAATTTCTATTCCTATCAAACACATTTCTATTCTACTTGCAGATTAAAACAAACAAACAAAAAAACCCAAATACCTAAGACACTGTCATGTATTTACTGTCTGAGTTAGTTAATGAAATTCTTTACTGCTGAAAATCATGTCTCAATTTCTATCAATTTGTGCCCAATCTCTAAATAAGTCCTTGTGCACTTTACATCCCACCCCCCACAAAGCACTTAATGCAGTGGCTCAATGTGCTAATTACCCAGTAAGAAATTCCAACTCTTAATTTCAGAGGAAAAGGAGAGGGGTTTAGAGGAACAAGTATAAAGGACACATGGACAAAAAGTAGGGTGTGGAAATGGGAGGGAGGTGCGGAGGGCTGGGGTGGTGGGCTGGGATGGGAGTAAAAGGCAGAAAACTGTACAAGAACAACAATTAAAATAAAAAAATAAATGCAATGTGTAATTAACTTCAAAAAAATAAATGAACAGTCTCAGTAACCTGTGGAATAATACCAAATTATCTCCATATAGGAGGTTGGAATACAAGAAGGATAAGGGCAGAAAAATATTTGGAAACTATAGACTAAAAATTTATCACATTTAATGAAAATGATGCCCTGACTGGTCCAAGCACACCTGGAGTGTGACAGACAGACACACAGACACACACTCATGTGCACCATTAAGGTGAGCCACAACCAAATCACTGGAACCCAGTAACAGAAGAAAACATCATGAAATTATTCAGAGAAAAAGGACATTTACCAGCAGAGAAACAGAGATAAAAATGGGAGACTGTTTTCATCTTGGAAGACTTTTCATAAGAAACTAAGAAGAGACTGATTCTTCAAAGGGATAAAAAATATATCCTGATGAGTACTTTTTCTAACACACTGTAGCCACTTCCTTCATTTAAAGTGTACATATCTTTGAATTAAAAAAAAAAAAAATTTCAACTCTTGCCCTTGCCCTGGCTGCTGTGGCTCAGTGGATTGAGCACCAGGATGCAAACCAAAGGGCATCAGCGCGATTTGCAGTCAGGGCACATGCCTGGGTTGCAGGCCAGGTCCCCAGTTGGGGGCACAGGAGAGGCAACCACACACTAATGTTTCTCTCCCTCTTTCTCCCCCCTTCTCTAAAATAAATATATAAAATCTTAAAAAAAAAAAAAAAAGAAATCCCAACCCCTTTTCATTTACCACCCACAAAAAACTAAGCCAAAAAGCAACTGAGGATACTACGTAAGTAGTCCTCACAGAGCAAATTACACGAAACAGATCATAGATTTCTGAAGCTCAAAGATACCAAAAGTAAAGCCTCCTTATTGGGAAATTATCATTACTTTCTGAGATAAATCTGAGAATACAGGACTGCACTCCAAGAAAGAGAAAGACCAGACAACCCAATTCTCACGCAGCTCCAGTCAGATGAACAAAGTTCTCCTTACCCAACAGGCTGATCGTAGAAAGTTCCAGGATCATCAGGAGCCACCTCAGGCGTCTGCTGTCTTTCTTCAGGTTCCTCTACTTCTTCCTCAGACTCTTAAGTGAGAAAACAGATTTAAAAGTAATCTGTGCTTACTTAAGTCACAGCAGTCAGCACAATACAAAAGGCAACAAAACAAGAAAAGCAGATGTACATTCAGTGAGATGGGGGCACAGCCTTTAAGGACAGACTGCAGGCAACTGTACTGTCAGGTTAAGAACATGGAATCTGAAATCATAAATGTGAGTAATCCAATACAGGCCCTACCACCTCACTAGCTGTATGATGGTGCCAGGCAAATTCTCTGTACTACAGTGTCCTAGTCTATTAAATGGGAGCAATAGTACCCAAAGTACTTAACTATAAGGCTGTTGCATTGCATAATAAATATAAAATGCTTAGAATCGTCTCGCCATACAGAAATTGCTCTGAGACAATTATCCATGGGTCTCTTGTGTTTCTACACATCTTGCAATTGAGGCAGTGGCTATCTTTTTGTCCCAGACTGTCTTTTAAGGACATTTACATAGCAAACCACCCCACCTCTGGAGGGGAAATTGTATGTCCGTCCACAGCCACATGCCGGCATGTTTACTGCCCATTCTCAAAGATTTGGTTCCCTAAACTTAAGGTTCCATTCTTGTAATGCACCCTTGTTGCCATACAAGTATCATTTGGCTTCAATGTCCCATGGAAACTGTGACAAAAATGCAACTAGTCTTGCTGTAATAACCTGTCTACTTCTGATTTAGGAGTTTTATGTCTTCTACCAATCCCCATGAAGCAGACTAACTTATTAGCTTCAACTAGGTTAAAAACTCAGGCCCTCTATATGTCTTGACAAGCAGAAGTTATTAATGAAGAATATAGACAGACTATGATGGAAACATTCAAGAAACCCATATTCTCTTTGAGTCAACTGATGCCACCAAAAAAATTTAGGCAAGTAACTTACCCTCCTGAGGCTCAGTGACAAAGCCACCGAAGACCTCATCTTGGTACCTGAAGATATCATTGTGAACGTAGAACTTATTTGCAACAGAGCCCTGCAATGCCAACAAAAAGTTTTTACTATTCAGCAGACTTTTAACAAGCCAAATCACCCTACACCAGTGGTTCTCAACTGAAGGCATTATTGCCCACCCCCAGGAGCCACTTGGCAATATCTGGGGGCATTTCAGTTTTCTCAACAAGCAATGCAGCAATTGGCAACTACTGAGTAGAGGGCAGGGGTGTTGCTAAGCATCCTTCAATGCACAGGACCGCCAGTCACAACAAAGACTTAATTCAACACAAAATATTAACACTGCCAAGGCCAAAAAGCCCTGCTCCACGTTATGGCTGTTAACAACTACACTCAAATACATGGCTTGCTTTAAACACTACCAGATGGATACCCCAAAATTGATAAAACTTTAAGTATGTAGAGATGCCACAGCCACACCTCACAGCATTTCTGGACCAATAAATACCCACTGCCAAATGTGAGAGCTGTTAACTCCCTAAATCTGTATCCAAGACTGCTGATACAAGCACTCAAGGCTATGAAAAGGCCTGCACACACCAAATCAAGACACTCTTGAATCTAAATCCAAATTGCCAACTACTAGTAGTTATTCAACTTCTATTGCTGTTTCCTAATCTGTAAAGAGAGATACCACCCTATTCCTCAGAGCTGAGTGTTAAATGAATTAGCTTATGTACCAATGCACCATATATACTAAGGTAATGTTAGACTCTTCCTTTCTTATCTCACATAGTTCCATGCATATTTAGAAGTCCATCAACAGTCTTACACTGCAGGTAATCTAAGCCTTCCTCTAAAAATCATGACTAAACTGACCTCATATAATTTTTCAACGACAATTCAGTTATTTTATATTCAAACAGTAAATGATAGGGGTTTTCCAGTCACAATCCTGAACAGAAAATTATCTAAGAGTAATGCTGGAGAAAACATTTAATCAGCAAGTCCTTACTGAACCACTTCCACACACTTATGTGCACAGGCTGCCTGCCCTGGCTCGGGCAGACCCGCTGGGAAAGCAGTGCAGATGGGGTTAGTCCACGTAAACTCAGGGTCCCTCCATGATGAGCATGGTAACTAAAAAGAACCAGCCCCCCTTGAGGAAAACATCTGATTCCGGGGCTAGGGCTGGAGCAGAGACAGTGCTAGGTGAGCCTGAAACACACCTTGTGCCACAAAGTTACAAAGTGCCTACATATATTTATTAGGTGCACACACACAGAAGCCAGCTTAAAGAGGTTCACACTTAGCACGTCTGGAACATTTTAGATATCAATATAAAGTTAGCAATGCATTAAGCCCATTAAATAAACAAAGACTCCATGAGTGATAACAGAGAAAAGGCAAAGTTCTTCACAGCAGAATAAACTAATAAACGAAGAATGATGAATCAGATAACCATCATTTGTAATCATCAGAGTAGCAGTTGGTTCCAGCAAGAATCATCAATTAATGCAAAAACTATTACGTAAGTTTGATGAAGAAGAGGGTATTTGCAGAATCTCAAAGAACCACCCACTTACTACTAATGAGAGTAGCAAAAATACTAACTTCACTTACACTTACTTACTAATGAGAAAAAAAGCACTTACACTTTACTTACTAATGAGAAAAGCAAAAATACTAACTTCACAGTGGCAAAACCTGTTGACCATCACCTTAACACAGTAATCAAAGTTAACATCAATAATGGTAAAGTCTGGCCAACTAGCTCAGTTGGTTAGAGCATTGTCCAGATAATCCACAGTTGCAGGTTCAATCCCTGGCCAGGGCACATATAAGAAACCAATAAACGTGTAAATAAGTGGAACAACAAAGCAATGTTTATCTCCCTCTCACTCTCTCTCAAATCAAATCAATAAATCAAACTTAAAAAAGACTAAATGAATCAAGAGCCTCCTAATGTGAAGCACTAAAAGACACATAGGCATGTAACCTAAATCTGATCACAAGTACCAGATGAGGCAAACTGAGGCATTCTACAAAGTAACTGGACCATGCTCTTTCAAAATATCAATGCCACAAGAAACAAAAGGTTAAATAACTGATGCAGACAAAAGGACAGTGAAGAGACATCATGGCCACACACAGGGTGTAACCCTAGACTCAACCCTGGGCCAGGGCGGGGATTACTGTAAAAGACGTTATCGGGACGATGACCAAACTTCAACATGGACTACAGACTGATAACTGTGTTACATCAATACTTCATGAATCTGCACTATAGTGTGGAAGAGAACTCCTTAGTCTTGGAAAACGCTCAAGTTCTGGAGGATGACTAGGCATGGTATCTCCAACTCACGCTCAAGTGGTTCAGAATTTAAAATGAACAACTCTTTAGAATATTAAAAAGAATTATAAACCTGTGGACAAGTGTTGACAGTGGCTCCAGATAAAGAGTATGTGGGAGTTACTGTATTATTATTACAACTTTTCTGTAAATTTGAAACTTCAAAATGAATCATTTTTAAAGAGGTGTTTCTTTTCTCATACCTCGGGAGCAAGGACAAACGTCTGCATGAATCTTCTCAGAGCCTGGTTGTTGTTGGAGAGCAGCCCCATCACCTGCACCACCACGCCGTCATTCAGAGTGGCGTGGGCGTCCACATGGCGGATCTTCGTGTGGCAGTTGGTGAAGTTCTGGGACATCACTTTCCTATGGATTTCCTAAGGGATGGAGGAATGGGTTAACGCCTCACACTGTGCACAATCTCCAACAACAAAAACTTTCCAACACAAGTAAAGAGCATTTGCCTGTTTAATTACAAACCACACAGACCCCATTCTGATTTGTCTTTGTATAGAGTTTATTTGGGCCAAACTGACAAATATGCCAGGGAGCAAAAAACCTTCAGTGTATATATCATACAAGATGAACAAATGTGACATCACAAGCATTCAATAACTATTATGAACCAAAGTTACTGAATATCTAAATTTCTACAAATGTGAGAAAACTGATCTTTAAACATCAGCGAATCTATTAAGCATGCATCTACCTCAATTTTAAGGGTATTTTCAGGTTGCTCAGCAGCCCGTGCAAAGCTCGGTATGCTTACTTTCTGTCCGTAGACTGCATCTGCGGGCTTTCCATTCGAGTCCAATCCCCCATGGACGTAAGAGGAGTTCTTTCCATAAAATCTGTGAAACAGAAATGTAATGTACTTGTCACCCCCAAGTGCCCTAAGACCAGGTATTTATTTTTCACGTCTGGCACCTAACTGCCTCAACGGCAAACTCTTGGAAGCAGGAGAGTGCGTTCTAGTTCCTCTTTGTGCGCAATCAGAGTGGCCCCACGTGCAGTACGCACTGCTAGACGGGGATGGGTCTGGTCAAGGAGGCAGAGCACTTCTTTTACAAGTCAAAACTGCCAGGGGTCCGGGGCAGGATGATCACAGTGGGAAGGATCTCGTAAGTAAGTTCGTGTCAGGAAGGCTGCCTAAAATAAAACGAAAGTTCCTGTTCTCAATCATGAAGAAAACAGGTAGGTTTGATAGGAGAACATCTATACTCTCCACAGACCTGGAGAGTCCTTCTGTACCTAAGAATACACGTGAAAAATTCCCATTAAAACCCAGTCACTCATCACACAGGTGAGTTTTAGGAGTTGTTTTTAATAATTTTTGCTGATGCTCACAAGCTGCAACTCCCATAGCTTTCATTTTTCTACTCAACTGCTTGTTTTCATTATAATACTGTACTTGATCAGGAAAGCCAATGTAGGCTTAACCACACTACCACACTATAAGGATTTGATATCTAGATTCCAGATACACCATTTCTGCCAAATAAGGCTGTACATACCAGTCTACACCCTGACTTCGCCTCCCTCAGCCTCCCAAAAGGGGAAAAGATCTGGGCCGACAAGACCCCAAGTATATCCTTTAATTGTTAAAGTTATTAAAAGGTTGCACATTAGCCAATGAAATCGGTTCACTGCTGGCTAAGCTACTTTTCATTATATCTAAGATGTATCTCAGAGAAGAAATGTGGAAAAAAAAGGATACCTTAGAATCAATTAATAGCAATACTGAGAAGAAACATGAATAGACCATATTCTGCCATGTAGAATGCCTACCCACATTTTTGGCCCAAACTTTTAGGAAAACCTTTCATTTTCATTTTTTAATTCAATTTTTTATTTATTTACATTTAAAAACAAAACTGATTATCATATTCCAGGGTATTATTTTGCATAGAGATATTGTTATTGCTTTCTATAGTTACACTTTTAATGCATAAGCATAAATAAAAGAATTAAAAACATTTCTACAGACACAGAATTAGTACTACCCATGTATAATGTGCAAGTTATTTTTTCCCTCAAAAATCTGGGCAAAAAAAGTGTGCGTTATATACTACAAAATACAGTACATGGCTAGTTTCTTCCAACCCCAGTTTCTTTTTACATTCAAATTTACCTAGCTTCTATGGGCACAGAATAAAATTTTGACCTAAAACACAACAAAATGGAAAAAAAAGTTTGAGACTTTTTCTATCAGTAATAGTTATATGAATACCAGCAAAATTTTTAACTTCTTAACATCTTTATCTGTAAAATGAGGTTAATTTTTTCAGAATGCTTTACTAAAATGTTTTTGGAAAAGATCAAAAGGAAACAGGTGAAAGTATTTTGGAAATTGTAAAGTCTTAAAAAGAGAGAGACTGAGATTTTCAACTTTCACAGTAAGGACTCAAAGTCAGTTTATAAGGAAACCCTCCCGCACTGCTAGTGGGAATATAGAAGTGGTGCAGCCACTATGGAAACAGTGTGA
This sequence comes from Anoura caudifer, assembly GCA_004027475.1. Classification (NCBI taxonomy): domain Eukaryota; kingdom Metazoa; phylum Chordata; class Mammalia; order Chiroptera; family Phyllostomidae; genus Anoura; species Anoura caudifer. The sequence goes on from PVKU01003290.1 coordinate 138,332, forward strand.
ATTCTCAAAAAACTAAGAAGAGACCTACCATATGACCCAGTAACTTGAAAATACTTATTTGTAAAGATATATATACATACCCCTAAGTTCAATGCAGCATTATTCACAATAGCCAAGACATAGAAACAACCTAAGGGTCCTTTGGTGGATAACGGAATACAGAAGAGGTGGTGTATATATACACAATTCAATACTACTCAGCCATAAAAAAAGATAAAATGTTGCTATTTAAAACAACATGGATGGGTCTTGAGAGTATCATCCTAGGTGAAATAAGTCAGATGGAAAAGGACAAGAACCACGACTTCACCCGTATGTGGGATATAAAACAGCAATAAACCAAATAACAAACTCATAAAAACAAACGTAACGGTGGTTACCAGAGGGTAAGGGCGGGGAGGAAGAGGATGGTAGAGGGGGTCAAATACACAGCAGCAGAGGCGGCTTTGGGTGGCGAGCACACGATGGAGTGAGTGCACAGGTGCTGCATTACAAAGCTGTACACCTGCCATTTCCATAATGTTGTTAACCAACATTACCCCAACAAATTTAATTTTAAAAAATTGAATACAGTAAGAAGAAAGAATTTGTAAATTTTCTTTTGCATCTAATAATCATGTGTTATCCAATATGCAAGCTGGTCGAAGTATGGAGGAAAAACAGTTCTTGTCCAGCAAACACACATTTTGGAATTTCTAAGAATGTTAACAAGTCCACATACACTTAAGAGTTATATATAATGAAGCACTGTTTATAACAGGAAATAATGAAAGCAGTTCATCAGGGGATTAAAGCATTCTCCATCTCTATAAAATAAAGACTCCGTGGACACTAAAGTCACTGTGAAACCTGTATAACCCGTGTAAAAATATCCAGATTATCAAGTAAGCTAAAAAACAGTACATTACAATGTTCACATGTACACAGAAAAACTGTTAGCATGGATTTACTTCCACATTTATTTCATTGTGTTTAAATTTATAACAAGCATGTATTGTTTCCACTAAAAAAATAAATAACTCCAATTTTTTAAACCACACTGACACAAAAGTATGCTAATACAACAGTCTTCAATATTCTTCAATACATTCCTACTAAATAATTCATGACTCACCAAAAACAGCAAAATAAAAAATGAAGACAAAAGCATGAATACTACACCTTTACATTTTCAGGTATTATTTTTCTGATAATGTATAAGTTTTGGTAACTTAAGTCTAATTTTTAAATTTTATTTGTATATTCTATTTAAGATGATACTGTTTTAAGAACCATAATTTACTGGCACTTACACAAAGTCCTAGTCTGCAACAACCGTACCAGGTGCATGAGGAATGAGAGGCTCTCAAGGGTAAGCACCCACGTGCTAAGAAACAGCCGCTGAGGGTGCAGGGAGACCATGCCTACCTGTGCAGCATGTCTGGGGCCTGGTTCAGCAGCGTGTAGTACTGTCTCACGAACTCCCGCCCGACCAGCAGGGGACTAGGCTTCTCCATAACCATTGCTTTGGTCAATTCAACCTGGAAAAGAAGTTAAATATGTTCAACCAGAAAGATCAAGTATTATATAAAGGGAAAACAGTGGCAGGGGAGAAGGTAACTATTTAGCTAAAACCAAATTAAAGCAAGAGAAGATCACTTCAGAAATTCTTGGTTTTAAAAAGAAATAGTTATTATAAAAAGAAAATCCACAGACCAGGTGAGACTTCATATATTCAAATTTATTGCCATCAGCTAAATACTGGGAGAAAAAAGAAACACTATGAAGAATTCATCATTATTCCTAAAACTCAATTTTCTTACACTAAATCTAAGAACCTCATAAGCAAGTATTTCTAACACGTAGCCTGTCACAGTTTTCCTAAGAGTGCTCCAGGGTGAGAGCACAAACATACTCTTATTTACGGAAGTGTTTCATTCGAGGGTGACAAAGTCAAACAGTAACTGGAGCTTAGGTATACAGGCACACACGATCACATTTCTAGTCAAACTAAGAGAAATATCTGGTTTTAAATATGTTTTATTCATCCTATAGTGGGACCAAAAATAATATGGGTACAAGTTAACAAACAAAATGATCTTCACAACAAAGTAATCGCTGCCACGCCAAAATTATCACGCCGATTTAAAGTTAGTACCTTTGAGTGTTAAGTAACGCACTGTACAGATACTAAGTCCTCAATTATTGTCAGTTACTAGTTTAAAAGAAACTTTTTAAGGATCTGATTTTGTAACCACTCCCCTATACACCTGAAACTAATGCAAAATAATATTAATGTAAATTGTTTTTTCTCAAATGAGCATTCTTTTTTCACAAAGATTTTATTTATTTTCAGAGAGAGGGAAGGGAAGGAGAAAGAGAAGGAAACATTAATGTGTGGTTGCCTCTCTCACGAGCATCCTACTGGGAACCTGGCCCACAACCCAGGCCTGTGCGAATCCAACCACAACCCTTTGGTCTGCAGGCCCCCGCTCAATCCACTGAGCTACAGCAGCCAGGGCTATTGATGTAAATTGTAATTGAAAAATAAATTTTTTTAAAAAATTCAGACAAAAAAGTAGGAAAAAAAAAAAACTTTGAAATGACATTTGGCATGAGATAATCTCAACTTTTCACTTAAGGAGATAAGATTATCTTAATTTAAAAGCAAACAGCAATATATACAGATTAATTACAGTATAAAAAAGACAAATTTTATTTCCGGTTTCTTATAGGATGAGCAAAATAAATTGAATTTGGTTGGTCATTTCTTGCACAAGCAATTTGTGGAGGTATGTTTATCTTCATTAAGCATGTTTACTCATTCTTCTTAAATATCTGTCCCACTTACTACTTGTTTCACCAAAATCTAAGAAATTAGTCGAAGGCCTGTTCATCATTTTCCCGAAATTTCAGCCACCATGGAATGGCTTCCCAGGCACACTGGAGGGTAGTGTGCCTGCAGGCATGGTTATGAGGATGTCAGTAAGGAGAATTTAGATCCTAACTCTTACACTAATATACTTAAAGCAAACTAACCTGAGGCAGAATGAGAAATTGCTGTATTCCCCCGCTAGCTCTTGGTCCAGAAAAAGATAATTTCAGATGTTCTTAATGATCCTAGATTCTTCACAACTTAAAGTTTACAGCTGAACATTAAAGGTTCTTAATAGTCATCTAGCCTGTGATTTTTTAAAATTTAATTTATTGGGGTTACTCTAGTTAACAAAAGTATAAGGTTTAGGGTGCACAGCTCTACACACGTCATCTCTCCACTGGACTGTAGGTTCACCACTCCAAGTCGAGTCTCCAGCCATCACCATTCACCCCCCCCTCCTCCCCCATCTCAGCACACCCCCTCCCCTAGCAATCACGGACTGTTGTCCGTGTCCCTGAGTTGTACCTATGAGTCTGTCTCTATTTTGCTTCTAAGTTCATTTTGTTCATTAGAGGCCGCACAAGTGAAATCATATGGCACTTGTCCTTCTCTGATTTTGCCTGTGGTTTCTGAGTTTTAAGATTTCCCACTACATAAACCAGAGCAGCCACACTTTTTTATATATTCAAGTTCCCATATAAATTTTCCTTTTTAAAAAATTTATTCTTGTTTACGCTATTACAGTTGTCTCGATTTTCTCCCTTTGCCCTCCTCTGCCCGGCCCACCCCCTGCTCCCACCGTCATTCCCCATAGCACTGTGCGGTCCACGTCCACGGTCGTTCACACAGGTTCAAATCTTCCTTTCTTAAAAGGGCTTAGCTACTGCTCTATGCAAAAATCACTAACATCTGACCCAACCCTAGTTAAAAGGAAAAATCCAATGTGATTCCAGTCTGACATCCTCAGATCTCACAACGAATTTCAAAACTGGAAAACCGGTTTCCCAATTCCTCAGAAACTGGTAAAGTTAGTATCATTTTTATTCGATGTAGCTTTGGTTTTTTTCTAATATACTGAGGGTCAACAGAGAATTTTGCTTCCCTGTCTGATCCAAAGTAGACAACGTATCCACAATACAAAGCAATGTAAAGGGAGCCTCCCCCACCCCGTAGGACGGACACGCCAACCAGGGCGCATTAAGTAAACTCCTGCCCTAACCGCACCGCTTCTCTCCGGTGTCATCTGCTCTCATTCCCTAGTCGGCATCACAAAGGTCAGCAGCACTGCGCTCGGTGCCTCAACCTAACTTCACCCTTTCCCACTGCCAAGTAGTGTCCTTGGGCATTAAATTTCTAAATAGCGTGTTATCAAATACTTTCTCACAACCAATCTTCCTAGGCAAAAATGATGAAAATCCTTTAGGTTGTATATCAAAGGTAAGAAAAATTAAAACCTACAGACCACTTCCAGAATTTCTCTTTTCCCTTTCTTTGAGATTGCCTAGATAATTCAAATGAAAAGAATTTTAAAAGCTCATTCTTTGTTTGACTATACCATTATCATCACTATTTTATCTCATGTCACTGCCATAAAGCCAAGTAAGTAAAGTTAAACATTTATATGCTAAATTTACCATCTCATTTGTGGATTTTCCTTAACTGCTATAATTCTGAAGCTTGTTAGAGAAATCCGTGTCATTCACCAAGTTTCCAAACATTAATTTTCTTTATTAGTGTAATGTAATTGAATAGTTTGGAAACTAGGTTCTCAGTGATCATTTCGGAATTCCCAAACAGATGGTACTTTATTTGGGGTTGAAATTTTCAAGTTCAGGAACATGCAATATAGCTTCGTTGAAATAAAGTTACCAGGTTTAACGTTAGTCATCAGGGCTGCTCCAACACCTATGCGGCCTCCGAGGCTTCAGTTTCCGCTACCGACACTGTGGTTCCGCTAAAACGGAAGCTCTGGCTCTTAAAGTCTCTCCTTTAAGCTCTTCCATGCCAAACATTGACCAATAAGCTCAAGGGGAATGACTGCGGTATTTAAAAATAATATTCTTGTCAACTATGTTGCGATAAAACTGGGAAAAAGAAAAATATTCCATGTGACTGAATATATATGGCAATTTAGTAAAAAGGAACTATACCGCTTCACTGTTTAAAAAACAAATAAAAGAGGCTGATTCCAAAATTTAAAAAGCCAAAGTCTTCAAGAATTCTACATTAGTTAAGAATGAAAGTTTCATCCCAAATGTTACATTTGTTGAGAGTTGAGATTTCTTACAGAACTTTCTAGTCCTAATACTTAACAGTATCTGACACACAAGAAGAAATAAAAGTTTTCTTTCAGAGGTTAAAATTTTATACAAGCCAGATGAACTTCTGACCATCCATCCGCCTGTCGGCTGAATGGTCAGGGCCCCCGGAGTTCAGGCTAAGACAGCTGGGACGGCGCTGCCGCTGGGACGAGGAAGAAAAGGCCGCAGGGACGACTCAGGTGTGGCGGGAGGAGGCGCCCGCTGAATGGCCCCCAGAGGCCCTGGTCGCCTGAGAAACACGCAGGGACTGGGGTGGCTGCCTGCGCACAAATGAAACAAACTTTCTGTAATCCTGTTTGTAAATTCTGCCTCAAAAATCCAAAAAAAAAACCATGCTTCCATGTTTTTTAAAAAGTCTGAAGAAACCATAAAATGTACTGACATAATTAAAATCACCAAACTACCCGAACTACCCAACAGCATCAGTCACTACAAAATGTTGAGGGAAGTTCTTGGGTGATGAGACTATACACCACAAGTTTTGTAAATGTGCTTATTTATTTAATAACCATTCTCAATAAAAAAAGAAAATATTGGCAATCTGAGCCCAACAGACCTGAGTCTAAATGGACAGTCTCCATCCTAATCAGAAAAATCCTATTTGGTAAATCATCTCTCTGAAACTTTCATCTTCATTTCTGGCCCAGACCTAAAAAACAAGCTACGAGAAATATGTGAACTAATGTCATACCTCCTAAGAATAAATCTTTAATCTCACTCTTGTTCATCAGAACTCTCAATTCTATCAAATCTAAAATAATGAAAGTAAGCAAATGCAAATAGACTCATCTCAGCAAAGCTACTGTTTTGCCAGTTACTGACGCACTGTGACAATTATAAACTATGAACATCGATGAAAACCCATGCTAAAGTTCCAACATATTCTCCCTCATTTACTAACACTTCTGGAACACTGTCCTTCTAAAAGAGGTTTTACCAATTTACATAACTATGGAGTCTGGCTGTTTCCAATGCAATAGCATATGCTGAGGGCTACATTAGTGGTCAGACTACGAAGCGTGTAAACACAAAAATCAGGAGTAGGAAACTAGCCTTACTATTTCAATCCCCATGCTGATGTGAAGAATTCATAAAAGAAGTCACTCTCCCAAGACAAAGTTTGTTGAACAAACATTCCAAGTAAGTCCAATTTGGAGATAACTCCCTTCTTATACCGCTCTTAGAGCAACAGGATAAACCTTTCAGGGTTTATATTAAAAATCACTCAAAAATAATATTCCTGGGGGACTGGGTGAAAGAGGTGAAAGGATTAAGCAAAACCAACAAAAACCTCACAGACACAGACAACAGTGTGGTGAGGACCAGAGACACAGTGGGGTGGGGGAAGCAGAGAGGGTGATGAGGGGGGCAAATGGTGATGGAAGGAGACTTGGTTTTGGGGTGGTGAACACACAATACAATATACAGATGATGTATTACAGAACTGTACACTTAAAACCTACATAATTTCATTTACCAATGTCACCCCAATAAATTCAATAAAGTTTTTAAAAATAATATTCCTAAGAATGACAGACTAGAAAGATCAGAGATGAAAAGAATAAAGGGGAGAGGAGAGTCACTCATTTTTCACTGAAGGACATTTACTTTCCACTAATTTTATATCCAAGTTTACAACATTCCCAGCACTTGCGAATGTCATAAAATCCCAAAATTGTACTCTATGAAAGAGGATAGGAAAATTATGTATTTAAACAATTATGCTTTCCCTTAACAATTTTTTCTAGAAATACTGAAAAGGTGTGAGACTAGGGAAAGGGAACAGTTCTTGACCTCAAGAACTGAAGAAAATACTGACCATTTAGAAACCCTCAGGGAGCCCTGGCTGGTGTGGCCCAGTGGACTGAGCACCAAAGAAACCCTCAGGGAGAGAAAGATAGTAAACGTGACCTTCTGGTCAGGGTCCAGTTTCAACTTTTCACGATGCGGGATGTTTTCTATCTGGTTACTTTCTCCAGCTCTCAGGGCAAAGGTAAGAGCTAAGCATTCGGCTAGAAACACTTTAATTTTGCTTCATCTTTACATCTGTCTTAAAACAAGTTATCTGTGTACTTTGTTCTTTTAAAGGAATTTATCAGAATATTTTCTGATCAAGTGTTCCAATTTTAGGAAGGAATTTACTTTTGGCTTATGACACCATAATTTTTCCCAACAGTATCACTCTGTGTTGGCTTTAGGATCCTTCAAAGCCAACAAGGAAAGCTTGACTAAGGTAGTTTACAATGCAAAAAAAAAAAGTCTGAGGCAACAGATTTGGTTATTAGTTACCTATACAGACTGAAGAATGTAATTTTTATACGTTTCTTACCTAATTTGAAAAACAGTATTATCAACAAGTACCATTCTAGAAAAGCATAAACATATGGAAATGCTGAAGACGCCTCACAGATTAACAAAATCACTGACTCATTTTTACTGGATTGATCCTAATATGAAATACTGCCTTAACTTTCAAAATGTCCACTTAATACCAAATTACAAGATTACAAGGCAACTTTAAAGAAATTCCCCATCAATAAGTTTGCACAAGTTTACAGAGAAATGTTAAAGGTGCTTCATGTGAAGAGCTGTGAACGTTTCCATTCCAAGGGTTGAGACGGACCATGCATAATCCACCCAAATTACTTTTAATTCTAGACTTACACAAACAAAATCAAAACAGCAAAAGGCCTTACTAGCTCATGATACGTAAATGCCAGGTTTAAGTTCAGAAAAAATACAGCATCATACAGTAAAAGATTAGTATGCAGAATGTGTATAGAACTCCTATACAAATCACTAAAAGAAGAACAACCACCACCACCACCACCACCCAACAGAAAAATAGGCCAAGGAAATGGAACAGGGAATTCTCAGAAAAGTAAATGGGCAACCAACAAAAGATTAAGTAACCAGTAAAATGCAAATTAAATCCATCATTTGTCACAAGAGATTTCTCCCTAAGTATTAAAATAATACCAAACCCTGGCAAAAGGAAGTCAGGAAAAGAGAACCTGCAGAAATGGTACAACTGCTACAACCACAGTTGAGCACTATTTTGCAGCTATCTTGATAAAATCAGAAACATTCTGACGAATCTAGCAATTCTCTTCTAGATATATATACACACACACAAGAAAAGCTTGTCTGTTTACACAAAACATAAAGAGACCTTCACTTCCACTCTAGCTCTAAAACATAAGCCAGGGAATAACTGGAAGGGGATTAAGTTGTGGCTTACCCACACTGTGGAACTTTCCACACCTGAGATAACCATGCAGGGCCCTTACAAGTGAGACTGAACAGTGGTGCTGTTCGTAATCATGCCCAGTTAAGTGGAGTGAATTACGACTGACCCCGGGAAACCAGAACATCAAGTCACCCTATGTACATCAATCATAAACTCAGCACGGAAGAGATCTCAAAAACGTTAACTGTAAAGTCGATAGCCAAGTATGTACTGTATGACCGCCTTTAGTGTTTAAAAGTCGTTTTTTTAGTATACACAAAACAATACCAGACACTGTTCACAGGCGCATATATAAACTTATTTTTTAAATAATTTGGATGAAAAATAGATCCATGGACTAGAATACAGTTAAGAAATATACCCAGAAGTGCAGACAATTCAGTAGAAAAATGGTCACTCTTCCACAAATGGTGCTAAAAAAACCGCATATCCACCTACAGAAAAAGAATCTCAGTTTGTGCCTCACATCATATTAAAATTTATCTTGAAATAGGTTTTGATAAAACCTAAAACTATAAAACTTCTAGTGAAAATCTGCATGACCTTGGGTTAAGTAAATACTGTAGATACAAAACCAAAAACATAGTCTCTAAGAAGAGAAAATATGAACTCTACCAATATTAAAAAATTCTGCTCTGCAAGACACTAGAGAATGAAAAGGCAAGCCAGACTGAGAGCAAATATTTACAAAGCATTTATCTGATAGAATAAAGAGCTCTCAAAATTGAGTAACAACCCATAAAAACAAATAAGCACATGAAAAATGCTAAGCATCATTAGTAATTACAGAAATGCAACTTAAAACCACAATGAGTTACCTGCCACTACACACCTGACAGAATGCCTAGAATTTAAAAGGCTGTCCACACAGTGATGGCCAGGGTATCACGGGAATGGAGTCCTCAAACACTGTTGGGGGGAACGAAAGGTGGTGCAACCACCTCGGAAATGTCTGTCATTTCTTTAGAAGCTTTACCTGTAACAGCCAAAAGCTGCAAACAAACCAAATGTCCATCGACAGGTGAAAGGATAAACCAGTCTGGTGTACTTACAGAGCAGTATACTCAGCAATCAAAATAATAAAGCGCATATTGTATGACTCCATTTACATAAAAACTCTACAGAATGCATCTAATCTTCAGCGACAGAAAGCAGTTAATGTATTTCTGAGGGCAGAAGAGGTGGGAGAGTGGGCAGAAGAGAGAACTGCAAAGGGGCCTGAGTGAACTCTGAGGGGCAGCGGATACGTTCTTGATTGTGGTGACGGTTTCATGGGTGTAACTGATGCCAAAAATCACTGCATTGTACATCTGACATGTGGAGTTTATTGTATGTCAATTTATCACAATGAAGTTTTGTTTTGCTTAACCCACCAATAAAATAGCCTGGAAAGATGAAAGGTCGTCTCAGTAAGAGATAGGATGGAAACCTATACATGGAAAAAGTCAGCCCTGGCTGGTGTGCCTCAGTGAACTGAGTGCCAGCCTGCCAACCAATGGGTCCCGGTTCGATTCCCAGTCAGGGCATGTGCCTGGATCACAGGCCAGGTCCCCAGAAGAGGGTGCAAGAGAAGGAACCACACTTACGTTTTTCTCTCCCTCTCTTCCTCCCTCCCTTCCCCTCTAAAATGATAAAATCTTAAAAAAAAAAAAAAAAAAAGTCAAACACAAAAGAGTGATACAAAATATTAAATGTGAATTCTGAGTACATGGTATTTTTAAGTGGTATCTTCTTACTCTATTTTAATTACTTGTCAAAAACACTACGGAAAAATAAACAAGGGTTTGTGTGTACTAACATGAATATGAATTGTCATACATTTTGCTGCAAGATTATGCTACATATTGAAACACCGGAAATTTGTCGTACTATTGGAGAAACAAATGTCTTCCCAGAACCTAAGAAACTTGCACGCAGAAGCCAACGTCTGTGCTCAGAGAAGGAGCAGGATCACCACCACTGAACCTGCTGCTCAATGTATTTTCTAAACTCTCCATATTCACTACCCGTCACTCCCTTCAAAGTTCTTCCTGACAGATCCTTGGAGCAATGGTTGATTCTAGGACAGGACAGAAAAATACAAGATGAGCCTGAAGCACCCGGTAAAGAAAGAAAATGTTTTTTTAAAAAGGCACAGAGGAACATGATCGTCAAAAGAGCATACGAGACCTGACCGGTGTGGCTCCAGATGGTCGGCTGTCAAGTCGGTTGGGTGTCATTCTGGCCACTGGTCTGATTCCCAGTCAGGGCATGTGCCTGGGCTGCAGGTTCAGTCCCTGGTAGAGGCACGTATGACGGGCAACTGATCAATGTTTCTCTTTCTCCCTCCCTGCCCTTCTTTCTAAAAATAAATAAAATCTTTTAAAAAACACAGGGGGACACAAGAGGCAAAAGTGCAACAACCTGACCAATAAAGTAAAAAAGCAAAAATAAATGCAGGGTAACACTGGTTTATAACCCAAAGAATAAAATATCCACGGGAAAAAAAAAATCAATGGGTAAGAAAATAAAGTCTTACTAAAAAGTAAATAAATGGGGAGCAGAAATAACTCTTCCTCACTGCAAATGCGGAAAGCAGGGAAATAAAGAATCACCATTAAAACAGTGCTCTAGCTGCAGGCAAGACCCACTAGTAAATGTTAAAATTAAGGGGGAAAACTTTAGACAAACAGAATATTTGCAAAGCTTCAAGGTGTCTAGAAAATACAGTGGCAGCTTTAACGTATCTGTGAGTTTGTGGACAACAAATTCACAGATTCTCCTCACTCTTAGTGACTAGCTTCTAATGAAAAGAATACGTGAAGGGCAAAACTTCTAGCCTGGTGGACACCACCTTCATGAAGTGATCAAGGTTAAATTCAACCAGCAATGATATTATGTACCCAATGCTGCAATAAGGGTAAGTTACCCCTGTGGTATTCTTCCCCCAAACCCATAAACTCAGTCTGCTCATAACGCCAGACACACCCAAACTGAGATTTGAACTGTCAGGGACACAAAGACAAAGGAAAGACAGGAACTGTGCCAGACCAGAGAAGAGAAACCAGGGAGGCACAAGGACTAAGCACCGTGTGGTGTCCTGATCTGGACCTGGGAAAGAGGAAGTTAATGGAATAAGTGAGAAAATCCAATTAAGATCAATCATTTAATAGTGTTTTATCAAGGTCAATTTCTTAGTTTTGATAAATACACAATGGTTAGGGGAGATGTCAACATTAGGGGAGTGGGGTGAAGGCTATCTAGGATGTCTCTGCATTTCAACTCTTTTATAAATCTAAAATTTCTCTCAAAAACAATTTTCCCAAAAGATAGAAACTTCAAGACAGAAATTAGAAAACAACAATTCACAAGTCTTTTCTTGGTTTTTAGCATCCCTTTCCCACTCCAAAATGAAAAATTAGGCCAGGCCAGGTAGCTCAATTGGTTAGAGCATCGTCTCAATACACCAAGGTTGTAGGTTCATTCCCCAGCCAGGGCACACACAAGAAATCAATCAATGACTGCGTGACTAAGTGGCACAACAAAAATCTCTCTCTCTCTCTCTCTCCCCCCCAGTCAATTTTAAAAAGTCAGCTGGGTTTATAATTAAGCAACAATCTGTTCTTTCTCATCAAGACAAAAAAACCACTATGGAATTCTTAAAAACATAATTTCCTGTCCTTCAGACCTCACACCGCCCAGGTGGCCACACTCCAGGCAGCCCTGAGACCTCACAGCGCACAGAAACGGTGTGTGCTTGAGGCACAGCCTAGGACAGGTGGGTGTCACGTTTGCGCCTTCCAGATCTGGAATTCTTCCGTGTTTCTGAATAGCTAGCATGCATCTAACTACAGTCGCCTACTGAGGCACGCAACAGGCTTTATAAAATAGTTTAGACAACTATCTGGATATCAGATTATCAGTTCTCTTTTAAGTAAAAACATGAGAACACCTAAAGTATGTGAAAGCACTTTTAACATATGCAAAGGGCCATACAAATATAAAATAATGCTGTTATACGACCACCTAGGTGGCTGTTAAACAGCCACCAAGGATGACATCCCTACAAAATGTGACCCAACCACGGAGCAGGCTTTCTTTCTCTGAACCATCTAATATTCACTCTTTATCAAATACCTGAAATATCGCACACAGCTAAATAATGAGATGCAGCAGAGGACAGAAGGGGAAGTCTATCACATAAACACCATATTTACTAGGGCCACAGCCGGTGAAACTATTTCACATTTACTTTCTGTTTATCAAACCCACTCTTCATGTATCAATTATTAGCAGCTCTTCACCATTATCACCCGGCTTGTAATTTAGCTTTCCCAATCAGGGCCAGACAAGGTGTCCAAGAATACACAGAACAAAACAAAAATATATATATTTAAACAGAAAGTTTATTTTTTAGATTTAAAATCATAAACCTAGCTAACTGCCACAGTGTGATCACCAACTACAAGCAAGATTACAGTTGCTGAGTCAAACTTAACTCCAAGGCTGGAAGGGCAGTATTGCACGAAAGGTTTTTGCCCACTGGATGTTAACTGCCTAGGGGGGGTGAGGGGAGTGGAATGGAGGGGGTAGTTTTTTTGTTTTTTTTTTTAACCCACCTACTCTGAGCATTATCTCCCTTCATTAAGGTCAATTAAGTTTCATACAAAGCAGTCTTAAAGCACAATTAAATGAACATAGAATGCATATATAAATTCTGAAATACTATTTTTTTAATTATTTGTTGAAAAGGTCAAGTGGGTAATTTTATTAAACTGGCAAAAAAAGAAACTTGATTTAGGTAACAAATTAAGCTTTATATTAAATTTCATCTTTTATTTAAACATTGCCCCTCCTGCAAACCATATACAATTCAAACCTATAAAAATTTAAAACGAACCTCTGCCCTTTATTTTCTATGCCAAGTACTAAAACAAGTTAAAGCAAAAAAATAATGTAAATTACAAAAACTGCTGCAAAGTAGGTCACCAACAAACATTACCAAATCTCCCAATTGTTTCCTTAGCAGACTGTCAGCTGAGAACAGCAAAGTGAATTAAATAAAGAACAAAGAACTGCCTACTTTTCTACCAGTTAAGAGGTACAAAAGCTTAGACTGAAAGGATTTAACAACAAAAGTAACCTCTGACTTGGCTGAGATTCAGGGCAGCACCCAAGTCTTGCATTAGCATAATTTTTCTTTAATTAATTTGTTCTTGATAAATGAACACAGGACAGACCAGTGAGGCTACCAATTGGTGAAACAGCAGTTTTCATCTTCCTGCCCAACTGATAACCACTTGCCTGAAGCCAAGAACTGTTCTTTTTTAAGAAGTATTTGAAGGGGAAAGTAACAAAATTTTCCCTCCATTAATGCATTAAGATGATTCCATTGATATATTTTACCTCAAGCAATGATAAAATTAGTTAGACTCAAATTTAACAGTTTAATGTAGATCATCAGAGTATGTTAACACTTGATAACTTAAAATGCTAATTCAATAGTTAACCAGTAACGGCAAGTAAGTGGAACTGCCACAGAAAGGCAAGTTCCAGGGAAAACAATGTTATCTTCTAAAGCAATCTGTTATTTATGGTAACACCGACATAGGTACAACTTGTCAATACAAAATTTCATTCATGTATCTATTGCTACTTTCTGTTCAGAAACACCGTAAATTTTGGGTAATGGAAACACAAATATTAAGCTTCCTCATGGTTTTTAAATTTACTTACCAGGATTAAATCGTATGTTCCCTCTGACTGCAAAAGTCAAGACCAATCCCCAAAAGTGTACCAAGTAAAATTTTTTTTAAAAAAGACTGAAAGCCATTCCAATAAAAATTAATTGGGAAGGATTAGTCTCAAAATTTTTATTGTAGTTTATCTCAAATAGAGATGCCTCCAATGTAATTATGACTTGACCCAGCAACACAGGGACATGTAACATTTCATTAAGCCAGGGAGTATAATGGCTTTCAAAAAACTAAAATATAACTCTACTAGAAAAATATAAACTCAAGTCTTTGAAAGTGTCTTCTACGTTTACACAGAAGCCTCACAGTAAATGCTAAATAATGAACTAAAATGCAACAGCCTGTCATCCACAGAAGACCCCAACTACCTGCGCAAGGGTAAGATTTCCAACACACCTCACTCGCCCGTAGTTCACCTAGCATAAGCTCCACAGAGGTGAAATTTACACTGTAACTGAGCACCATCCTTTCTTTCCATTCCAATTTCAAATTTTAACCTATACATGCTGGAGAGATCTGAAAGTTATCACTCTGAACCTCATTTTCTTCCAATACAGAACGAGGAAGTTAAATGATGTTCTCAAAGGTCTTTCTCAAAAATCTGCTCCGATATTTTTTAAAAAGAGAGAGAAATGATCCAGGGCTTAGTATCCGAGCCTAACTTCCTGCTGGCGGGAATTTCCCATCATCAGGCTTTGAGTTTCAAATCTGACAAGGAACGCTGTCCGTGTTCACTTGCACTTACTTCATTTTATTCCATACTTTTCCAAAAAGCTTTTAGGGCAGCACATCCATCAGCTTTCTGTGCGAATACATGTAGAAAGGAAGAACAAATGCTTTCTTTTCCTTTGTCTTTAAGCTCAAGTCCAACAACCCTGGTCTCCCTGGAAGCCCAGAACTGGCTCAAGCACAAATGCCGCTGCAAGGCTGCAGCAGTTGGATTTCGAGGCTGATGCTGTCCCCAGGGACTACTATTGCCCGGGGGCCACATAGAGCGCTGGAACAAAGGGAAAAAAAAAATGGTCTCGGTACCTAGGAGTCAGGCGACCTGGATTCAAATACCTGCCCCTTACCGTCTGCATGCCTTTAACCATGTCACTCCACCTCTGAGTCTCCGAGTCTGCTGTAAAATGAAGAAAATCATCGAACGTACCTCATCAGTCATTGTGGGGGTAAATGAGAGGCACACAAGTTTTTCAATACAGTGCCAGGCACACAATGAGGGCTTAGAAAAGTGTTAGTTATTAGCACTTACTACCTATGCACTCGTTGCTCCCCTGGACTCCCTGTAAAACCAAACACCAGCACTTCTGCTTTCCAGGTCGAAAAATCCTCATTGCACTTTCGTGTCGCTCCCACTCTTAAATAAAAGCTTCCTATGGTCCAGGCCAAGCTGGAGTACCTTGCCAGTGGAGGAAAGACTGTGCTGGCGCGTGGGGAGGCAGGCGGGAAATGCTGACTAGCTGGCCGCACAGGGCCCCAGGCCCCCAGGCTCGCCCTGGGGCCCGAGCGGCGGCCGCGGCTCACTCTGGCCCCGCGTGGCAGTTGGGCGCGGCACGTGCACGCGGCGAACACGGCCACGCGCGCTGGCAGTGGGGGGTGGCGGGGGACGGAGAGTCTCCGCGCGCCCATGCGCCCGCCTGCGGCCGTTAAAAGGGGGCACGCCTAGCACGAGCGCTAGCTCCTTCTTCTCCCTCTTACAACCGCTGCAGCTGGTACTCGACCCCAGGGCGCCCACACCCCGGCGTACCTGCGCGGCTGAGCGGGAAAGGAACAAGCTTTGCTCCACAGCTCGGAGGAAGGAAAAACACCCTCACGCAACTGCACCCGCACACACGCGTGCTCCGTCGCCGGTCTATATAACTACGACTCAGCCTAACTTGCTGCGACCAGGTCGGGCAGGCTGATGACCAATCCCAACTGCGTCCTCTGGACTCCTCGAGCAGCAATTGGGTATTGACTCAGGATGAAGGCGTGACTCTTGATTGGCTTTGACTCATGCCTATGAGACTACGACGATCTCGTTTCCCTAGTAACGGATTGACACAGAAAGAGGCCAATTACTTAAAATTATAGTGGGACGGTGGGTGGGAAGTTCTTTGACCGATACCAATATTAGCCAATAAATGCATGGAGCCGCTCCCATTCGTTAAAATGGCTTCCCCTGGGCGGAGATCCGTTTTCCAATGCAGGAGCGGTTGCTCCACAAGGTGGGGCCCGTGTACTTTGGGGAAGTAAACCCCAAACAGCCAGGAGGTGGGAGCCAGGGAGGCCAAGGAAGCCCTTGGCCAATCGCAACGCGGAAAGAGCTGATTGATGCGGGGGTTGGGTTGCACCAAGGAGACCGAGCTCCTGGGCCCCGGTGCTTCTGGGGCTGTTCTGTGGCTCTCCAATCTAGGGTTCATCCCTTCTCCTTTCTTTTCCTCACTTGTTGGCTCTGACTCCTGAGGCCTCTCTCCCTCCTTTTCCGCAGATTGGCACCGCAGTAACCAAGTGGTAAAGTTTCCCGTTGTTTGTTTCTCTTATAACAACTTATTTCCATGCCTAAGGGCACTTGCTGGCTCTCACCATTAGTCAGCACTATCGTTGGACAGCTACTAAAGGAAGCCAAAGAAGAAGATAACTCCCCTCGTATACCTAAGATCTTGTAAAAAGTCATACGTGAAAACTGCTGTTAAGTGGGAGAACACAAATTGCCCTGTTTTGGGCAAGTGCTGCAGCAGGACAACCCGAAGGTCGGCTCATGGGTGTTCACTGAGGTTCTTCCTTTTTGCTGTTGCCGAGGGACCGTAGTTTTTAAATTCTCTGATCTGCTTGGGCCTCGAACATCCTGTGCGTCACCACCATTGTCATTCAATTTTCTAACCGCTGTGGGTGTGGGGGTTTATTTCTCCGGGTCATTTCATCTTTAAAAGGTAACTTGTCTGACTCCTATAGGGGGCATACCGAAGATTTCCTGAAACAGTTTCAACAGCAAAGTGACCCTCCAGCCACAGAGATCTGGTCCTTTCACATCTCTAGTGTATTGCTGGGCCCTCTGTTGGTGACCAAAAGCATTTTCTAAGGAAATACAAAGACACACCTGGGGTCCCTTCTCATTCCAGGTTTGTGACCTTGCGGGAGAGGCTCCCTTTAAGTTTTTACAGAGAAATTTAGAAATGAAGCACGTGGAGCGTCTCTTTTGCGAAAGAAAGGGTCGTGGGCAGCGGCTCGGTGGCATCCGGGCTCGTCCCCGTCCGCCTCCCAGCCCGGTCCTGGCCCCAGGAGCGAAGTGAGAGGGCCCCTCAGCTCACTCCTCCTCCCCCAACTGCCCATGTCTCTGTCCGCCAGCGGCCTTGCTCTTTCATCATTTATTGTGAGTTCCAAGGGCTGGAATCAGTGATGATCAAGACACTGTCCCTGCTTGCCGTCACTCATTCAACAGACCAGAGCGCTGCCCTTGGCCAGAAGCTCCCCCAACCCGGGAACAGGTGTTTGAGGCTATGAAGACACCAGAGGGAATTGAGCCCAGAGGAGAGAAACTGAAGTTTTTCTGGAGTAAGGAACTACCGGTGCAGGATCGTGCTAACCATGCTAAGGAAATTGGAACTTCTTCCGGCAGTGGAGACCTCCTGGAAGATTTCTGTTTGCATTTGCAAGATGTCTCTCCAAATTGAACGGCTAAATCCACAGATTGGTAATTTAATCCAAGAAGCCTGTGATAGGGGTCAAGGCTATTCTTAATTTCATTTTGAGGGAATTTTAAGTGGTTACAGCTCTTTTTGTAAGGCTATCAGCGGTCTTATTAAATTGTGTATATCTACTTCTTGGTTGAGAACCACTTTTTTTATTTTTATTTTTTTACAAAGAGGCATATGGACATTAGGGTATTATCAGCTTGTCAGACTATTCAAACTGAAAAAGTAATTGCTGATCAGTATGCAAACTATTAATAATTAACTGTTGCTATGCACATAATATAGAATCCTATGCAGCACTTTATAAAAAATGAGATAGAATTTTACAGATATGGATAGGTCTCCAATTGTTATTTGGACTTTTAATTGAAAACAAATCAAGTTCAACAAAGCATAATGAAGTCTCATGTTAAAAATGAAACAAACAAAATATACCTCCTGATTTCTGTTTGTTAAGATAGGTCTCTAAGATCATAGGAAGAGTTCTAAATTTACAACGGCCCTGGCTGGTGTGCCCCAGTGGGTAGAAGTGCCCCCACGAGCAGAAGGCTGCAGGTGCAATTCCCAGTCAGAGTGCATGCCTGGGTTGTGGGCCGGGTCCCTGACTGGGGGCGTGGAAAAGGCAACTGATGAACGTTTCTCTCCCTCTCTTTCTCCCTCCCTTCCCTTCTCTTTAGGATTGAATAAATAAAATCTTTAAAAAAAAATAAAACAATAGTTCTTTCCCCCCTAGGGAATCCCCTGGGTTGGAAGTGATGAGGATAATGTATTATTTGAAAGTTTTACAATAAGACCATGTTTGGGGGAAGTTGCGGCGAGGGGGCGGGCCGGTCTCAGAGTCCATGTGTGCTCTGTTTCAGCGCGGTGCACCGGTGCACGCGGGGTCGCCATGGCGGACTTGCAGCAGCTTCGGGTACAGGAGGCGGGGGACTCCATGGTGAAGACTCTGGAGAAAGAATATCTGGAAGATGCAGGCCTTCATGTTCCGGTGTAGCGCCAGCTGTTGTGAGGACAACAAAGCGTCCATGTAGCAGGTGCACCAGTGCATTGAGCGCTGCCACTCTCCTCTGGCTCAGGCACAGGCCCTGGTCACCAGGGAGTTGGAGAAGTTCCAGGACCGCCTGGCCCGATGCACCATGCACTGCAACGACAAAGCCAAAGATTCAATAGATGCAGGGAATAAAGAGCTTCAGGTGAAGCGGCAGCTGGAGAGTTGTGTGACAAAGTGTGTTGATGACCATATGAACCTCATTCCATCCATGACTAAGAAGATGAAGGAGTCTCTCTCATCCATTCAGATATAGAAGCCTTTGCCATTGGCCATTATGACTGAGGGCAGGAATCTATTTAAAATGAAGAATGAGAATTTCTGTCTTTTAAGCAAAGTCTGTGAATGAAGAAATTAAGGATGGCAGCAAGGTTAAGGCATGAGTCACTTGCCTCTGGACACTGATTCTTTTATATTTTAATCCTAGAAAGTGCAATGGAAAAAACTGGTGCTAAAATTTGGGTCAGAGAGTTTTTGAGAGCCTAAATTTTACGTGGCAAATGCTTACTCTGGCAGCAAGTATTTCGCTCAAACCAAGACAGAGCCCTCTGAGGTACCAACAAGCTGACAGGCTCCTCTCACCTGCCAGTGACCTGTCGAATGTGAAGAGAGGTGTTTCTCTTTGTTGCCAACCTCCTGTTTACCATAAGCATCACCACACCATTTCTGATAAAGCTGTAACACAAAATCCATGAGGTCGCTAATTTAGAAGGGGAAAAATGGTTTCCGGATATCTGTTTTTCTTGTTTTTGTTGTATATACCAGGGTATGAAGTTGATTGAGATGTGCAGTTGAAAGAGGTAGTTTGGATAAGGTCTTTGAAAGCTTCCTTTGGATAGCTGCTTCTGTCCATCAAGCTGTAGATGTGCACTTCTTAAATTCTCACACATGACATCTTTCAGCTTGGAGATCCTCCAGAAACATTAAGAGGCAATGTCACTCTGAGTATGGGAAGCAGACCTTCCTTCTCACTGGCTGCCGTGATGGGCCCTAAGCCTCTCTGCAGCAGAGTGACAGGACAATCTCGCAGTGGTACTCTACCTTGAAGGGAGAGGAGTTTCTGATTGTGCTGTATACCAATATCCAGGAATGGACAATGAAAGAGGAATTGTTGACTGCTTAATTAAGAGTTATGAAGTACTGGTTTTGGAAAAAAACTGGTTTTCAGGAATGAAACCTAAACCCAGTATTGCTTACTTAGCACCCTGAAATAACAGAGCCTACTGAGACAATCCTTTGGCAACAGGAAGGTCAAGGTAGAAAAAGTAAGCAACTCAGGTGAGCTGTGTCTCCTTCAGAGCCAAGAAGGAGCTGCCCCTCCCCCTGACCCCTCCACTACCAAATACCACTTTGCCTGGGGTCTTTGCAGTGTGTAGTGTTCCAACCGCAGCTCTGGCACCTTACCATTTCGATAAGGACCTTGTCTTTTTACCAACTTACTACTTGAAATAGTAATATAGCCTTTCTGTTTGCCGTTTCAGGACTATGATACATTTTCCTAGTGGTCTGGTTTTAAAAAATAAAGTTTAATTTTCTTCCACTAAAAAAAAAAAGAAAGAAAAAAAAAAGACCATGTTTGCATATGGTGGGAAGGAAGGAAGGAAGGAAGGAATAGGTCAGCAGAGGGAGAATGTGGACAAGACTTCACACGGCTGTCACTGTCTTCCACAGGAGAGAGCAAGTTAACATTTTCTGTGGTGGTTTCTCTACTCATATCATACTCCCTCCGAACCCAGATACTGGATACTTAGCGATATGTTCAATGAATAATTTACCAACAGTGAATTGTCTGGAGCACTGCTTCTTAAAATTGGGAGGCAGGGGAGATTTTTGCCCCTAAGAGACGTATGACCTTGTCACAACTGGGTAGAGGTCAGGGATGCACAGGAGAGCCCCCCCATGACAAACAGTTATCTGGCCAAAAAGTTGGCGGAGAAACCCTGGTCTAGTTATCTCAGTCATCTAAGGGGCAGTCCCGCCCAGCCGCCTACTGGTCTTTTCACTACTAAGCAAAACCGGCAATTCCTCCAGTGCAGTACTTCACCCTCCTCTTCCTGCCATACTCCTCAAATCCGGGGAATCAGAGTGGGAAGACATGGGTACGACCCCAGAAAATACAATTTAGTGGGGGGAGTGGAAGGTTGGCGGAAAAGATTATGATCCTAAGGACATTATCTGGATCAGTTTCCCAAACATAACTAATCATTCATGAAGGGTGATTAAAAATACAGGTATATGCCTGTATATAACTTAAACTCTCACCTGTGAACAAAGACCTAGTATGATAATATTCATTGTAGCACTGCTTATACTAGAGACAGGAAACAACCCAGCTGTCCAGCTATGTGGGACTGGTTAGATATAATACTACAACAGCGCACACTTACAGTGGACTGTCATGTAACCATGGAGGCAGTGAGGCAGATCTATGTGGACAGTTATAGAGCAATCTCCAAGAAATACCGATATAATAAGAAAGCAAAGTGCAGAATTATGGAAAGAGTAAAAAGGGGGGAGGGATACCTTGGGGCAATTATTTCTATTAAGATATAGTGAATTATGGGGCAGACTTCCAGTCAAGATGGCAGCATAGGCAAGACATGGCTTGCCTCCTCCCACAGCTACATCAAAATTACAACTAAAATGTAGGGCAGCCATCACTAAGCCCCATCAAAAATCAAGTTGAATGGAAGTTGAACTAGAGAATTAAAGAAACCACATCCATCCAGACTGGTAGGAGTGGTGCAGACTCAGAACAGGCTGGTCCCACACCCATGTGTGGTGGATAAAAATTCAGGAGGGATATCTTGGGAGTGAGGAGTCCCAGCCCCACACCAGGGCCCCCAGCCCAGGGTTCCAGTGCCAGGAACGTAAGTGGCCCCAGCTTCTGCCTGCAAAAACCAGCAGGGATTGAGTAGGTGGAAGAAACTGCTGGAGCCCCAAGCAGCTCCTTAAAGAACCCACACATGGACTCACCTACTCAGACTCAGGCCCTCAGAGCTCCAGCATCTGGGTGGCAGCTTGAAAGGCACCAGTGGCATACAGGGAGAAACTGAAGTGTCTGGCATCAAAGACAGCAGAGACAATGCATTGTCCCTTTCTGAACCCTCCTCCCACAGAGCCAGCAGGCTTGTGCCATATCTGAGACTCCATCAACCTGGCTAACACTCTTTCCCCAGCCCTGGAGATCCCCTAAGACTCCACACAAACCAACTTTGCTTTTCCGTGTGAATGGCTGGTCTTGGCTTCTGCTGCACAACTTCCTAAATCCTATCAAACAAGCAACAGCTGGCCTCAGTGAGCCTCAGGTCCAGCACTAACAGCAGCCAGCCTAGATTCACAGCTTGGCTTCCCCTGGGAATCTCCAAGACCAACACGAGTAGCAGCCATCTCAGATTGCTTTATAGCTCATGCAGGGTGTGCTGGGCAAAACACAGGTTGGGGCTGCTCTTGGCCTGCACCACCCAGGAAACCCCAGAATCTAAGCACCCAGTGGGCAGCTACAGACCAGGTCAGGACACCACCACCCTTCCCCACCCCCACAGCTGATCCTCCTTGGAGGGTAGAGAGTTGGGGTCAGTGGTCACAGCCAGTCCCAGCAGCTAACTGGCCTGGGTAAATGCCTCTCATTGACCTGCCAAGAGCAATCAAGTTTCACCTACAAGAGGAGAGTGTATTCAGCCCACATGAAGTGTGCACCTTGAGTACCCAGCTTGGATGATAGGTGAGGCTGTGCTACCAGACCCTACAGGGCACTTACTACATTAGGCCACACAACCAAGACACGGAATCAAAGCAGCTCTATCCATACGTAGAAACACAGGGAGGCTGCCAAAATGAGGAGACAAAGAAACATGGCCCAAATGAAAGAACAGTTTGAAACTCCAGAAAAAAAAGCTAAATAAAATGGAGATTAGCAATCTATGAACGAAGAGTTCAAAACACTAGTTATAAGGATGTTCAAGGAACTTAGTGAGGACCTCAAAAGCATAAAAAAGATCCAGTCATAAACAAAGGATATACTAATTGAATAAAAAATAATTTTTAGGGAAACAACAGTAGAGTGGATGAAGCTGAGAATCAAACCAATGATTTGGAACATAAGGAAAAAAACAACCAATCAGAACAAGAAAGAAAAAGGAGTCCCCCAAAATGAGGACAGTATTAGCAGCCTCTGGGACAACTTCAAGAGGTCCACCTGTGCATCATAGGGGTGCCAGAAGGAGAAGAGATAGAGCAAGAAATTGGAAATCTATTTGGAAAAATAGTGAAAGAAAACTTCCCTAATTTGGTGAAGGAAATAGAAACGCAAGTCCAGGAAGCACAGAGAGTCCCAAACAAGATGGATACAAAGAGGCCCATCCAAGACAAATCAGAATTAAAAATGTTAAAGATAAAGAGAGAATCTTAAAAGCAACAAGAGAAAGGAAGTTTGTTACTTACAGGGGAGTTCCCATAAGACTATCAGCTGATTTCTCAAAAGAAACTTTGCAGGCTAGAAGGGATTGGCAAGAAATATTCAAAGTCATGAAATGCAGAGACCTACAGCCAAGATTTCTCTACCCAGCAAAACTATCATTTAGAATTGAAGGGCAGACAAAGAGCTTCCCAGACAAGAAAAAGCAAAAGGAGTTCATCACCAAACCTTTATTACATGAAATGTTAAAGAGACTTGTTTAAGAAAATTGATGGTTGCCAGGGGATTCATTTATGAAAATTGATGGGAGGGGCATGTGGGGGGGATGGGTAAAGAGGTGAGGGGATTAAGAAGTACAAATAGGTAGTCACAGAATAGCCATGAGGATGGATGTAAAGTACAATACAGCATATGGAGTAGCCAAAAAAATGTTCACATGACCCATGGACATGAACAATGGTGAGGGGATTGCCTGAGGGAGTGGGGGTTGCCAGGCAGAGGGGAGCAAAGGGGGAAAAATCAGGACAACTGTAATAGCTTAATCAGTAAAATGTAATTTTAAAAAAGATATACCGTATTGCTATCGTTACCTGAACACATTCCTGTAGGGTTTTGGTGTACATCCACTGGTTATGTCTGGAAGGAGTCACAAGAAACTGTTAATGATTACTAACAGGGAGCTGAACTTGGGCCAGCCAGAGGAGGAGAAAGGCTTAATTTTCATTCTGTACTCTTTGATACTGTATGACTTTTTAAACAAAATTCAATGTTAAATACAGATTTTAATAGTGATATTCATACAGTAGGCATTTAGACAGATATGTGAGCAGAGTAAGAATCATAGGCCAGGTACAGAAGGTCACAGGGCAGAAGCCCTGGGTGGCTAGCCACGGTCAATGGTAGGGTGGGACCTCAGCCCTTAGCAGATCACTGGTCATGAGGTTTAGACCCCCTGAACGTTCACGTCGCTGGTTATGTGGCCAGACCCTCCTCTGACCTTCCTCTTCTGGCATGTCACTAGTCATGTGGTAGACTCCCTCGGAGGAGGAATAAGGCAGGCGGAGAATGCCTCTTATATCTCCCACAAAGTCCCTTGCATGACCACTTTCTTCAGCATTAAGCCCCCAGGACAATGAGGTTCTGAGTCCCAGCAAATAATCTTTTAAAAAAAGATTTTATGTATTTATTTATATTTAGAAAAAGGGTGAAGGGAGGGAGAGAGAGAGAGAGAGAGAGAGAGAAACATCAATCAGTTTGCCTCTCATGCATCCCCAACTGAGGGTCTGTCCAGCAACCCAGGTATGTGCCTTGACTGGGAATCAAACTGGTGACCTTTCAGTTTGTGGGTCAACACCCAATCCACTGAGCCACCCCACCCAGGGACCATCACATAATCTTAAGAATAAAGCCTTGGGTCTGTTGACCACAGAGACAGAGTTTTCTTCAAACTAGAGATAACATCTAGGCCTCAGTGGCATTTCATCTCTAGGCCCAGAAAAGCAGCAAAACCAGATAAATGATGCCATTTCCAGGACTAATGACCCCAGCCCTGGCGCCAGTCAGTGGAGACAAGGACCCTGAGGAGACACACCTGGAAGGCTGAGGACTATTCCATCCAGATCCTATCCTGAGGCGGCCAGATAAAAGTCTTTCGCACTAAGGACCCAGTTCTCCCTCATTCATTCTCTCTCTCTCTCTCTCTCTCTCTCTCCCCCACCCCCTGAGGCTTTTCCCCTCTCCTTCCCCCAACTGTATACCTTTGCCTCCTTTCTGCTGAGCTCTAAGGGCCTGTCTTTTGACTCTGTAACTTGTTTCCTGAGTCCGCACAGCCCAGCTGGCTCCTTTCTTCTACCACTCATTTTCTTCTATCTCTGTGACCTTCTAAATAAAATTTTGCCTGTAGTTGAGTCTGGAATATGAATTTTTTCTTAGCCAAAACTCAAGGACTGAGGGCTAACATCTGGTGCTGTTTGCCATTAACAATGTGAAGAACTACAAATATGGCAACTTTGGTCTTTAATACAGGATGAAATTCTATATTGCCCCTTCAGATATACAAGGGATTTTGAAAACGAGGCATCAAGGTTTTAATCCGCCTTCTTCCCATACTGCTAACTTCTTTTCCTTTTGCTCCTTACCACACAAAAATCATACAAAGATCCAAAGACACCCTTCACTGGCTTAGAAAAGCATGCTTCATTGGGTTTCTCCTTCCCTTGGCATTGACTGGAAGCTCAGCACCCCCTCAAAAGTCTGTGCAGTGCTGACCATGACCCAGGTGCCTTGCTAATGTTCTCTACAAAGATGACCTCATTTAATGCTCATAACAACCCTATTTCCCATTTCTCAGATACAGGCTCAGAGAGGTTAAACAACTTGCCCAAGGTCACACAGCTAGAGCTAGGAGCTAGGACTCCCTGATTTCAAGTCCAGGTTCTTTTACACACTGCCCAAGGAAGGAGGACATAGTCCCAAGTAGGGAAAGGGGCCTTCCTTCCTCAGAAACCCCTGAGAACCTGGGACTTTCTTTCATTCTCTCAGGTGTGCCACCAGATAATGCTGAATGGACAGATTTCCAGGTAGTCTGAGAGTTTTGGAGTCCATGGAAAATTGTGGCAATCTGTAGCCAAAGTTCTCTGCAAGAGGATTTTTGTAGCATACTCTATACACTCTCTACACAGACCTGGGAGTCCTCACTTGCTGTAGCTCAAAAGAGGGAGTCCAAATAAATCGGCATGTATCACACAACTACTCTGTGAGAAGCACGGTGCCAGGCATGGTTTCTCCATCTTGCCTCAGGGAAACACTGAGGCACAAGGTGGGCAAAAGTAAGTTTACAGCTGTGAGCATGTGAAACAGAGTTTATTCTTGTGTTACTATTTATTAATTATTGTATTATTTCCCATTCGAACAACTGTAAACCTACTTTTGACCCACCCTGTACTAACTCAGTTTTACAGAAGTAGCAACTATGGCTCAGAAAAGTTAAGTGCTGTCCGAAGGTCACATAGCTTGAAAGTGACAGAGCTGGTATTCAAAATCAGGTTAATATCACTCTAAAGCCAATGCCCAGTAAAGAAGAATGGAACTATTATATGTGTGTGTTATATACATGCATGTATGTATATGTGTATATATGTATATATTACATGTGTACATATATATATTTTATATATGTGTAAAATACAATGTACATATAAAATGTACGTGTATATATTAGCTCATCTAAATCTCAAACAGCTCATTTCAACAGATGGGGAAACCAAGACATCAAAATGTTAAATCATTGTTCAGTCATCGAATCATGAAAAATAATTACTTGCTAATACCAAATGTTGGCAAAAGCGTGGAAAAACCCTCTCCTACACCGCCAGCAGAAAACATAAATTGGAATAGTCATTCTGAGGGAGGAGGCAGCAGCTACAATGGCCTTTCTCTGCAAAGCCAAGCCCCAGCACCTGCCAAATGATCACTCCAGCAGGCGGAGTCCAGAGGTGGGGTGCACCAGGAAGAAGGCACCGACCACTGTGGGCAAACTCACCATCTGCACATGGCAATGGTCCACATTCTCCTGTCCTCACCCCAGCACTGGTGGCCAGAAGGGCCCAGCCCCTAGGCCCTCGGGCTTGGTGATGAGGAGGCTGGCCCAGGTTCACAAGGCTCGTGATGACACTGCTGGCAGTCTGGAACTCAGAACTCCCGGACTCTTTTCCCCCCATTGTGGTCCTTTTCTTAGTACTCATTATAGAAAATAAGGCAAAGAAAAGCAGAAAAGGAAAAAATTAAAAATTACCTGCAAACTTGGAATGTTTGGGGGCAGTATACACAGATCTGAAGAAACAAAATTATGGATGGTAAGGCTTAGGCAATGTGGCTACATCACAACTGAGAATGAGTCAGTAATTCCACTAGGGGTTTAGTCTACGTAAAATTTTAAGCAAAGATGTATGTATATAAACTGTCATTATATCATCCTGAACATTAAAAGATTGGAAGCAACCTATATCTCTGTCAGTGGGGGACTGTATCTAGAATGTGTCAGGGGCAAGTGACAGGAAGTCCCAGTAGCAGTGGCTGGAATAGAGAGGGGCTTACCTTTACCACAGGGCAAGTCCGGAGGCAAACTGCGGCTGGCGCCGGCTCAGAGAGCACCGTCAGGACCAGCCTCTCTAACTCCTTTGGCATTTCCCTCATAGTTGCAAGAACGTGCACTTGCGCTCTAGATATAATATCAATATTCTACGCGGTGGTATCTGTTCTCTTTTTTGAGAAGAGCAAGAGCTTTCCCGAAAGGCTCCTAGCAGACTTCTGCTTTGAACTTATCATCCAGAGCTATATCGTATGGGCAAACTGGCTGCAAGGGAAGATGTGAAAGCAAGTATTTAGGGATCCAGCCTACACTATAGTACCAAGAGTAAAAAGATTGGGAATGAGTGTTGTATTAGCCAACCAATGGTTTCTGCTGTAGAGGCTGGTTAAATAAGCTGTGGAACAACTGAATGATATAGCACTACGTAGCCAAGATAGAAAGATAGAGCACCTAAAAAGCATCCCCCACCCCCACCTCACCTCCACCCCTAAGCTGAGATTCAGGCTTGGTCCACTGAACACCCTGCTGGTGGAACTTGCTAGAATCCACCCTCTTGGCTGGAAAACTACCTGCTAGGATGCTGAAAAAAGCTATTCACAGAAAGAGGCATCTCACTGAACCACTCTGCTATGAAAGCACACACCGGGGGGCTAGATACTGGGGGTGCTGCTGGCTGCTAGGTGCTGCTGGTCCCTGAGTACAGCAGGAGCCTGGTGCTGGAGAAGCCATCCTCAGAAGCTGGGCATGGGGCAATCACACATGCTGCAAGGGACTACTGAGTGAGTACAGTGGAAACAAGATGGAAAAACCTTTCCCTTTCCAGTGTCTCTACAGAGCCTTTAGGGAAGAAGCTTACCATCTTACCAGTGGGCAAAGGAAAAAATATTTAAAGGGTCTGGATCCAGCCTCAGCTGCTGGAGCTCAGTGGGTGGAGTGCTGGCCTGTGAACCAAAGTGTCACCGGTTCGATTCCTAGTCAGGACACATACCTGGTTTGTGGGTCAGGTCCCCAGTTGGGGGCATGCAAGAGGCAACCACACATTGATGTTTCCCTCCCTCTCTAGAAATAAATAAAATCTTTAAAAAATATATAAGGGGTCCAGATTCTTTTTCACAGAGCAGGCAAAAAGGATGAATTAGACCCTAGAGAAAATGACCAGCACTTTCTCAAAAAGGTTCCATGTATTTAGACTATAGTTTTCCTTAGCCAGTGGTTCCCCAAACCAGGAAGAGGAGGGGGACTAAAAGTATGCCTTGAAATTAAGAAGCAATGTATACAGTGTGAGGTGTAGAAATCTGAGGGGTTTTATTTATTCACTTATTTTTAGAGAGTGGGTAGAGAGGGAGACAAATATCAATGTGTGGTTGCCTTGCACATGCCCCCGACTGGGGACCCAGCCCATACCCGAGGCATGTGCCCTGACCTGAAATCAAACCAGCAGCCCAGGCTGGCACTCAATCCACTGAGCCACACCAGTCAGGGACTGGAAATCTGAGTTTTTAATAAGTTCTCCAAGCACTCTGTTGATGGAGAGATCTTTGGAAATGCTCAGACTGAGCCCCTTTGGCAGAATCCTTGGCTATTCCAAGGACAGAACCACCCTGGTGCTATGTGCGCACAGAGATGTGTGTGTGTGTGTGTGTGTGTGTGTGTGTGTCTGAAACTCCAAATGCTGGCACCCCTGTTTCTCTGAAAGTGTCCTGGGCCATCTCTGCCTCCATCTGTCTTCACCCGTGGCTGTGGGGCTCATGCCTCTGTGGCTTCATTTTTCCATCTCTTTCTGTGCTTGCCTTTCAGTCTAAATATCTCCACCTCTCACGCCATGCTCACTCTTGCCTTCTAACATTTATACCTGCTATTCTGTCTACCTCCCCCCTTCCCAAATTGCTCATCTTCCTTTAGCATGTAGGCGTTCATAATGAGTCACCCCAAGATGAACCTCTGTGAGATGTGGATTATTTTGAGCTAAAGGCAACTGAGCTCCATTGCACTCAAGAGAAACTTCTGCATGCCCCCTCCCAAGTACTAGAAGAATTTAAATCAGGGGCCTTGCCCATAGGTTTATCACCAGAAATAACTTTCCAGTACTTATGTGTCTGGGCAAGCTTCTAATTACTGAACTTCTGCCCTTCTGATTCTGAGAATGACCTGCCTTCTCTCCAAAGCCCCCAAGCACCCTACCTCATCATTGGCTCACAATGTGATATATTTATTTCCCCTTTCTAATTCATAATCTCTCATGTACATGGGGTTTCTCATTTATGTATGTGGGGTTTCATTCAGGTAAGTTATTAAATTGGATTATTTTCTCTCATTAATCTGTCACGACAATTGAATTATTAGACTAGCAGAAAGAACCTTGGAAGGTAGAGGAAAGTTTCTTTCTCTTCCAGCATCAGGTAAACCTGTACTCTTCTCCTTAACTCATTTATTACCTCAGGGAATAATCTCCCCTCTCCCTCCACACACACACACACACACACACACTCACTCTAGTTTGAATTAGAGATCCTCTCTCTGCTCCCATGTCACATTTCCTTTAATACTGCAATACCCTGCCGTCCTTCGTTGGCTCCCTACTGGGCTATGTCTTTTCCACTATTGCTTTCGGAGGCCTAGTACAGTTCTGGCTCATGGTTGGAATTCAATAACTAGTGACTGGGTAAACACAGCAGGTTGTCCTTTAAGGGAGGGACGGGGTCTGTCCTGCTCACTAAGGGGCCATTGTATTCCTAAAGCCCCTAACAAGAGCCTGAATCGAAGCCAGCAGTCCACAAAGAGCCGACAGGAGGTACAGGCCAGCCCAATAGGTTGCACCGCTTCGCTCCGAACAGGCTGGTGTCCTGACCACGCCCACCGGAAGAGGGCGGAGCGACCAGGCAGTTAGGGAGCTCCGGCCGGCCGGGCGGGAGGCGGGGCCTCACTGCCCGCAGGGCGGAGGGGGCGGGGCATGGCCTGCCGGGCGGCTCCCCCGGGCTCCCAAGCTTGGAAACCCAGAGGTTGGAGTGCTCAGAACCTGCTGGAGCGTCGCCGCCGCCGCCCACGGTCCCTTCAGTTATGCCGGTAAGTGGCCGCCCCGCCCCCACCCCTTCCCCGCGCAGGTCTGCGGCCCCCGGCCTGCGTCTCGGCTGCACAGTTGCTTGGCCAGATGTCGCTCTTCCAGGGCTCAGGCCTCTCCGGGAGCTATTGCCCTCTCTCAGCCCTCCCCACCCAGCCTCCTGCTTCTGCGAAGATCCAGAAAGTCGAGTACGAAGGGGGTTTTAGGTAGGAGTCAGGCTTCGGAACATCGGAGCCGCTGCAAGGCCTCCGGCGACGACAAGCCCAGACCTTCCCTGCATAGACGGGGAAACGGAGACCCAGAACAGGGCAGAGAGGAGCCCGCGAGCACACGGGGAGTGGGTCACGATTGGAAACTAGGACTCCCAGTTCCTGCCCTTCCGCCTGGTGCGCTTCCGCGGAGCTGGCCTTGAGAGAGGGGAGGGGGTGGCTAGGCCCTTGCGGACCGGGAGGGTTTTCAGAGGTCAGTATTTTTCTTCCCTTCCCCTGCCCACTCTGGCCGACTTTCAGGTCAGTGCTGGGCGACACTGAATGGAGACAGTGCTTTGCCGGGCACTCTGAACCTGAACCCAGGAGCCCCGGAGAGGTTCAGAACCTGCCCAGCATCTCCTGTTGCTCAGTGGCAGGGTTTCTGGAGGACAGAGGTCTTCGCTGGTCTTTGCCGCTTACTCAGTCTTAACCGCAAATATCTGGTAGCTCATGGCCTCACTGTGCAGATAAGAAATGAAGGCTACTTAGCGCACTTTCTCGGTAGGGAGCGTCTCCCCGCCTTTCCCTACCTCTTCTTCTTCGCCCCACCCCCGCCCCACCTCCAGCGTGTTATCTTCACCTTTCTTCTAAGCTCCTAGGGCCCTTTTGCTTCTGTAACTCGTTTCAGAAGCCCAGCTGGCTCGATCTGTAACTTTCTAAATAAAATTGATCTTCTAATTTGAAAAAAGAAGGGAGGGAGGGAGGAAGGAAGCAAGCCTTTTGCAAATAAAAAAAAACCCCAAAGCTCATAACCTACGAAAGGTCAAGTTGGAAGATGAATAGAGCCAGGATTAATCCCCTTATCTTCAGATGCCCAGGCTCTCCTGGCCAAGTGGTAAGTGTGTACAAAAGTAGTCACTTTGGCTTAGGAGGAAACTTTGATCCCAGCTGCATCCTAGAGATCCTGGTTGGGTCAGGTGGTGTTTAGCACTTTCCCCCAGGGTGCCTAGTTCACTGCTCTCCTCCCAGTGAGTACTCAGAGGTGTCTCCCAGATGCCCTGTATCTTAGCCTCCTAGCTTTGAGGAAGCTGACAGATGAGCCAGAGGCTCTCTGGGCCAAGCGACAAACATTGCAGGTGTCATTTCCCTTGGGTCTTGCTGGGTGCCTTGGGACAGATCCTCAGACAACACGACCTATGAGAAGAACCCAGCAGCATTGGCTCCCAGTTGAACCAATCTGGCTGTGGCAGGTTAGAGGACAGTATCAATCACCCCAGGACTGGGGGTAGTGAGGCCACCAGGATTATTTTTTTTGGGGGGTGGCTAGCTTGAGGATCACTGTCCTCTGTTCACTTCTGGGGATTTAGACAAACGAAAGACCCGTCAGAGGGGATGGTCAGTAGGAAGAGGGTACTCGGTGCCACATCTTGAGATGAACAGCTGAAGGAAGGAGGATTTAGCAGAGGGCCTGCCATCAAAACTGAAAGGGGAAGCCTGCCTCCTGAGAGGTTTCTCAAACACTTACAATCTCAGAAACCTATTTGAACATCTGCTCCTGCTTGCCAACCCGATGACCTTGAGGAAGCTGCTTTACTTCTCTCTGCCTTGATTTCCTCTTCTGTAAAATGGGGATAAAAACCGACCTCACAGGACTGTTAGTGTGAATGGGGAAATGCCAGCGAAATACTCAGCACAGCCACTGGCATAGCTAGTCCACAAGGAGCGGTGGCTGTTGCAGAGACCTAGGACGAGTAGGGTCAAACTACTGGTGGGCAGATTTCAAACCTCATTTTAGCAAGGACTACAGTGGTTATGGGTTCAGGCTTTGGAGACTGTCCAGTCAAGGCCCTGCCACTCACTGGCTGTGTAACATTCAGTGAGTGACCTGACCTCTGAACCTCAACTTCCTCCCTTGTCAAGAAGGGATAATAACAATGACTTAGTCATGGTTTATTGTAATAATTAACCATTGTAATTCACAGAGGTGCGTAGGACCAGGTCTGGCACAGAGGAGGCCCTCAACTGTTGCTAGTGGTAAACACCCCTTATTCAGGGCGTTCAGAGGCTGAATGTCCTGGAGAGTTGAGAAAGAATTCCTTGTCTGAGAAGAGCTGGACAACATGACCCCACTCTGTTCCCGCCTTGCCGAGTCTGAGGTTCTGTGAAAGCACTGTGCCACTTATTGGGCCTTTTCATCGACCTTAAAGAGTCCCTGAGGGGCTGGAGCTGCACCAGGCTGAGTGTTCAGTGGTGGGCCAGTCTTGGGATTCCCTGCGAAGGAGCATGGTGTACTCTGTTGGTTAAGCAGATTTTTCCACCACCATCAAATTTACTTTTGTAACTCAGAGGTGGAGGAGGAGAACCCGAAGTGTGACGTTTGCCACCTAGAAGCCACCAGCAGGCGTCTGACCTCTGTATGGTGGAGGCTGGAAGGAGACCTGCTGTCTAGTGCGCACAGCAGGAAGCTTCAGATGTCTGGTGACTTCAGGTCCTTAGGCAGCAAAAACTCCTGCTCCTTCACAAGGTGTCCCCACTCTCAGAGGTCCTGCTCGGAGTCAGGGTGGTGGGGGCCCCTGTGCTGTTTGCTGGTCCAGAACCAGCAGGGAGTCCCTGGAGCCAGGAAAGCCTGGGTCCACATCCCAGCCTCGGCACATACTTGCCATGTAACTGTGGGCAATTTACTTAACCCCCTGAGTAAAATAAGGTGACTAGCTCCCTTTCTAGGCGGGGTGAGGATGATCTCAGATACCAGGTAAAGAACATAGTGGGCATGCAATAGGTTTGGGTCTTATATCATCGGTCTTGCAAACCCTGTAAAGCTTAGCACACAAGTGCACGCCACCGGCAGATCTTGACTGTCTGTTGTTAGTTCTAGAGCAGGAGTCAGCAAACTTTTCCTGAAAGGGCTGAATAGTAACTGCTTTAGGCTTTGTGAACCACGTGGTCTGTTACAACTACAGACGTACCTGGTTTTATTTGCAGTTAGCTTTATTGCGCTTCACAGATGTAGATTTTTATTTATTTATTTATTTTTTTTTTACAAATTAAAAGCAAAACTCCCCACCAGCAAAAAGATGACAGCTTGCTTTATGGTGGGTGACACCCACTATATTGCGGTGGTCTGGGATTGGATTCACGATGTCTCCGAGGTGTGCCTGTTTTGGGGATGTGGCGGTGAACTAAACAAAGCCTCTGTCTTCTGGGAGCTTAGTTTGTTAGATATCGTGGAGACTGCAGGATGTCAAGCCTGCATGAAGCGTCCAGGAGCCTGGCCTCCCGTACCGGGCTGCCCTCCCGCTCCCTGGGAGCATCGCCATTCCACCCCCTCCCCAGGAGCTAGGTGCTGCCTCTGAGAAGGAGGCATTTGGGTGAGAACAGTGGGCACTGTATGTCAGAATCACCAGGGAAGCCTTTTAGCCATTGTAGATGCTCCAGCCCACTCTTGCTGATCAGAACCTGTAGGTTTTACAAGCTCCCCGGTGATTCTAATACAAAAGGTGATCTTCTAATGCATAAGTAAGACCACCAGATGGCTAGAGGATGGGTGTCACCCTTGAGTTGATGGTGCTGATATGGCCGATGGCCTAAGAATCAGGGTTTTGAAGGTGAGAATAGAAAGCCAACATTGTAAACTAGCTTCCCAGCTGATTCAACTCACTGCACATGCCAGACACTGCTAAAGGAGCTGGAGGGATTATCTCATTCAATACCACAGCCTGTGAGATACAGAAATCCTCCCTTACTCCACTGTGCCAATGAAGAAAGTGGGGCCCAGAAACAGGTCACTTGGGAGTTGGACAGCAGCTAGGTCTTGCCCTGTGTCTCTGCCTCTTGTCTTGGCCCTTGAGTGGGAAGCATGCTGGTGGGTGTGTGGGTCTCTCCACAGAGCTTGGCTCATGGTCCCCTTTGTTTATTTCAGAAGCACGAGTTCTCTGTAGACATGACTTGTGAAGGCTGCTCGAATGCAGTCACTCGGGTCCTCAACAAGCTAGGAGGTGAGTGAGTGGCCCTTGGCTGGGAGTGAAGTGGGGGAGACCGATAAACTTTATGTCATGTTCAACTGCACGTAGACACGGAGCTGGAGAAACTTGAGTTTAAGCTGATAATAATGATAAAACTAAGGTGTATTGAGTACCTAGCATGTGCCAACTACTCTGCTTGGTGGCTTTCATCTAATCCTTACAACCATTTAGGTAGCTTCTTTGACTATCTCCATTATAGCAGGGGGGAACTGAAGTTCAGAGAGGTTAAGTAACTTGACTGGGGTCACACAGCCCATAAGTGGCAGAGCTGGGATTTGGCCTTGCAGTCTAGTTCCAGAGCCCTGTCAGTACCAGTTGGCATGTTGGTGATCTCCAGTGGGATAATTTTTGTTATATGACACATCTGAGTCTCATTTTCTTTTTTTTTTTTAATATTTATTTATTTATTTTTTAGAGAGAGGGGAAGAGAGGGAGAAGGAGAGGGAGAGAAACATCATTGTGTGGTTGCCTCTCACATGCCCCCCACTGGGCACCTGGCCTGCAACCCAGGCATGTGCCCTGGCTGGGAATCAAACCAGAGACCCTTTGGTTCATAGGACCGTGCTCGGTCCATTGAGCCACACCAGCCAGGGCTCATTTTCTATTAAGACTTTTTAAACTATAACAATTTGAATCAGTCATACGTAGAACTCCAAAGGCACCTCTTTTGGACATATTTAGAAAACCATTATTTTTATCTAGCCCCCTCAAGTCTCAGCTGGGGAAATGGAGGCCCAGAAAGGGCTGAGGTCTGGCCCTGAGGCTCCCTGAGGTAAGGACTGAGCTGCAATCAGAATTCTGGTAGTGCTGGCCAAGTCAGTCTTCTAAGATTTTCTTTTCTCTCCTCTCCTCCCCTCCCCTCCCCTCCCCTCCCCTCCCCTCTCCTCTCCTATTTTATTTTCAGAGAAACAGGGAGGGAGGGAGAAACAGAGGGAGAGAAACCTCATCATTCAAGAGATAATATCCATTGGATCCTCTGTCACGCTTCCTGCTGGGGACCTGGCCCACAACCCAGGCATATACTCTGACCCGGAATCAAACCAGCAACTTTTTGGTTCTCAGACTGGCACCCAATCCACTGAGCCATGCCAGCCAGGGCAGATTTTTATTTTTAAACCCTAAATAATAATAACACCAAATTTTCAAAGGGCTTCCATTAGGTGTGATCTCATTAGCATTTAAAGCAGTTTCCTGAGCTTCATGTTCCATCTGTGGAATGAGGATGTTGTGGAAAGACCCTCTCGGACTTATCACATGACTCTCACCTCTTCCTCTTGCAGGCCTGAGTTTCCCCAGCTCCCGTGTGAGAATGTCAGTCTGTACCTGCTTTTACCGTGGGTACTATGAGTGAACTTCTGCTCGGAAGCCCCTCATATACAGAGAGGCACCATCTGGATGGAATGAGGGTGGGATTGCTTTTTGACAGCTCTAGGACACCTGCCCAAGAACTTGAGCTGCAAAGCACACAATTTGAAATGCACTGTGTTAGATAGTCCCAGAGCTTTTGGCTCTGTGATGCCAGAGGAGGGAGACACTCATGAACCGAAAGACAAACACCCAGAGGGCAGCATGGATACATTGTAACACACACCCACCCCAGGTATCCATTCACTACAAATTCAGGCATCAGGACCAAACCTTGTACCATTTTTAAGGCCCCTTGACTGATGCTTGGGGATCTGCTCTGAACTTGGGGCAGGTTTCTCCCTACCTTTCACTACTCTCCCCACTTGAGTGGCCTCTTGAGATGGCTCAGAAGGGTTTCGAGTTGGTTGGGGCCCTAGATGAGCACTCCTGGGCCAGAGGAATCACAGACTAATGGCATACTTGAACTTGGAAAGACCGTAGGGGCTGGCCAACCCCATCTCCTTCAGTACAGATGGGGAAACTGAGGCCTATAATGGGCAAGACCCAGCAAGTCAGTGGTGGGGCCACAGCTAGAACCTTGGCGGGCCTTCCCTCTACTCTGTGGTCTCCGGAAGACCCAGCAACACGCTCCCTTATGCTGCTGGGGCACTTTAAATCGGCACAGCCCTTGAAGAGGGCAGTTCTGCAATATCAGTTAACGTTGAGAAGGTGCCAGTGTGTTGCCCCACAATTTCCATCCCATGAATTCGTGGAACAGAAGTATTTTCGCAGGCTTTAACAAGACGTGTTCAGGTACATTGTATCGTTGTGGTGAGAGCAAGAAACTGGAAGCCACCTCAGCATCCTTCCACGGGGGAGTGAGTAGGTGCAGGGCACATCCCCATTATGGATCGTGGTGTCACTGTTGAAAAGCAGGAGGAAGTCAGTCTGGGCATGCTAAGACAGCAGGGTATCCTGGCCACTGGGAAGTGAAATATAGCAGGACCTGTTTCTATAGTAGGACACCATTCGGGGGTGCTGTTTCCCGTTTGTGTGTGGGGGAAAAGACTGGAGAGGTGCCCCACTATTCGGAGTGGTCTCTAGAGGGTGAAGAGAGTAGAGGCCTTACACTTTCCGTTTTATCAGAAATGTTTGCCCTTTTTTACCGTGGTATGTCTCTATTATCTTTGCAAGTCTAGGGCAGAGATCAGCAAGCCTCAGCCTTACAGGGAAAGTTTCCTGGTCGCTGGTCTAGAGGAGACCAGAGGAGTGGTCGTGAACAAGGATGTCAGAGCCAGAGCTCTTTCTCACTCTGACTGCCGGGGCCTCTGCTTCCACGGCCACCACCCTCACTCTGCCTCCTCTTCCTGCAGGAATTCAGTTTGAGATCGACCTGCCCAACAAGAAGGTTTGCATCGACTCTGAGCACAGCGTGGATGCTCTGCTGGAGACCCTGAAGAAAACAGGGAAGACTGTCACCTATGTCGGCCCCAAATAGCGACGGCCTGGACCCCTGGCCCGAGGGGTGGACCAAAAGTGGGCAGGTGGGTGAGGTCCCGGCACTTCAACAGAATAGCTGATTGTCTAATGCAGATCATGTGCCCAGCCCACTGGGTAGAGGCTGCACTGTGTAATGCCTGCCAGGACCCCTTTTTATTACATGGGTGTGTTTTGCGATTAGCCACATTTAAGTTGGGAACGCATGACCTTGAATAGTGTGTCTTTTGCTTTGATCTGTTGACTGTCCCCTCAGAGGCAACCCCTACGCCCTGGGGTTCGTGTTCCTGGGCACCAACCAGGTAAGTTAATTCAGACTGGTGCAAACCAATCACATGTCTGAGCTGGAAATCCCTGCCTATTTTATGTAATCCAGGGGGCACATAAGCGGCCCTGTGCTGCCCTCTCTCCTAGGGGACTGGGGCAGAGCTTACCCATCCATCCAGTATCTCCTCTGTGCCCAGACCCCTTCACAGCCCCACCTGCCCAGCTGTCACTGCCCTTGTCCTGCATGTGGTATGGGAACTGCAGTGGTCACCACAGGCTTGTGCACTCATTGTCATGGAGGAACGTGAGGCCTGGAGGGGGCAGTGGTGGGACTGAAGGCCCACACCAGCTAGTGGCAGAGGCACCCAGAATCGGGGTTTTGTAGTCACTGGTGGCATTGTCCACTGACCAGACCCGTAGAGAGCCCCCAGGCAGAGGCAGCCAGCTGTGACTGGTGGGTGGGCATGCCAGTCCCCCATGAGCACAGCCTCCTTCCTAAAGGTTGCACTGGAGGCTGAGCCAGGGCAGTGTCCAGGGTGAGTAGCGACCTCACATGCGAATCATGAGATGTCACATGTGTCTGTTTCCCTCACTCTTTTTCCGTCTGTGGGTGCAACTCATGTTCAGGACGAGCTCAGAAAGAGTAATCAGGGTTCAAGCGCTGCCCTCCTGTCATGCCTGAGCTCACCGGCCCGAGCCTCAGTCTTCCTGTCTGTAAAAACGGGCTCCCCCCTCTCTGCTGCTTCCCTGCCTGGCGGGGGTCACTGTGAAGTCCCTCTGAAAGTGAAGGCTTAGCTCAGAGAGGCTGAGGGCTCCAGCATGCTGCGGATAATACCTGCCGGTGGTTAACCAAACTCGGTTTATGTTTGTCTCATAGTATTTTCTTAAATTCAGGTGAAATTCACATGACATGCCATTAACCATCGTCTAGTGTGGCATTCATAGACATTTTAGCGTATTCACAATGTTGTACAATCACCACCTCTCCATAGTTTCAAAAGTTTTATCACCCCGGAAAAATTCCCTGTACCCACCAAGCAGTCTCTCCCCACTGCCCCCACCGCCCACTCTGCCTCTCCGGCTGCACCTGTTCTGGACATGGCACAGAAAAGGAGTCAGACTGCCGGTCAAGGCGGTGGCACAGGCAGACATGGCTTGCTCCCTCCCACAAACCCCTTCAAAATTACAACTAAGATATAAAACAGCCGTCACTCGGAACTATCAGATATCAAGTTGAATGGGAGTCTGAGAACTACAGAATTAAAGAAACCACATCCATCCAGACTGGTAGGAGTGGTGCAGACTCAGAACAGGCTGGTCCCACACCCATGTGTGGTGGATAAAAATTCAGGAGGGATATCTTGGGAGTGAGGAGTCCCAGCCCCACACCAGGGCCCCCAGCCCAGGGTTCCAGTGCCAGGAACGTAAGTGCCCCCAGCTTCTGCCTGCAAAAACCAGCAGGGATTGAGTAGGTGGAAGAAACTGCTGGAGCCCCAAGCAGCTCCTTAAAGAACCCACACATGGACTCACCTACTCAGACTCAGGCCCTCAGAGCTCCAGCATCTGCGTGGCAGCTTGAAAGGCACCAGTGGCATACAGGGAGAAACTGAAGTGTCTGGCATCAAAGACAGCAGAGACCACTGTCCCTTTTCTAAACCCTCCACCCACAGAGCCAACAGACTGGTGCCATATCTGAGACTCCATCAACCTGGCTAACACTGTTTGACCCGCCTTGGAGATCCTCAAGACTCTGCCCCACCCAAGTTACTGACACTGAAGCTGCCTTTATATATGAGTGACTAGTCTTGGCTCATGCTCACAACTTCTTAAATTCTATCAAATAAGCAACAGCTGGCTTCAGTGAGCCCCAGGCCTGGCACTAGCAGCAGCCAGCCTAGATTCGTAGCATGGGAGTCTCCAAGCCCACAGCACAAGTAGCAGCCATCTCAGATTCCTATATAGCTCAGGCTGGTGCCCCAGGCAGAATGGGTGCCAGAAGGAGAAAAAGAGCAAAAAATTGGAAATCTATTTGAAAACATAATGAAAGAAAACTTCCCTACTTTGGTGAGGGAAATAGACATGCAAGTCCAGGAAGCACAGAGTCCCAAACAAGATGGATGCAAAGAGGCTCACTCCAAGACACATCAGAATTAAAATGCCAAAGGTTAAAGATAAGGAGAGGCTCTTAAAAGCAGCAAGAAAAAGGAAGTCAGTTACTTATAGGGGAGTTCCCATAAGACTGTGTCAGCTGATTTCTCAAAAGAAACTCTGCAGGCTAGAAGGGATTGGCCAGTCCTGGCCGATGTGGCTCAGTGGATTGAGTGCTGGCATGTGAACTGGAGGGTCACTGGTTCAATTCCTGGTCAGGGCACATGCCTGGGTTGTGGGCCAGGTCCCTGGTAGGGCGGGGGGTGGGGGCCAAGTGAGGGACAACCACATATTGCTGTTTCTCCCTCCCTTCCCCTCTATCTAAAAATATACAAATAAAATATTTAAATATATATATATATATAAAAGAAGGGATTGGCCAGAAAAATGAAAAGTCAAAATTGCTCTTCCCAGCAAAGATGCCATTTAGAATTGAAAGGTAGATAAAAGAGCTTCCCAGAAGAGCAAAAACTAAAAGTTTATCATCACCAAACCATTATAATATGAAATGTTAAAGGGACTTATTTAAGAAAAAGATCAAAACTATGAACCATAAAATGGCAAAAAATGCATATCTATCAACAATTGAATCTGAAAAACAAACTAAGCAACCAAGAAGAACAGAGACAGAATCATGGATATGGAGAGTGTTTTGATGAGTGCCAGATGGGAGGGGCATGGGAGGGAACTGGTGAAGAGGTGAGGGGATTAAGCAGTGCAAATAGGTAGTCACAGAATAGCCATGGGGATGTAAAGTGCCGTGTAGGAAATGGAATAGCCAAAGAATTTGTATGAGTGACCCATGGACATGAACAATGGTGGAGGGATTGCTTGAGGGAGCGGGGGGTGCTGGGTGGAGGGGAGCAAAAGCGGGAAAATCAGGACAACTGTAATAGCATAATCAATAACTTATAATTTAAAAAAGGAATCATACAGTAGGTGACTTTTTGTGTCTGCCTTCTTATACTTAGCATGATGTTGTCAGGATTCATGTGAGCAGTAGTGTGGGTCAGTACTTCATTCCTTTTTATGGCTGGGTAATTCTCCTAGCAGTTCTTATTTTAGGTTTTTCTATCACAGGAAGTTTCACCCATTTGCAAGAGGAGACATAAAGATGAGCGCCCGTGTGCTCCTCACCCAGCCCCCACGGTTGTGCAGTCACTGCCATCATCATTCCATCCAGGGCCCCCAGCCCCATATTGTTCCACAGAACATTCCAGACCTCATATAATTTTATCTGCACGTATCTCAGTAACCACGTGTAGTGAGGGAGGCTCCGTGAGATTCAGATGTGTGCACTGGGTGGGAATCACCGGTCAAGCGCTTGGCCCAGCACACCCAGGCAACAGCTCTCCCATCTGTCTTTGAGTCTAAGTGCCCTCCTCCCCTAGTGACTGATTTCAATCCAGGTTTGGGAACCAGAGCTAGAATGTTTATTGGTTGCAAAGTCACTTTGATCATCTGGCTGGTGGCAGATTTGTTTGCTCAGGATTTTGTTCATTGTCTCCCCAGTGTGAGTGGAAACAGGACAGGGAGTGCTGTCCCAGCAGCCCTGGGCATTCCCCAGAAGAGGCCCTCGGCAGGGACTGACTAAGCAAGGTTAATGGGTTCCTGTCAAGCCGAGAATAACAGACTTGGGAGCAGTGTGCCGGGCTAGACACTGGGCTTTTAGGTCTCCAGCACCTGGGCTTCCCAGCTCACCCTCCACAGCTGCCTCATAGTGAACCTTTGCTACTGCAATGCTTCCATGTGCATGGCAGATGGCGCCTTTGTTCCACCTAACATCTCATGTCTTCCAGGACTCTGATCCTCTCCTGCCCTCCAGACAGATGGGAACCTGGCAATCCTGCTCACCGCTGGCAGTTCCTGCAGAGACCCCCCACTTGCCCTGCTCCTCCCTAGCTTCCTGGCAATAAAGTCGAACTGCTTTTGTGGGAGATGTTGTCTTTTGCGTAGATTTGATGTACTTGCTTACAAGCTATGCTGTGATGCTCACGTGTTGCTCTGAAGGAGTTAATGGCAGTGCTTGCTTGGGTTGGAGTTCTCAGAGCTCCTGGCTGGGATTAAGAAGCCCAGTGGATTTTGATTCTTTGCTGTGTGATCTTTTGCAAGTCACTTAATCCTCTCTGGGCCTCACTTTCCCTCATCCATAAAGTGAAGGTGTGGGGTCAGATTGGTGATCTTATATCTTTTTTTTTTTTTTTTAAACTTTGGTCCTGTCAAGTGAATGTCCAATCTTAAGGCAGAGGAGTGGGAAGAGGCAGGGAAGACAGACTGCCTGGGATAGAGTCCATGCACCTCCCAGCTGCGCCACTTCTCCATGTCCATAGGACAAAAGGTGATAACAGCACCTCCTGCAAACAGCGGTTGTGGGGGTTTGGTGAGGCCGCACCTGTGAACCAGCCACTTGGAGTAGGGCTTGCCAGTGAGCAGTCAGTCAGTGAACGCTCCCTGTTCGCACTTGTGGTTGTGTTTCTTGAATCAAAAATGTGTACAAACGTCCATTACAGTTACCATCAGCCCAAAAATGAGGATTCCAACCAACCTAAAAATTAGTGCCTCACAGCACAGAGTTGATGCATCTGTATCAAAACAAAAGGAATGTTTCAGTTTGCATAACTTTATTTTTAAAAATATTTTGAAGAAGACATTTTTTAAAAGATTTTATTTATTTATTTTTAGAGAGAGGGAAGAGAGAAAGGGAGAGAAACATCAATGTGTGGTTGCCTCTCACACATACCCCACCAGGGACCTGGCCCACAACCTAGACACATGCCCTGACTGGGAATCGAACTGGTGACCCTTTGGTTCAAGGCCAGCACTCAATCCACTGAGGCACACCAGCCAGGGCTAAATATTTCTTTAAAGCAACAGTTGTCAAACTTTTTCATCCTAAGACCCCTTTATACTCTTAAAATTGTTAAACATCTCAAAGGGCTTTTGGTTATATATGGGCCATGACATATTAGAAATTAAAGCATGAATTTTTAAAATGAGTACACAAACATACATTCCATCAGCCATCAGAACTAGACGAGGTCATTGCACAGAAAGTTGATTCTGGAAATTTCACTGTACGGCTGGAAGAAAAGGGCATCTTATGAAAATAGTTTTTACCTCATGCACCTTCTGAAAGGTCTTGGGGACCACATGTTGAGAATCACTGCTTTAACGCTTAACCGTTTGTCAGGCAGTGACTGGTGACCCTGGCATAAGACCTGGCTCTGTACTTGGCCATCTGTGACCTTGGACCAGTCACCTAATCTCTCCTGGGGGCCGTTTCCTCATCTGCACAATTCATATTTGCACCTCGGGGAATGTGGCAGCCAGAATTAAGACTTGGTTTTGACTCTAAACTGGGTGCCAGCATGATTTTGGTTCCATTATGAAATTATTAAAACAAGTCTCTGGCATTTCTGCCTTTGTGGTCCCTCAGGGGCACAGGGACTTTCTCAGCCATCATGGCATCAGGGTTTCTTGGCCACAAGATGGCAGTGTCCTTTGGATTTACCCATCCTTGGAGGGGTGTTTCTGTGGGCTCTGGAAGTGTAAGCTTGAGGAGTTTTTCCATTTCCACAGCTTCCGCCCACCAGAGACCTGAGTTAGGCTGGCTGGCCCATTGGGAATGCCTGAGGGAATGCCAGCTTCCCCTGGTGCCTTTTGGGGTGAGTGGTCCCGGAGGAGCTCCTTTGCTTTGGCTCTTCTCCGCACCACCTCTGGAATCCAGGTTTCCAGCTGAGGCCCCGGGGAAGCTCCCACACCTGCCGGTGGCAGCCCAGCTGGCTGTCCCTGGAGCAAAGGAGATCACACAGCACAGCAAGAGCTTCTGAGGGGTGGGACAGGAGCAGATGTGTGCTTCCCGGGCACCTCACCCAGCCCACCTTTCCCAGCCTGCTCCTGCTGTGTCTCCCAGGTGCCTGTCTCCCCTTTGTCCATGTTGCCCCACTGTACTCGGAGTGATTCTCTCCACCCTCCTTGCCACCTCAGCCTTGTCTCCGAGTACAGATTGCCTTCCCTCCCTTACAAAGCACAGCCTCCATGAAACCTCTCCACAGCTGGAAGTAATTTATCCTCCCCTTGGCTCTCAGCACTTATCCCACCAGCTTCAGTGTTGTGGCAAAGCTTTTGGTCCACGTGTCTCTTGTTTTCCAGGACCGAGCCAGGCATCGCTTCCCTCAGCGCACAAAACAGGCACCAAGGCAATAATTGATGGACATGCAATAATTGCCATCTGGGAGACAGTTGTCTGTTGTGCCTTCCCATTAATCTCATCCCATTCTATCCAGTCCCCATGGACTGGACAGTGGACTAACCCAGTGATGTGAAGCCATGCTCCAATGTCAGCAGGCCTGTATCCAAACTCTGCTTCCGTCACTTGATAGCGACATGACTTTGGACAAGTTACTGATTCTCTTGTGCAGCTCCGTTTCCTTATCTCTACAATGGGGATCATAATACTACCTGCCCCAGGTGACTGCTTCGACTTAAGTAAGATCCATTTCATGCCTAATGCTTGATGGC
The DNA here is from genome assembly GCA_004027475.1 of Anoura caudifer. NCBI lineage: Eukaryota > Metazoa > Chordata > Mammalia > Chiroptera > Phyllostomidae > Anoura > Anoura caudifer. The sequence goes on from PVKU01003290.1 coordinate 182,775, forward strand.
GGCATAACACAAATACAACTTTTGAAAAACTTTATTGATTGAGAGACAGCGAGAGAAACACTGATTTGTCATTCCACTTATTTATGCATTTACTGGTTAGTTCTTGTATGTGCTCTGACCCGGATCAATTAGACATTGGCATATGGGGGTGACACTTTAACCAGCTGAGCTACCTGGCCAGGACCCAAGTAAAGCTTTTTGCTTGAACCAGAACTTCGCGATTATACAATTTGAAGTTTGAAAATTGAAATTTGAAAAGTTCAGATCTAGATAATTTCAACCATGGCAAACTATGGAAAGTAAAAATGGAACCTCAAGCGCAGCTAGTGTGGGAGGTGAGTGGCTGTTGTCTGGGACACAGCCCTCTTTGTGGCATTCTCCTTTAATTAGTGCCAGTCTCTTAAAAACCCCAGTCTGTAATTTGGGGGGAGTGTCCCTCAGAGCTGCTTTTAGATTCCATGTCTTTAAGGGCTGTGGCCACACAGTAAGTAGCTGAGTTTCCTAATCCGCTTCCTAAGGGGGGAGGTCTGCAAATCTCACTACCAACTGGAGCTTTGAAATAAAACATCAAAGGCTCTGGAAAGAAGGATGTTAAGTCCCATCAGTCTCTTTATCAGGGGTTCCTAGCATCCTAACCCTTTCAGAACTATACATATCCCCGGACAGCTAGAAGCAGGCTGCATCCTGGGTAAGGAGGCAGGCTCTGCAGACAGGTTGGGGGGGGGGGGGGAGTCAGTCCCAGCCCAGTTGTTTTCCAGCTGTGTGAGCTCAGGCAAGTTGCTTATCCATCCAGGGCCCTGTTTTCTCATCTGTTTATTAGATGAGAAACCTAAGAAGGTGGAGGTGTAAACTATACCTTCTGAGACTGAAGTGAGACAATGTGCATACAGAAGGTACGGGGCGTGGCTGTCATCATTATCATCACAGATCTTAGGAAACGAGGAGACCTAGCCTGTCATCCAGCCCCATGCACTCACCCCCTCCCTCTCTCTGTGGCCCCAGGAGTCAGCCTGTGCGCTGCTCCTGACAGGGAGTGCCAGGAGCAGCTTGCCCTACCCTGGACAGCCCCGTGAGGGAAAGCTGGTGCGAACCCGCCCTTGTCTCCCGGCTCTTCTCAGGCCTGGGCTGGGACTGGGAGGAGGCCTAAGCCATCAGTCCAGCCTCCCCCAAGGGGGTTTCAGAGGCAAAACACACTTTCAGTTTCCCTCCCCACCACCCCTCTCTGCTCTGCCCCACAAGGTGTACCCCAAATTCCCTCCCTCAGCCCTTCCTCAGGGACAAGGCTGGAGTCATCAGCCATGATCACAGGCCTCTTTGTTGATGCCCTTTTGAGAGTGGAAGCCGAGAGCACATGGCAGAGGGCAAGCAGTTCCGGGCCCCACCGATCCCGCTTGCGCCGTTTCCCAACTCGGCATGGAAATGCTGGACTGAGTCCAGTGGGAGGGAACCTGGGCAGGTTACTTTTCCTCCATGGCACCTACTTCACAGGTAATGTGCGTGAAGCAGCCAGCAGGTATTTGGTGTGCAAATCTTAATTTACACTTTCGAGAAGGTTTCTCTGAATCCTACCACTTTGTAAAAGGGCTGTTAGGCAGGCCACACCCAACACCAGACCCAGTCCCTGCTCTGCACTGTCACTGCCCCTCCCAGGGTCCAATTTGGAAGTAGCCCTGGTGGAGAAGGCCGCCATTTGTGGGTATCTGACCCCTATTTTGGTCCCAACAGAAGCTGTGGTTCTCTCTATGTTCCTGATCATTAGAGAGGCCAGAAAAGCCATTGAGGTGGTGGGAGGGGCCCCAGGGAGAGGTCAAGGCTAAATGCGGGAGGAGCAACCTGGACTAGCTGAGATCTCCAAGCCGGGACATGCCCCAGTCCTGCCCACCAGTCCCTCCCACCTGCACCTCAGGACTCTCCCTCATCCTCAGACAGAACATCCCCAGGGAGGGCAAGTGCCTAGGAAGTCCAGAATGTTAGAACTGGACAGGTCTGTAGAAAGAAAAAGTCCTACTGCCTCATTTGTTGGTATTATTATTAATGGAAGTATCTAACTTTTGATGATATAAAATAATTATTTGAAAAATTTAAATCTTACTTAT
>PVKU01003291.1:0-184740 GCA_004027475.1 Anoura caudifer
TTTTTGTCTAGTCGGGGCTGTTAGGTAGTGAGGGGTGGAGCCTTAGGTGTTCCCCAGGGTGGGGCAGCCCAGTCGCTGGGTAGTGACGCTGTATGTGGGGGCGGGGCCTGAGAGGAGACGATGGGGCTTGCTCTACTCACTCTCGGATTCCAGTCCCACCGCTTCCCCCTTGCCTGGATTATCTGCACGTGAATGTGGGACCACCCGGTTAGCCAGCTGCCTTGTTCGGCCTCATTGGTTCTGCACAGTTGCCGCCCCGTGCCCAGGGTCTGCTAGTTGCCGCCTGTGCACCTGGGGGCTGCCAGCCGCTGCTGCCTGCATGCCGGGTCTGCACCTCCGCTTTCTCCTGCCACGACTCCGCCCCTCTTACCAGTCTGGATGAATCGTTGTTGGACTTCCAAACAGTTCGATTTTCTGAGTTCTGGTTGTTTTCTTGTTTCTAAATCTTTGTTGTCCTTAATTTTGGTTGTGAGAGGAGGCACAGTGTGTCTGCCTATGCCTCCATCTTGGCCAGAAGTCCCATTATTCTTGTCTTAAGGCAAGAGTAGACTAATTTTGAAACTAAGTCCTATTTTGGAAATAGATTTTTGAAATGTATTTAATCACTTTTAATAGTGTATTCCCTATTCCTCCATGGTTTTTTTTCTTTATAAGTACAATTTTATTTTTATAAAAATAGACTCATATTACACATTTTGCAATTTATTTGCACTTAAATATTTATCTTGAACACCTATCCATGTTGTTTGTCTCATTGTTTTATTGGCTTTTAATACTATTGAGTTGTATGGATTTTGCCATAGTATACTTAGCCAGTTTCCTGTTGACAGCTGGTATGGTTGCTGCTAAGAACCAAATCATATTTTCATACTTTCTAGTGTGCTCTTGGACTAAGGTCTGGCTATATAGATTTCTCCTACCACCTTCCCCATTTTTGAAAGAAGTTCATTATTAAAGGACTTAATGGCCTATTGGAAATAAGAACCTTTCAATTAAGTCCTTCCAACTAAATTGAGCCATGTAGATCCCCCTTTCTGATTAAAAAGTCTTTGGAAATTTGTTATTGCTCTAATGGGCCCCTTTTTATATAAGAAAAGTATTATATATAGTTACTATTTAGATGTCCTTATCTGCCTTAAAGATAACATTTGAAATGAGAGAAAGGAATCAGGACTTGGTTGTAGATAAGATGACTATATAATTTATTGTACAAACTGGGACATTTCTAAGAGTAAATGGGAAGTGTTATTAATTACTCCAGGAGAAGCATAAACCAGAATCATCTTAGGCAAAATGGGACATATGACCACCCTACCTGTAATCACTTACAAACAAATTGATCTTTCATCCATGCTCTGGATTTTGAGAAAGAGAAGAACAAACAAAGAGTCAAATTGGAAAGGAGAGTAGGAGGAGAGAAAGGGAAGAGCAAGAGGAAGAGGCATTCTTAGAATTCTGGGCAACAGAACCAGTGTCACTGAAGGGAGAAACAGTGCTGCTTTAACAAAACGTTCTCCCCTACTCCAAGTATTATCTAAAGTTCTTCCTTTTAGAGAAGCTAAGATCAGACCAAGTTTCTAGGGAGATCTACATTTCATTCCATCTGATTGGCTTTATAACTGATCATCTTGAACTTTTATGTGCTTTCAAGGTATGACCTTAAGGACACAAGTAAAATCACATTGGTAGACATACAGCTGATTGCTGCCATGGGCCCTCCAGGTGGTGGAAGAAATCCAGTCACTCCCCGTTTTATTCGACATTTCAATATCTGCACTATTAATACTTTCAGTGATGAAACAATGGTCCGGATCTTCTCATCAATTGTAGCATTCTACCTTAGGACTCGTGAATTTCCTCCAGAGTACTTTTTGATTGGAAACCAAATTGTCAGTGGAACTATGGAGGTGAGCAAATAATGCAATACAAAATGTTTTGGTATGTATATACCTCATTGGGTCCTTACTGTTTTTTTAAAACATGTATTCTCTTAGACATCTACTTTGGTCTTCAGTGTCAGAGGAGCTGTTAAGAAGGCTTGAGAACAGAAAGACCATAGGCTTTGAAGTTAGGGAAACTAATTGGGTTTGAGCCTTGACTGCTATTTCCTAGCTATATGGAGTTAAGCAAGTAATTTGGCCTTCCAGAAACTCATTTTTTAAAGAATGTAAAATATTTCATTAATAATTTTCATATGCTATATATAATGAAATGACAATATTCTGGATCTATTGGGTTAAATAAAATATATTATTAAAATTAATTCTACCTGCTTTCCTTTTTTAAAAAAATTATTGACACTATTACATTTGCCCCTGCCCACATCTACCCTCCAGCCAGAAACTCATTCTTTTAATCATTAAAATGGGAGATAATACCTATTTTACAAGGTTGTTATAAGGAAATCATCTAGAACCAGTATATCTACATTGTACGTATTTCCCAAATTGTCAGGTTTCCACTCTGGAATTTATAAATTTTCTCTTCTCTCTCTTCCCTCCCTTTCTTCATGTTTGTCCTAAAAAATAAAATAAACTTAAGCATCTTATAAATATATTATTTTCAGCCAGATCATATAACTTACAATTAGCAGTGAAAAAAATGATAAGGAAACAGGGTAAGACCAGAAAACAAGGCTGCCCATATGACCAAAGAGCAGCTCTTAACTTAATTCAGCATGTTATCTCAGAGGTCAGTGCCAGCCTTACTGCTAACGGTAAAAGAAAAAAAAAATGTCTTCAAGGTAAGTCAGTGATAATTTCATTGAAGTCAGCTTTCTGGAGCTTTAATAAAGTGAGGTTCACTTTGGGATCATTGCAATCAGAAGGAAAAAGCACCCCTACAATCATTCCATCCGTTTTCAAGAGCATTGTATCTTTTCCTCTGATTCTGGTGGAAAATTTGTTAAAGTAGAAAAACTATGAGCAAAGAGTTAGTACATTGTAATTGCTGTACTTAATTCTGATACAGAAAATGACTTCTATGTATAAAATATGATATTTACATTTTAGGCATCCTCTGAAAAGAGAGGGGAGTTGGTCAGGCAGAATGGGATACAGAAAGGATACTTTTCCCACCTCCTGTCTTTGAAGCATTATAGACCTACCAAGCATGGACGTTAGGGATGGAAGGTGAATCATAGAACCACATAAACAAACAAACAAACAAACAAACAAACAAACAATTTAATTCGGTTTTTTTCAGGCAACATTATAAATGATTCAATTTATCTTCCTTAAAGAAAATATTGAACTTGTTTGGTGAATTCAGCACATAGTAAAAAGACACTTTATTTCCATATTTTAGCCAGTTAAGATAGAAGAAAGAAGGGATAGAGAGAAAAAAGGTAAGAGAGAGAGTACGTTGGTTTGTTTTGAAGTTGATAGTAGTCAAAAGGAAATTGTTTTATCCTTCTCTTCATTTGGAATGCTTCAGAATGCGTTATCTGACTTCCCTTTCTACTAAAGTTTTTGTTTACTTAAGTCCAGGTCTATCACCTTTAAATGGGGTAGTCATAGTAACTGGGAAATAAAAGCATTGTTGCTTCTTGAGCTTGGATGGAATCAGATAATATTAAGTTCCCTGAAGTTCATAATGCCTGGCTGAGTGGTATAAACCACCCCCCCACCGCAAAAAAAGATATATACCATGCTAGCCTTAAGTACTATGCAATTTTCCAAGCCAATATAATCTGATAGGATAAATAAAATATTTTACCTAACATACTATTTGTTATATGGATTTGCTAATTATGAGCATTTTATCTTTGTTTTGTTACTTTTTTTCATGTTCAGATATATAAACAATCCATGGAAAATCTTTTGCCCACACCCGCAAAATCTCATTACACTTTCAACTTGAGGGACTTTGCACGTGTCATCCAGGGCTGCTTACTCATTGGAAGAGATGCTGTGGAGAGCAAGCACACCATGATCCGGTTGTTTGTGCATGAGGTTCTTCGAGTGTTTTATGATCGTCTCATTAATGATAAGGATCGACACTGGCTGTTCAATTTAACCAAAGTTGTTATAAGGGACCATTTTAAAGAATCATTTGATATTGTCTTTTCACATTTGAGGAAAGAGAATGCACCAGTGAGTATATTTAGTGAGTAAAAATATTAAGTTAAAAGAGTACAATAGCATGAATTGTTATAATCAACTTATCTTTAAAAACTACAGCTTCTTAATGATCATATTTTTTAAAGTTCCCTCATTGATATTTATTTTGAAAAGATTTATGTTAGAGGAATTATGTATGTAACATAGAAATTATTTAAAGAATCAAACTTTATATGATAGAGATTAAACGATATAATAGATGTAAAATGTTTAACATGGTGACCAAATCTTAGTAACTACTCAATGAATGGGAGTCACTCAGAATGACTTCTCCAGCCTCTGGATGGTGAGGGAAAATTCTTTTAAATAGTAAAAAAGCTCTTTTTTTAATTTCCTGAGTGTAAAATATATTTTCAGGTATTAATTTTACAACTATATTATATACTACCCTAATGTTTAAAAGAATTATCAAATTGATAATCATCCTATAACATAGATAAAACAAAATTTTATGTATTTTCTTAAACTTATTTTAGAAATATTTTTTGTTTTATAATTTGTTGATTTTCATTCTATAGGTAACTGAAAAGGACTTAAGAAATCTTATGTTTGGTGACTATATGAATCCTGACCTTGAAGGAGATGAAAGAGTTTATATTGAAATTCCAAATGTTCATCATTTTAGTACCATTGTGGATCAGTGCTTAGATGAGTATAACCAAACTCACAAAACAAGAATGAATCTTGTCATTTTTAGGTACCTACATTTGGTATTAATGGTTGAAATGACTATTTATAAAAATTTATTGTGAAATATATTAAATGTATAAAAAGATATAAGAAAAATTATGGTGAACAACCTTGTAGCCATAACTGAGCTTAAGGAATAAATTATTAGCAATTTATTTCTAATAATCCCCTGTGTAACCAACCTTCCCTCACTGCATCTCCATTGTGCCCTGAGGGAATAAAAGAACTCATGTGTCTTTGGACTTTTACTGCACATGTGTGTTCCTAAACATACAGGGATGGTCAAAAGTAGGTTTACAGCTATTTTATGGAAAATAATACAATGACAAATAAATAATAATACAGGAATAAACTGTTTTGCATACTCACAACTGTAAACCTACTTTTGCCCATTCCTTACATGCACTGTCTTGTTTTGCATGTTTAAAATTCACACACAAAAAATGATTCTTTACTACTATATTGCATTCCACTCTATAAGTATTACACAATGTAGTTACTTTTGTGAGATAGACTTTTAGGTGTCTTCTAGTTTTTGCAATTATAAAAAAAGGTTTGAATGTTCATGTCTTGTATTTGTGTTAAGAATTTCTTTAGGCTATATTCCTAGAAGAGAAATTATTGTGTCATGGTATGTGAGCATCTTCTACTTTACTAAGCTTTGCCAAAGTTCCTTAAAAAATATTTATTGTTTTTAAGAGATTACCTTGTTCCCCTCCCTTGCCAATATTTAGGATTGCCAGACTGCCAGACTTGGTAAGCTTTGCCAGTCTAAGGAGAGTGGCTCTAACTTCATTTTCCCTAATTACTAGTGAGGCTATCCTCCCTGAATTTGTTATTTTGTGAATTATTGATTTCCTATTTCTCACATAGAAATACTTTTATTAAAAAGTTAAAGAAATGTTTTTAATAAAAGCATCAGAGTACTTCCAGTACAAGTGGTTACAATTTCATTTTATTTCCATAATTTGTATATTACCTTCCCTGAATTTGTACTTTAGTTTTCCTTTGCATCAAATGTTCCAATTGTAACTGCTTTAGAAAAATCACACATTTTTGATGATTACTTCTTTAAAATTGGTATGGGACAGCAAAGTCTATCCCTCTAGCAAAGTAAAACAGTAATTATGAGTAAATGTACATTTGCACTTATATTTTCAAGTATAATATTGCTATTTGTAGGTATGTGTTGGAACATTTATCACGAATATGTCGAATCCTAAAGCAGTCTGGTGGAAATGCTTTGCTTGTTGGACTTGGAGGAAGTGGTCGTCAATCGTTGACTCGTCTGGCTACATCTATGGCAAAAATGCAGATTTTCCAACCAGAAATTTCTAAGAGCTATGGTATAAATGAGTGGAGAGAAGATCTGAAGGTAAAATTATGAAGAAATCTAGTGTCTAAAATAATATTAGTGCATTCTTTTACCTGTGAAGAGAGAGCCAACCTGCATAGCTATATGCTGAATACATTGATGAGGATGATGATGATGATAATGATATTATCCATAGAGTAGTTACTGTATGTGCTGAGCACTGTTCTAAGTGTTTTACATACATCATTTCATTCTATAGGTACAATTCAATGCAGAATGTATGGTTGTCTTTGTGCTTTACTGATGAGGAAACTGAAGTTGAGCTTAGCTTCTTCAGAACTGTCTTACTGTCCCAGTAACCAACAGAATAGTGGAGTGCCTGCTTGGGGCTTTCATCCTCATGTGTGGATGAGCATATGACTCTGCAGGCCCAGAAGAGCAATAGCTCAATGTGGAAAAAAAAGAAGGGAGATATTGCTGGGCTTTTTTCATTTTCACTGATCTTCACTGAATCTATATCCTGAAGGTTAACATAAAGAAAGATAATGTTTGAGACTTTTTTAAATGAAAATGTTTACAACTATAAACTTTCCTCTTAGCACTGTTTTTGCTGCATCTCCATAAATGCTGGGGTTTTGTGTTCATTTGTTTCAAAAATTTTCTGATTTCACTTACGATTTCTTCTTTGACCTTTTGGTTGAGTTTGTTGTTAAATTGCCATGTATTTGTGGATTTTTAAAAAGTTTTCCTTTTGTTATTTATTTCTAGTTTCATTTCATTGTGATCAGAAAAGATGCTTGATGTGATTTAAATCTTCTTAAAGACTTTTATTGTGGCCTAACCTGTTATTATCCTAGAAAATGTTTTGTGTGCACTTAAGAAGAATGTGGCTCTGGTGGGTGTAGCTCAGTAGGTTGGGTGTCATCTTGCAAACCAAAAGGTCACTGATTCAATTCCTGGTCAGGGCACATGCCTGGGTTGCTGGCCAGGTCCCTGGCTGGGGCCTGTGAGAGGCTACCAATCGATATTTCTCTCACACATCAATGTTTCACTCCCTCTCTTTCTCCCTCCCTTCCCCTCTCTCTAGAAATAAATAAAATATTTTTTAAAAAGAAGAAGAATGTATATTCTGCTATTGTTGGGTGGAGTGTTTTGTATATATTTGTTAGGTCTATTTGGTTTATAGTGTTATTGAAATCCTCTATTTCCTGTTGATCTTTTGTCTGGTTCTATATTTTATTGAAAGGCAGAGTGTTGATGTCCTCTATGATTATGTTGCTTTTCTTCCTTCAGTTCTGTCAATGCTTGTTTCATATGTTTAGAAGCTCTGCTCTTTGGTGAATAAATATTTATAATTGTTATATCATCTTGATGAATTGACCTTTTAATCATTATATAATGTATCTTGTCCCTTGTGAGAGTTTTTAACTTAAGGCCTATTTTATCTGATGTTAGTACAGCCACCTTGCTGTTTTTTGGTTACTATTTGCATTGAACATATTTTCCATTCTTTCACTTTTAGCCTCTGTGTGTCTGTGGGACTAAACTGAGTCCCTTATAGGCAGCAAATCATTCAATCCTGTTCTTTTATCCTTTCAGCTAACCTGCCTTTTGGGGAGGTTAATCCATTTACATTTAAAGTAATTGCTGATAGGAAAGGATATACTATTGGCATTTTGTTGCTTGTTTTCATTACGTTTTATAGCTTTTTTTTTTTTGGTCCCTCTCTTAATCCCTTCTTTTGTTTTGTTGATTATCTGTAGTGACATGCTTTGACTCCCTTCTCTTTCTTTGATGTATATTCTATACTTTACATTTTATTATGGCTTTCTGTTGTTGTCTAGCATCCTTTCTTTACAACTTGAAAGGGGTCCCTTTAGGATTTCTTGAAGAGCAGGTCTAGTGGTAATGGATTCCCTCAGTGTGTGTGTGTGTGTGTGTGTGTGTGTATCCGAGAAGGTCTTAATCTATTTTTGAAAGACAGTTCTCCATATCTGTGATTCTGTTCCTGTTCTATTGTTTGCTTAGTTTGTTTTGTTTTTGTTTTTTAGATTCAGCTGTTGATAGTTGTTAGTTTGTTGTCATTTTACTGTTCATAGTTATAGTATAGGAAACGGAGAAGACAAAGAACTTATACGCACAACTCATGGACATGAACTGAAGGGGTTTGCTGAAGGGAAGGGGGATACCAGTTGGAAGGGGGCAAAGGGGAAAAATTGGGACAATTATAATAGCATAATCAATAAATTATACTCAAAAAAAGAAAGATAGTTCTCCAGATACAGTATTTTTCATTGACAGGTTTTTTTTTTTCTTTTCATACTTTGAAAATATCATCCTACTCCCTTCTTGCCTGCAAGGTATCTACTAAGAAATATGCCAATAATTTTATAGATGCTCCCTCATATGTGAGAACCTGATGTTCTCTTGCTGCTTTCAAGATTCTCATTTTTGTTTTTGCTCTCAATGGTTGGATTATAATGTATCTACGTATATGGATCTATTTGAGTTTATCATAGTTAGAGTTTATAAGCTTCTTGGATCGGTATATCCATTTATAGCCTCAGATTTGAGAAATTTTGGCTACTATGTCTTCAAATAAGTTTTCAGACACTTTCTGTCTTCTCCTTCTGGTACCTCCCTAATGCGTCTATTGACCCATTTGATCATATCCTATTGGTCCCTTAAACCAGGGGTCCCTAACCCCCATGCCACAGACCAGTACCAGTCTGTGTCCTATTAGGAACCAGACTGCACAGCAGGATGTGAGCAGCAGGCAAGCAAGTTAGCCTTCACTCACATTAACATCTGAGCTCTGCCTCCCATCTCCCTCTATGTCCTCCACTCCTATCCCATACCCCCTCTACAAAACCAGTCCTTGGTGCCAAAAAGTTGGGGACTGCTGCTTTAAACTGTTCACTCTTCATTCATTTTCCTTCTAATTCCTCTAACTCAGTAATTTCAAATGACCTGTCTTTAACTTCACTGACTCTTTCTTCTACCTAATCAGCTCTGATACTGAATACCTCTGGAGAAATATTCATCCTACCATTCTTCTCACATTGTTTCTGTAAATGATGACTTGTAAATTCACATGTACTTATGGATAAACAGCCTGCTTGCTTAAAAGATGCTAGGAGTTAATTTCAAAGGAAGCAGATATCAGTCTCCAGGCATTTTGGCCCCAAGAGATTTGCTCACCTCTGATTGATGAATACCCAACCATTGCTTGACCAGCACCAAGACAGTTATTGGAACAGACTGTGCTGACTCACACAGCACCCTCAATGAGACCCTACAACCCCCTCCATTTTCTTTTGCTCTGCCTTCCTCTTCCCCACTTTTAAACCCCCTGCCTTCACTGAAATGTTAAGATGGTCTTTGTGATGAGAATCCCCCATCTTCTCAAGCTGCTGGCTCTTGAATAAATTGTCTTTTCTTGCACCAGTACTTGCCTCCAGACTATTGGCTTATCATGTGGGAGACAGCAGAACCTGGGTTCAGTGTCAAATTCAGTTGTTGTATTTTTCAGCTTCAGATTTTCTGTTTAGTTTTTTTTTTTATAGTTTCATTTTCTATTGATATTCCCATTTTGCTGATGCATTGTCTTCCTGATTTCCTTTAGGTGTATATTTGTATTCTCTTTTAGCTTATTGAGCATCTTAAAACAGTCATTTTAAATTTCTTGTCAGAGGGTTCATAGATGTTTCTTTGGAGTTGGTTTTTGGATCTTTATTTTAGTCCATGATTAGACCGTGTTTCCCTGTTTCTTTGTATGTCTTCTGGTCTTTCATTGAGTTTTGAGCAATTAATAAACATCCACCTCTCCCAATTTTTACAGACTGGCTTTATGCCTGGGGAAAACACCAATCAGCATGACTAGAGGTTTTGTGACTTCTCAGAACTTTTCTGGGCATGCATACACCTTTTTGGGGGTTGTGCATGTGCTTTTATTCTAGTATATACAGGTGCTTTGGGCTTTGAATTTCCTTCTTTTCTTCCCATGAGCTTTCAGTTTAGGTTTCTACTATATCCTTCTGCCTTTAATCTCTTTCTCCCCCTGGAACCTTTTTTGTGGAACTTCCAAGTCTGCTGCTCCATTGTGTTGGGATGCTTGCCTCTGTTTTCAGTGGCCTCCAAACTCATTTTCAAACTAGGTCCTATTTCTATCAATGTTCTCAGTCAGGGAAGACAGAAATCAGTGCTTCAGGCAACCCTCAGACAAGCCAGACAACTGGATACAACTTCTACTTTATTGCTTCTCTTCTGAAGGAGGAGCCAGGAATTGATGCTATTCTCCTGACTGTATTTCTCTATGCTGGGTGAGGGGAGGGGCTAGGGTAAGAAAAATGTAATAAATCATCTTACCCTCCTTAAATTGTCCTTTCACTTTTTATGTACTCCTAGGGGTATTGCACCCTCTTAGTTATTTTTACAGTTCTCACAAAGATTATTTTGTTCTGTAGATTGCTAATTTACTGTCTCCATGGGAGAAAGTGGGCCTGGAGCCTACCATCTGTCATCTTGCTAATGTTACTCTCAGTGACTTTTGTAAAATTTGAATAATACCACCTATATTACAGGTTGTTGTGATTAAATTATACTGTATGTGGAAGGCTGTTTGCAATACCCCTAGCATGTAATCAGTATTTTGGAAATTTTAACTCTTCTCCTATTTGAAAACAATTTCACATATTGTGTATGTATGTATGTATGTATGTATGTATTTTTGTATCTTATATAATCTTTATTGTATTTTTTCCATTACCCTTTAGTCCCCCTACACACCCCTATTTAAATATGACTTTTAAATATAGTGATGCTTATGGCAATAAGTTAAATCTGTTTATTTATTATAATGTATTTTTCTATTTTTATATAATAATTATTATTAAAAGTAACACTACAAAATAATTATAAAACTCACATGATTAGACACAATACTTCTTTAAAAGCTAGCTTGCCTAGTTATGATAATAGAAAATTATTTCTAAAATCTCAACAGCCTGCATATTGGAAGATAGTTTTAGTAAAAAAAGGTATAGTTTGTATAACATTAAAATTCATCAGACTTCCAGCCAAGATGGAGGTGTAGGTGGACACACTGTGCCGCCTCTCACAACCAAAATTAAGGACAACAAAAATTTAGAAACAAAAAACCCCAACCAGAACACATAGAAAATTGAATTGTATAGAAGTCTGACAATGATTCACTGAAACCAGTAAGAGGGGCAGATTTGGTGGCTGGCAGAGAGGGATCATAACAGGAAAAAGCAGTGGCTAGTGGTCCCGAATGCTCAGGTGGCAGTTGGCACACCCCAGGCACGCAGGTGGTGGTTAGCAGACCCCGGGCACAGGGAGGCAATGAGCAGACCCAGTGAGGCACACAAGATGGCTGACCATGGTCACACATTCTCATGCAGATAAACCAGGTGAAAACAGGCAGCAAGACAGACTGCACAATCCAGGGCCCCAGATCCAGGAAATAAAGCCTAAAAGCACCGATTGCAAACACTTGTTGGGGTTGAGGTGCCAGGAGAGACTCCCAGCCTCACAGAGGGAACTGAAATCCAAGAGAGAGAGTGAGCAAGTGCCATTGCTCCCTCTCTAATGCCTCCCCCACATATAGCATCACAACCCAGCAACTGGGTTGCCCTGCCCTGGTGAACACCTAAGGCTCCGCCCCTCATGCGTAATAGGCATGACCAGACCAAAAGAAAAAAGAAAAAAAGTGGCCCAAAGAAAGAACAAATGAAACCACTGGAGCCAATATTTTAAGCAACCAAGAGAAAGCCAACCTATCAGATGCACAGCTCAAAGCACTGGTGATCAGGATGCTTACAGAATTGGTTGATTTTGGTCGCAAATTAGATGAACAAATGAAAGCTCCACTAAGTGAAATGAAGGAAAATGCACAGGGAACCAATAGTGATGGGAAGAAAACTAGGATTCAGTTAAATGGTGTGGACCAGAAGGAAGAAAGAAACAACCAAACAGAAAAGAAGGAAGAAACAAGAATTCAAAAAAATGAGGAGAGGCTTAGGAACCTCCAGGACATCTTTAAATGTTCCAACATCCAAATTATAGGGATACCAGAAGGAGAAGAGGAAGAGCAACAAGTGGAAAACTTATTTGAACAAATAATAAAGGAGAACTTCCCCAATCTGGCAAAGGAAATCGACTTCCAGGAAGTCCAGGAAGCTCAGACAGTCCCAAAGAAGTTGGACCCAAGGAGGAATACACCAAAGCTCATCATAATTACATTAGCCAAGATTAAAATGAAGGAGAGAATCCTAGAAGCAGCAAGAGATAGAGACAGTAGCCTACAAAGGAGTTCCCATCAGACTGTCAGCTGATTTATCAAAAGAGACCTTATAGGCAAGAAGGGGCTGGAAAGAAGTATTCCAAGTCATGAAAATCAAGGACCTGCATCCAAGATTGCTCTACCCAGCAAAGCTGTCATTTAGAATGGAAGGGAAGATAAAGTGCTTCCCAGATAAGGTCAAGTTAAAGGAGTTTATGTCATCAAGCCCTTATTATATGAAATGTTAAAGGGATTTATCTAAGACAAAGAAGATAAAAAAATATGAACAGTAAAAAGACAGCAAACTCAAAGTTATTAACAACCACACCTAAAACAAAAACAAAAACAAACTAAGCAAACCACAAGAACAGGAACAGAACCACAGAAATGGAGATCACATGGAGAGTTAACAATAGGGGAGTGGGATGGGGAGAGAGGGGGAAAAGGTACAGAGAATAAGTAGCATAGACAGTGGGTAGAAAATAGACAGGGGGAGGGTAAGAATAGTATAAGAAATGTAGAAGCCAAAGAGCTTATATGTATGACACATGGACATAAACTAAAGGGGGTAATGTGGGTGGGAGGGAGTATGCATGGTGGAGGGGAATGAAGTGGGGGGAATGGGAAAACTGTAATAATATAATCAATAAAATATATTTTTTAAAAATTCATCAGTTATTTAAATAATATAATTTATTTAAAATATATTATTTTTAAATAAAGATAAAAGTTTACTTTAAAAATTATTTTCAGAAGTAATGCTGTTATTTTCACTTGAAATACATCCAGTGGTATGCAAATGTTTAACAACCAACTCTCCAGGAGGTTAAAGGGGAACCTCTCATTTGTAACATTTGCAAATTTCTGTAGTATCAAAACTCCCTCTGTGGATGATTAAAGTTATCAACCTGACGTCATTGAAAACAGAGTTGTAAAGAGTTACATGTTTGAACACCTTACATGTTTTTTTATTGTATAAATACAGTCAATTTAAATAACCTCAATAGCATAGATAATAGTAAACATAATAAAACAGGAATGTGTTTATAACCTTTGTTCTTAATATAATTTACTTAATTGTAAGTTTATATAATTTAATTTTTAATGCTGGCTGAGTTTATCAATCTGTTCACAAGTTCCTGAAATTTTACAATCAGTTCTACCACCCTTTAAATCATCTCCAGCATACCACTGAGCTCATATCTTTATATTAGTGGGGAATCTTTGGTTGCAATTGATGAACAAAACAAAACAAAAAGCTTACCTTAGCTTAAACAAAAGACGGAGTTATTTTCTTTCCTGACTTCAGAGTCTGGAGGTAGATACGCTTTTGGCATGGTTGAATTTATGGGCTCAATTCAAGTCCTCTGTAATTATTCTGTCTCCTGTTTGCTTCCATTTGGCTTCTTTCACCAGCAGATTCATTCCATGTGGCAACACAGTTGTCCCCTAGTACTAAACTACTGACCTTTATATTCTCTATCTCAGAACAACAGATATTCTTTCTGTTTTCAAGTCCCTCTTAGTCCCTGAAGTAAGACTGTGATTGGGCCCACTTAAATCATGTACACTCCTCTGAATCAATGACTATGTCTAGGGGCTTGGAAACTCTGACCAGTTGGGTATCTTGCACCAAGGGATGGGCAAAATAGAGGCCCTGATTGACAGCCCCACCAGAAGTAGGGAGAGGTAGTACACTAAAATTCAGAAGTTGTTGTCAAAAGGAGAAAGGGAGGAAAAGCAAAAGCAACAAATATATATCATAATCTGACTGTAAGTACATTTTTATTTTAAGGTTCTATTAAGGAATGTGGGCATGAGGGGCCAGAAGACAGTCTTTCTAATAACAGACACTCAGATTAAAGAGGAAGCATTTCTAGAGGATATTGACAGTGTGCTCAATACTGGAGAAGTACCTAACATTTTTGCAGCAGATGAAAAACAAGAAGTGATGGAGGTAAGTGCTTTTTAGAGAGTACCTTTCTCAGCACAGAAATGTTCTTGAAAAATTTTCACTTCTCTTAAGGATAAGTATAGTTTGTGCAGAGGATTTTGGTAATTAAAATTTTATTTTTATTTTTTGGTACATTTTAGAAACTTTATTTTTTTGTCTTTTTTATTGTTGTTCAAGTACCATTGTCTCCATTTTCCCCCACCACTGCCCCCTCACCACCCATCCCCACCTCCCACCCACCTTTGGCTTTGTCCATAGGTCCTTTATACATGTTCCTTCACAACCCTTTTCCTTCTTTCCCATGTTATCCCCCTCTCCCCTCCCCACTGGTTACTGTGTTTGTTCTTTATTTCAGTGTCTCTGGTTGTATTTTGCTTGCTTGTTCATTTAAAGTTTATTATTTTAATACATCTTTTTGGTGAATTTTAAATTGCTTCTATAGTTATGAGACAGAATTTTATTTTATAATTCCTTTTTTTTTATAATGATGGCAGTCTATTTCATCAGTTTTATTTAGCATGTTTTATGTGTGATTAGAAATTTTAAATCATGTCCTGGGGTTACAGTGATATGAGAAAATACAGCTTTAAAATACTACTTGATTACCTTTTCTGGTTTACCACTGATTAAAATTCTTTAAAACCCTTAATAAAACTACTTGTCTTAACAATTCTGACATATCCAAGTATAATGCTTTATGATTAAATGGACAAAAAACACAATTTCAAGCACAAACTACTTCAAATGTCTTGCCCTTCGACTGCCATTTTTAAGATCTTCTTTCACAAGATCTCTGCTAGTAATTTCCCCTTTCTCTTTACCGCAATTGCTTTTACCCACAGAATATATATATTATGCACACTTGGATGCTTCACTCCAGCTTCCAGTGATAACATCTGGAGTAAAATGGATACACCCTAGTAAAGGTTGTTGTGAGGTCTGAGGATCAAATGAAATAAAGCACTTATGGAATGTCAAACACTTAAAAAGCTCACAATAAATGGTACATTACCAGTTTGTAGCCTAGGTGGGGAAGAAGAAAAGAAAAAAATTATCCCAAGTTTCTACTTTTATCTGGGCAATGCCAAGGATGTGGTCAAGGCTGATGAAGAATGATGGTTCTCATAACTCACAGGATAAATGCATCCCCCATATTTCTACTCAAGGAATAGTCACCTTTGGGGAGTAGGATTTCCTAAGCTTTGCTAGCTTTCCTACTCATTTTAGCTATTGTTTATCTTTTCCTCCTATCACTTTGCTACAAAACTTGCTTCACTACTGTTTAATAGCATGATCCAACAGTGGCCTTAAGAACTTCTTTTCTTCATGTCCCATCCAAAGGAACACCCTATCAATTTATGCACAAGGAAATAGCCATCATCAGAACTCAGGGGTACTGAAATGCATCCCTGTTTATGCTTGCTTTATACTGTTTTTCTTTTTAAGTATATATAAAAGGTAATATGAAAGAAGTTCCATTATTTTCTTTTCACACTATACATCATCCTCTGCATCCCGCTTTGAAGACTATGTCTTGGACTTTGCTTATTTCACCCCTCTGACAAAGATTTCACTTTAAACCTCATTCCTGATATCCGACCTCTATAACTTGGCTCTGGCACTTGCCTAGCAGGCACTTAAAGACTCAGTGCACCTGTCTGATGTCATCAGAGTTCCAGCCTCAGACCTACATTTCCAGACAACTTTTTCTACTGTGCCATTTGTACTCCTTGCAGAATTATGTTATTGCAAGGCTTTTCTCAATGTAGCAGTGATTTGACTTATTCACCACATTTAGTGCAGGTAGACCTCCTGAATGTAATTTAGTATACTGACACTAACCATAGTAATCATAATTTGAGGATCACCATCATAATGCATACACTGTGTTGATATACAGTTTTCCATGGAGATGATTATCACATAAAGCAGAGCATATCTATAATAGAGTTCTTTTAGATATAAATTCATTATAGTAACAATAGAAATTATATGATCATTATGACCATTCTATATCACAAAAAGATTTTTAATCTATTTATAAGATACCTTATTGACTATGAAACCTTTTGTGCTCTGAAAGAAGGAGAAATGTAGGATACAAACAGAAAGCCAACAGTTACTTACCTATGTGGCAGTAACCCTGTCAGTGTTCACATGCCATAACTCATCTCGTCCCTCAATGGCCCTCTGATGTAGGTACTCTTTTCCCCATTTTAAAAATGAAGAAACTAAGCTACAGAGCAGAACTTCCCCCCCCAGGTCACATAGGTAATAAACTGAAAGCTGAGATTTAAATTCAAGAAGTATGGTCCTGCAGCTATTATGCCTAACCTCATTTAAAATGCCATTCTCATATAACGAAGGAAATACAAGGAAAATTAAAAGTGACCAATAATCTCCTTACCAGAGAACTCTATTGACATTTTTAAATGCAACTATTATAAAATTAGAGAATTCAAACAGCATATGTCCAAAGTGAAAAAAAAGAATGATATAAACCAAGAAAAATGTCCAAAATATAAAATGAAAGCCTCCCTCTCAAACTGTCCCTTCAGTCCATCTCACCAAAAGTAACCACTACTAATAGTTCTTTGTGATTGTTTCTATTAAAAAGTGTGTATGTACTTGTACATGAACACTGATATATTTTTTAATTTAACAGAGAGGATCATATTATATATACTGTTGCACAATTTGTTTTTTTTTTCTTTTCACTTATTTTCTCTTGCTGATCTTGCAATGGCACTTACATTGATACATCTCATTATTTTTAACAGTTGTATAAAATCACAATATATGGATGTTTTATAATGTTTTTAACTGGATGCTTTAGGTTTTTTCCTCTTAATGTTGAATGCATTTTGGTGAATGTTTCTGCATATCTTTGTAAGTAAAGTTCTCAGCAGATATTTGTTGTTAAATTATAAAATTATGGAGTTGGGAGAAGTCCTCTAAGTACAAACTATATCAAAGCTATTCTATTGATATGAAAACAAAGATGTAAAAATATTTTTAAGGTGAATGATAAAAATTCTTAATATTCTAATATCTACTAATCTCATCAGCTTGTCTATTTTTATTCACCTGGCTTTTATTTTCTGATATTCTCTAGGGTGTCCGTCCTATAGCTCAGGCTGGCAGTAAACATGATGAACTGAGTCCCTTAGCACTGTTTGCTTTCTTTGTGAATCGCTGCAAAGATAATCTTCATGTTGTAGTGGCCTTTAGTCCCATTGGAGATGCCTTTCGAAATCGCTTGAGACAGTTTCCATCCCTCATCAATTGCTGTACCATTGATTGGTTTCAGGTTTGTGATTTTATTTTTTTGTGGAGACAACTAAATCTTTTGGAATTTTACTGAACTCTTACTCAAGCTTCATTAATATAGATATATTCAGCAAGTGTTTCTTGATCACTTACTATAGTGACAGACATAATGCTTGGCACCAGGAATTGATACGGCCCCCATGAGGAGCTTACAGTCAAGACTGGAAGACAGAAAATGCAGTCAGCAAAAATGAGCAATAAAAGGACCTAACTTTGGTGTGCAAAAGGTGTGCTTAAGACTGTAAATCTCTGACATATGAAAATGACTTAACTGCAGATAGGAGGGATATATTAGGAACCAATAGAATGTATTATGTGTATGTATACACACATGTGTATGTAAAGATATATGTGTACTTGTATATAATATATGATAAGGAATTGGCTCACTTGATTATGGAGACTGACAAGTTCCAAGGCCAGCAGTTAGCAAGCAGAGACCCAGCAGAGCTGTAGTTCTAGTCTGAAGGCCAGCAGGCTTGAGACCAGTAAGGGCTTATGTTCCAGTTCAAGTCTAAAAGCAGGAAAAAAATTGATGTTCCAGATTGAAGACATTCAGGCAGAAGGAATTCCCCCTTATTCAAGGGAATTTGGTTTTACACTAAAGACAATGCTTGATGATTAACATGTATTTAGCTAATCCTCATTTTAGAAAACAAAAACAAAAACAAAACAATTGGAGGCTGTATGGTGAATGATTCGGAATGTGGCAAAACAAGAGACATGAAGACCAACTGGGCAGCAATTTCTGTCATGCCAGCCCTGAATATTGAGGGCTGCCACCTCACTTAATCTTAAGGCAAATTGTCACTGCCTGTATAAGACCATTAAGTATTTATGATTTTGAGAAGAGTAGAGCATGGTACCTTCTATTTCATTGTTTTATGTCCAAAAATAATGTGGATTACTAACTGACCCTGGATAATTTCTTTTAAAAATAAATTTCTGATATTTATTTCTAGTAACTTATTCTCTTTTACCTATTTGTCAGTTGCATGTTTGAAAAACTAATTCTGCCCTTTTGAGGACTGCACATATGTTTCAGCTAGTGGATGGTTTAGTGTTCATATAACAATAAAAGCTGTGTGAAACAATTTTGCTTTATACAGGCCATGTCTTAATACTGCTTCCATTAAGCAGCCCAAAAACAAAACCAACCAGACAAAGAAAGCCTACCTAACCATAAGTTTTTCTTTTTGTGCAATGTTATCAATACAGTTTTACTACTTTGGGGTATCATTTTTATAACCATGAGACTTTCTATTCTATTATAAGTGATTCTTACTTGTTGGGGAAACTTGTAAAAAAAAGGAACTGGGAGTTGCCAATAGATAAGGGAGATTAAGTGGTAAACAGAGCAGAATAAAGATTTTCCCATGAAGAGGTGAGGATGTAGAATCTGTGTCAGAAGAACTGATGGCATTGCTTGTGGCCTGGTCTATGAAATTCAGGAAGTGAATGTAAACCATTGTGTGTCTCACAGTCAGAAAGGTATTGACTTTTTGGATAGATCCCTAGTCTCCACAGTATGGTGTACACTTACCAGGCATGCCAAAACAATTCAGAGAATAAGAGAAGGAATTATTGGAATATTCATTTTTATATGAAATACTTCATATGAATTAAAATTGACATCCTTACTCAATTTGTTTGGGAAATCACCTTTTATATAGGTTTATTCCTCATTGGTCTAAATCAGTATTGGTGCTCTCAATATTACCATTAATTGGTTTATACATGAGTCTATTCATGACCTATTCCTTGCCAGTTGGTCCTAAATTAAAGTCTGCTTTGGGGAAGTACCCTTATTTTATTATTATTATTTTTACTATACAAAGTGTTACACAGTAGGAGAAGGGCCTTTTCCGTCCTTCAATCTTTCTCTTTTTTTTTTTGAAGATACATTTGCTTCTTCCTTTTCTTTTTTGTTTAATTTATTTTAATTGTTGTTCTTGTACAGTTTTCTGTCTTTTACTACCAACCCAGCACACCGCCCCCGCCCTCCCCACCTCCCTCCCATTTCCAACTCCCCTAGTTTTTATCCATGTGTCCTTTATACTTGTTCCTGGAAACCCTTCCCCTGTTACCCTGAAATTCCCTCCCCTCTCTCCTCTGGTGACTGTCAGCCCGTTCTCAATTTCAGTGTCTTTGGTTATATTTTGCTTGTTTGTTTGTTTTGTTGATTAGGTTCCTGTTAAAGGTGAGATCATACGGTATTTGTCTTTCACTGCCTGGTTTATTTTGCTTAGCATGATGTACTCCAGTTCCATACATGCTGTTGCAAAGGGTAGGAGCTCCTTCTTTCTTTCTGCTGCATAGAATTCCATTGTGGAAATGCACCATAGTTTTTTGATCCATTCATTTACTGAAGGGCACCTAGGTTGCTTCCAACACTTGGCTATTGTAAATTGTGCTGCTATGAACATAGGGGTGCATAGGTTCTTTTGGACTGGTGTTTCAGGGTTCTTAGGATATAATCCTAGCAGTGAAATTGCTGGGTCAAAAGGTAGATCCATTTTTAGTTTTCTTAGAAAATTCTATGCTGTTTTCCATAGTGGTTGTACCAGTCTGCAATCCCACCAACACTGCACTAGGGTCCCTTTTTCTCCACAACCTCTCCAACACTTGTTGTTTGTTGCTTTGTTTCTGATGGTCATTCTGACTGGTGTGAAGTGGTATCTCATTGTGGTTTTAATTTGCATCTCTCTGATAGCTAGTGATATTGAGCATCTTTTCATGTGTCTCTGGATCCTCTGTATGTCCTCCTTGGAGAAGTGTCTGTTCAAGTCCTTTGCCCATTTTTTAATTGGGTTGCTTGTCTTCTTAGAGTGGAGTCATGTAAGTTCTTTATATATTTTGGAAATTAAACCCTTGTCTGAGGTATGATTGGGAAATATGTTTTCCCATACAGTTGGTTCTTTTTTATTTTAATACTGTTTTCTTTAGCCATGCAGAGCTTTTTATTTTGATGAGATCCCATTTGTTTATTCTTTCCTTTATGTCCCTTGCTTTAGGGGACATATCAGTAAAAATGTTGCTGCGTGAAATATCTGAGATTTTCCTGCCTATGTTCTCCTCTAGGACTTTAATGTTGTCACAGCTTATATTTAAATCTTTTATCCACCTTGAATTTATTTTTGTGTATGGAGTAAGTTGGTGCTTGAGTTTCATTTCTTTGCATGTAGCTGTCCAGTTCTCCTAACACCACTTGTTGAAGAGGCTATTTTTACTCCATTTTATGTTGCTGCCCCCTTTGTCAAATATTAATTGACCGTAGAGACTTGGTTTTATTTCTGAGCTCCCTGTTCTATTCCACTGGTCCATGTGCCTGTTTTTATGCTAGTACCAGGCTGTTTTGATTACAGTGGCCTTGTAATACAGTTTGGCATCAGGTATTATGATCCCTCCTACTTTGCTCTTCTTTCTCAAAATTGCTGCAGCTATTTGAGGTTGTTTATGGTTCCATATAAATTTTTGAAGTGTTTGTTCTATGTCTGTCAAATATGCCATTGGTACTTTAATAGGTATTGCATTGAATCTGTAAATTGCTTTGGGTAGTATGGACATTTTGATGATGTTGATTTTTCCAATCCATGAATATGGTATATGTTTCCACTTGTGTCTTCCTTGATTTCTTTCTTCAGTGTTGTGTAGTTTTCTGCGTACAGGTCTTTTACCTCCTCAGTTTGGTTTATCACTAGGTATTTTATTTTTCTTTTTGCTATATTGAATGGAATTTTTTTCTTGATTTCTGCTTCTGCTGTTTCATTGCAGGTATAAAAAAGGCCCTTGATTTCTGGATACTGACTGTATCCTGCTGTTTGGCCAAATTCATTTATTAGGTCGAGCAGCTTTTTGGCCGAGTCTATAGGATTTTCTGTGTACACTATCATATCATCTGCAAACAATGATAGTTTTGTTTCCTCCTTGCCAATTTGGATGTCTTTTATTTCCCTTTCTTGTCTAATCGCTGTGGCTAAGATTTCTAATACTATATTGAATAGAAGTGGTGAAAGTGGACATCCTTGTCTTGTTCCTGATCTTAGTGGAAAAGGTTTTGGTTTTTGCCCATTGAGTATGATGTTGGCTGTAGGCCTATCATATATTGCCTTTATTATGTTGAGGAATGCTCTCTCTATTCCCACTTTGCTGAGTGTTTTTATCATAAATGGGTGTTGTACCTTATCAAATGCTTTTTCCGCATCTATTGATATGATCATGTGATTTTTGTCCTTGCTTTTGTTTATGTGATGTATTACATTTACTGATTTGCGAATATTGAACCATCCTTGCATCCCTGGGATGAATCCTACTTGGTCATGGTGTATGATCTTTTCAATGTATTGTTGGATGTGGTTTGCCAATATTTTGTGGAGAATTTTAGTATCTATGTTCATCAGCAACATTGGCCTGAAGTTTTCTTTCTTTGTTGTGTCTTTATCTGGTTTTGGGATTAGGATGATGCTGGCTTCATAAAAAGAGTTTGGGAGTCTTCCATCATTTTGGATTTTTTTGAATAGTCTGAGAAGGATAGGGGTTAGCTCTTCCTGAAATGCTTTGTAGAATTCTCCTGTGAAGCCATCTGGTCCAGGGTTTTTGTGTGTCAGGAGTTTTTTGATTCCTGCTTCAATTTCATCTGCTGTTATTGGTCTGTTCAGGTTTTCTGCTTCTTCATTGAGTTTTGGAAGATTATATTTTTCTAGAAACTTGTCCATTTCACCTAGGTTTTCAAATTTCTTGGCATACAGTTCTTCATAGTAATTTCTTACAATTCTTTGTATTTCTGTGGTGTCTGTTGTAATCCTCTTTCATTTCTGATTGTGTTTATTTGGGTCTTCTTTTTTTTTTCTTGATGAGCCTGCTTAAAGGCTTGTCAATTTTGTTTATCTTTTCAGAGAACCAGCTCCTGGATTCATTGATCCTTAGAATTGTGCTTTTAGTCTCTATGTCATTTAATTCTGTTCTGATCTTGGTTATTTCTTTCCTTCTACTTGCTCTGGGCTGTCTTTGTTGTTGTTCCTCGAGTTCTTGTAGGTGTAGGGTTAGGTTGTTTGTTTGAAATGTTTCTATCTTTTGTAGGTAGGCCTGTATCACTATGAACTTCCCTCTGAGGACTGTTTTCGCTGTGTCCCATAAATTTTGGGTTGTTGTGAATTCACTTTCATTTGTTTCCAGAAACTTTTTGATGTCTTCCCTAATTTCATTCTTGACCCATTCATTGTTTAATAGCATGCTATTCAATCTCCATGATTTTGAGTGTTTTGGGTTTTTCTCCTTGGGGTTGACTTCTAGTTTCAGTCCCTTGTGGTCGGAGAAAATGCTTGCTATGATTTCAGTTTTCTTGCATTTGTTGAGGCTTGTTTTGTGTCCTATCATGTGGTCTATCTTTGAAAATGTTCCATGTGCATTTGAAAAGAATGTGTATTTAGTTTCTTTGGAATGAAGAGCTCTATATATATCAGTTAATTCCATTTCATCTAGAGTGTTGTTTAATGCCACAATATCTTTGTTGGTATTTTGTTTAGAAGATCTGTCCATTTTTGACAGTGGGGTGTTAAAATCCTGTACTATAATTGTGTTGCTGTCAATATCTTTCTTGAAGTCCTCTAAGATTTTCTTTGTGCATTTAGGTCCTCCTATGTTGGGTGCATATATATTTATGATGTTTATGTCTTCTCGGTGCATTCTTCCCTTGAGTATTATGAAGTGACCTTCTGGGTCTCTCTTTATGGCCGTTCTTTTGAAGTCTATTTTGTCTGATATGAGTATTGCTACGCTGGGGCTTTTTTTCCTGTCCATTTGCTTGGAAAATTTGTTTCCAGCCCTTCACTTTTAGTCTGTGTAGGTCTTTTGTCCTGAGGTGGGTCTCTTGTAGGCACCATATATGTGGGTCATGCTTTGTTATCCATTCAGCTATTCTATGTCTTTTGATTGGAGCATTTAATCCATTTATGTTAAAGGTTATTATTGATAGGTACTGATTCATTACCATTTTCGTACCTGTGTTCCTCTCTCTCTCTCTCTCTCTCTCTCTCTTTTCCTTCCTTTCCTTAAAGCAGCCCCTTTAGCATCTCTTTCAGAACTAGTGTGGTAGAGGTGTATTCTTTTAGACTTCTTTTGTCTGGGAAGCTCCTTATTTGGCCTTCTATCTAGATTGAAAGCCTTGCTACGTAAAGTAGTCTTGGTTGTAGACCTTTGGTTCTCATTACTTGGAATATTTCTTGCCATTCTCTTCTGGCTTGGAGTGTTTCCATTGGGAAGTCAGCTGCTAACCTTATTGGTTGCTGCCTTTAAGATTCTCTGTTTGTCTTGGAATTTTGCCATTTTAATTATGATGTGTCTTGAAGTGGGCCTCTTTGGGTTCCTCTTGATTGGGACTCTCTGTGTTTCCTGGATTTGTGTGACTTTTTCTCTCATCAAATTAGGGAAGTTTTCTATTATTACTTTTTCAAATAGGTTTTCTATCCCTTGCTCTTCTTCTTCTCCTTCTGGAATCCCTATTATACGGATATTATTATGTTTCACATTGTCTTGCATTTTTCTTAATCCCTCTTCATTCTTTAAAAAAAGATTTTATTTTATTTATTTTTGGAGAGAAGGGAAGGAAAGGAGAAAGAGTGGGAGAGAAACATCGATGTATGGTTGCCTCTTGCATGTCCCCTACTGGGGACCTGGCCCACAACCCAGGCACATGCCCTGACTGGGAATTGAACCAGCGACCTTTTGGTTCATAGACCAATGCTCAGTCCACTGAGCTACACCAGCCAGGGCCCTCTTCATTCTTTCTTAGCCTCTTTTCCTTTTCTTGCTCTTTCTGGGTGTTTTTTTCTACTTTGTCCTCCAACTCGCTGATCCAGTCTTCTACTTCATCGATTCTGGTTTTGATTCCTTCCACTGTGTTCTTCAGTTCAGAAATTGTATTCTTCATTTCCTCTTCACCCTTGTTGATAGTTTCTATTTCCTTTTTCATGTTGATATAGTTTGTAGTGAGTTCATTGTAGGTTCCCTGTAGTTTCTGGTAGCTCATTGAGAGCTCTTGGAGCTTCCTGACAACCATTGCTTTGAACTCAAAATCTGATAGTTGAGTTGCCTCCATTTCATTTAGTGTTCTTTCTGGGGCTTCCTCCTTTTCTTTCATTTGGGGATTGTTTCTTTGTCTTCCCATTGTTTGTGAGACTCTTCTTGTTAACCTCAGCTTCTTAAATTGATCTGTTCTGGCTCCCTGGGTTTATGGTGTGAATTTCTGTGGTAAAATACCTGTGAGATTCAGTGGTGCAGTCTCCTTCAGGCATCCTAGTGTTCACAGCTTCCACTGTTTCAGCTGTTGGGATGCTCCCTCTTTGGGTCCAACTCCGGATTTTTCACAGTTCCAGGGGTTTTTTTTGGATCACCTAGGATCACAGGTGTGAGCTCTGTGTCTTCCACAAAGCCCCTTTCTCTGGTCGCAGGGCCGCCTCTGACCACTCAGCTACCTCCTGTCACAGGGCTGCCTCCAGTTGCAGAGCCCCTCCGGTCCTGGTCTCAGGGCCGCCTCTAGTCCCATGGCTGCCTCCAGTCACAGGGCCACCTCTGTCCTTCAGTCTTATTGCTTGAGGATGTAATGTCCATTGCTGCAGCATTCATCTTGTCACTATGATGGGACAAGCCCAAGGATTAAATGAATAGCACTGAGAATGGTGGAACAAAAAGAAAAAAAAACTGAGTGTTCGATGAGATGGTTGAGCTTCTAAATTAAACAACTCTGGAAATACTCTACTTGCAAACTTCTTATTGTGTGTGACAATATATCTTTGTTTGAAGACACAGTAAGACTGGTTTCTGTCACTATAGCCATAAACATTCTAATTGCTACCCATAGTATGATTAGCAGGATTATTAAAAACAAACTACCCAGGACACAATGGTAAACTTTTGTAATGTTTTCAATGATGTATAAGTCATGTGACATTTATTCTGACATTTCACAAAAATTCACCGATCTTAATAATAAATCTTTAGAAGCCTCTATTAAGGTTTGAAAAATGTATTAGTACAATGACACCACATGAATATAGGGTGAGCAAAAGTAGGTTTACAGTTGTCTGTGTGGAAGAATACATGATGCAAGAATAAGCTCTGCCCTGGCCACGTAACTCAGTTGGTTGGAGTGTCATCCCATACACCAAAAGGTTGCAGGTTCAATCCCTAGTGAGTGAACCATAGGAAGTCCTAGGTGAGGAGGGTTCTAATAAGAGTGAACAGCAAGTTCAAAGCCTCAGAGGAAGGAGCACACTTGGCATACTCCTGGAAAAGTAAAGGAACCATTTCACTGAGGCAAGAAAGACTGGAGAAGCAGCAAATTTGTGGGGAAGAAAATCAAAAGTTCAGCTTTGGATATAACAGTTAGGAATTGTGATGGGCTACTTGTATCAGAAACCTAAACTAGACACATAGGAGTTTTTCCTCTGATATGGGAAAAAATCTAAAGGTAAGCTGACTGGGGCTTTTGGGCTTAACAAAGCCATAAGAATCCCAAGTTCTTTCTGCTTTATTATCCTTAGCATGTGGTTTCCATCCTCAAAGTCATCTTATGGTATAAGGTGGATGTTGGAGCTCCAACTTTTACATCTTATGTCCCAGGCAAGAAGTAGAATAATGGAAAATACAGCAAAAGGGATACATGCTACCTTGATGTAACCCTCTAAAGAACTTTCCTAAAATCCCCACCCAACAACTACATATATGTGTTTATCCACTCTGAGTTGCAAGGCAGTCTAGGAAGTGTACCCTTTCAGCTTGGCATATTACTACCTACTGGGTTGACCAAAAAGTTTTAGTGTTTTCCATATGATATCAATGTGCACTTCAAAAAATACTTATCAAAATTTGTGATTGGAGGCAGCCATTTTAATATTGAAGATAGAAGAAAATATGCAACCTTTTCAGCATCTGATGCTTCATTATTTCAAGAAAGGTAAAAATGAGACTTCCAGCCAAGATGGAGGTGAAGATAGATACACTTTGCCTCCTTGCACAACCAAAAGAAGGACAATAACAAATTCAAAAACAAAAGATAACCAGAACTGCCAGAAAAATCTAACTGTATGGAAGTCTGAAAACCAAGGAATTAAAGAAGAAACATTCTTCCAGACCAGTAGGAGGGGCAGAGACAGACAGCCAGGGTGAAGAGGACTCATGGCAAGGCTGTGGCTAGAGGACCAGGAAAGGTGAGGCAGTGGCTGGCAGACCAGGCAAGGAGGTGGCTGGTGGACTGGGAGGTCCCACATTTGTGTGTGGATAAACTGGGAGGAACAACTGGGGAGTGAGACATACTGTGCAACCAAGGGTTCCAGTGTGGGGAAATAAAACCTCAAAACCCTTGGCTGTAAAAATCTTTAGAGGTAGCGGCAGCAGGAGAAACTCCAAGCTTTACACAAGACTTTGTTGGAGAGACCCACAAGGTCCTAGAACATACATAAGCCCACCAACCTGGCAGTAAGCACCAGAAGGGCCCAATTTGCTTGTGGGTGATGAAGGAAGTGACTGAAAGCCAGTCAAGAGCTGAGCAAGCAGTCTGGCCAAGATGGAGGCATAGGTGGACACACTGTGCCTCCTCTCACAGCCAAGATTAAGGACAACAAAAATAACCAAAAAAAAAGCCAACCAAAACAGATAGAAAGTTGAATTGTACAGAAGACCGACAATGATTCACCTAGACTGGTAAGAGGGGCGGAATTGGCAGCTGGCAGAGAAGGGTCGCAGCAGGAAAAAGCAGTGGCTAGTGGTCCTGGGTGCAAAGGAGGCGGTTGGCACACCCCAGGTGCACAGGCGGCAGTTACCAAGCACAGAGAGGCAATGAGCAGACCAAGTAAGGCACACAAGGTGGCTGACCACGGTCCCACATTTGCACGTAGATAAACCAGGCAAAAATGGGCAGCAAGACAGACTGGGCAATGCAGGGTCCCAGAGCCTGGAAATAAAGCCTAAAAGCACCAATTGAAAACACTTGTGGGGGTTGAGGTGCCAGGAGAGAATCCCAGCCTCGCTGGAAAATTTGTTAGAGAGACCCACAGAGTCACAGAATGTACACAAGCCCACCCACATGGAAATCAGCACCAGAAGGGCCCAATTTGCTTGGGGAAAGCAGCGGAAGGGACTAGAAACCAAGAAAGCAGAGCAAGCACCATTGTTCCCTCTTGGACCCTGCCCCCACACACAGCATCACAACCCAGTGACTGGATTGCCCCACCCTGGTGAAGACCTAAGGCTCCTCTGCCCCTCACTACATAACAGCCATGACCAGACCAAAAACAAACAAACAAACAAAAACCCAAACCAAAAATGGCTCAAACAGAATATATCAAAGCCCCAGAGCTAACTCATCTAAGTGACCATGAGATAGCCAACCTATCAGATGCACAGTTCAAGCACTGGTGATTAGGAAGCTCACAGAATTGATTGATTTTGGTCGCAAATTAGATGAACAAATGAAGGCTACAATAAGTGAAATGAAGAAAAACACAGGGAACCAATAATGATGGGAAGAAAATTGGGACTCAAATCAATGGAGTGGACCAGAAGGAAGAAAGAAACAACCAAACAGAAAAGAAGGAAGAAACAAGAATTCAAAAAATAAGGAGAGGCTTAGGAACCTCCAGGATATCTTTAAACATCCCAACATCCGACTTATAGGGGTACCAGAAGGGGAAGAGGAAGAGCAACAAGTGCAAAACTTATTTGAACAAATAATAAAGGAGAACTTCCCCAATCTGACAAAGGAAATAGACTTCCAGGAAGTCCAGGAAGCTCAGAGAGTCCCAAAGAATTTGGACCCAAGCAGGAACACACCAAGGCACATCATAATTACATTAGCCAAGATTAAAATGAAGGAGAGAATTTTAGAAGCAGCAAGGGATATAGGCAGAGTCACCTACAAAGGAGATCCCATCACAATGTCAGCTGATTTCTCAAAAGAGACCTTCCAGGCAAGAAGGATCTGGAAAGAAGTATTCCAAGTCTTGAAAGTCAAGGACCTACATCCAAGATTGCTCTATCCAGCAAAGTTGTCATTTAGAATGGAAGGGCAGATAAAGTGCTTCCCAGATAAGGTAAAGTTCAAGGAGTTCATCATCACCAAACCCTTATTATATGAAATGTTAAAGGGACTTACCTAAGAAAAAGAAGAAAATCAAAAATATGAACAGTAAAATCACAACAAACTCACAACTATCAACAACCAAACTTAAAAAAATAAAAACAAAAAAAGAAACTAAGCAAGCAATAGAACAGGAACAGAGTCACAGAAATGGAGATCAGGTGGAAGGTTATTAGCAGGGAGGGGGAGGGAGGAGAATGGGGGAAAAGGTACAGGGTATAAGAAGCATAAATGGTAGGTACAAAATAGACAGGGGGAGCTTAAGAATAATTTGGGAAATGGAGAAGCCAAAGAACGTATATGTATGACCCATGGACATAAACTAAGGGAGAATGATGGTGGGAGGAGGGGTTCGGGGTGGAGGAGGATAAAGGGGAGAAAAAAATGGGCAAACTGTAGTAGCGTAATCAAAAAATACATTTTAAAAAGAGGTAAATGCAACTGAAATGCAAAAAAGATTTGTGCAAGATATGGAAAGGGTGGTATGACTGATCAAATGTCAAAAGTGGTTTACAGATTTTCTCAGTACTATGGACATTTTGGCCAAACAGTTCTTTGATGTGGGGCTGTGTTATGCATGGAAGATGTTTAGCCACACCCCTGGTTACTACCCACTAGGAGCCAATAGTGGGAGATAGCCAAAATACTCAAAATATCCAAATCAATAAAATTATTGGTGAAAATGAAAAATATGTCTTTTATAGAAAAAACTAAACAGACTTTTTGACCATCCCAATAGAATATAGTTGGAGCCAGGAAAAGGGGCTGATACATATTAGGTGGGCAACTAGTAGCCTCTGCTACAGTCATGCTAAATTTGAGATGCCTATACATCTAAGTGGAAGTGTTAGGAAAGCCATGAAATATACATTTTATTTGTAAAATATCATTGACCTTTTCTTTACATTGTCTTATCTTTAATTTTAGTATATAAACATATTTATTAGGTCTTTCACAGATTTACTTGTGACCTCAGTCCCCTTAATTCTGTTTCCTCCATTAAGGTTTAATTTTCTCAATCCCAAATTTTTCTTATGTAAGAAGACACTTAACTTACATAGTTGTAGTAAAACTGTTCATCTTAAATTTCATAAGTCTTTCTTTTTCTTATTTTTAGCCATGGCCTGAAGATGCCCTTGAGCTTGTAGCTGTGAAATTCTTAGAAACACTGGAGCTTACTGAGGTTGAACGACAAGCAATAGTTCCAATCTGCAAACACTTTCACACTTCTGTCATGAATCTTTCAGAAAGGTTACTATTTTAAATATTTTAATTACAATAATGCCTTATATTTTGAAGAATCTGTTTCTGCATAAGCCCCAAATTTTAATAGGGTTTCTATGTTTTCTAGATCTCTCAGATCATTTAATTAATAAAGGCCCCCAGCTTGAAAGTAATAGAAACCTACTTGATCTAGCTTTGATAGAAAGGGGAATTTTATTACAAAGGTACAGAGATGTCTCGCAAAGCTTAAGGGAAATAATATGAGGGGGAACCCAAAAAACATAATCTATTTTAAAACGTGTATTTATTCTTATATGTTTAAACTTCAGTCACCTTCAAAGTATTCTCCATGATGCAATACACCTATCAAGACTTTTTTCCACTGCTCAAAACAGTTTTTGAACTCCTTGATTTTAATGCTGTTTAGTGCTTCTGACATTTTTCATTTCACCACTTTCACATCAGCAAAATGTTTCCCTTTAAGGACCTGTTTCATCTGGGGAAATGAGAAAGTCGGGTGGAGAGAAATCAGGTGTATAGGGAAGGCAGGGCATGGGGATCATGCCGTTTTTTTGGACAAAAACTGTTGAACATTCAGCACAGTGAGGGTAGGTCTGCTCATAAATCACCCATCGTGAAATGGGTGAACCAGTTGAAAGAGTCTTCAAAAAAAAAATTCACTAAAACCATGCAGTCTCTCACAACAATGTCTGCTGGTACACTGATACAGATGGGTTTCTAGAATACTAACCCAGGGGAAAGCCTGTACCAAAAGGAGCCTGCCCTCCAGAAGGTAATTCCATTTGTTTTTTTGGGGGGGTCGCTGCCTTGTACTGCTGGGTCATATCGTATAAGTGACTGGAAGCCGGAGTTAGAAAGCCATTCTAAAACCAGAAATGCATTTACTCTGTCTCTCATTCCTAATTCTATCTGGGTACCTACCTTCTTCTTTCTCTTTGCAGACTGAATTTTCTACTCCCCAGTGCATATGGAGAAAACTGGCTGTCTTTTGATTCTCAAGTTTACTTCTTGCAATTCTATCTTTAGGCAGAGACTGATTGGCTGTTTCCAACTCCCTATTCCAAATTTTTTCCAAAATGTGATTAGTCTACTTTGTGTCTATTGTCCAACCCCAGTCCAATCAGCTATGGTTAGGGTGGCAAGTTTCATAGAACAAACATCGTTGCTGGAGCACTGGGTGGAAGTTCTCAGATAAGGGAAGCTGGTTGGTGGGGCTGTGGATACTTCAAAAGTGGCCAGTTTACCTCTGTTAATCTCTGAGACATTCATTTCAAAAGTGCATAAACCCAGTGCTCATATCACTATTTAATATAGTATTTTGCCTATCCATAGCTAGAGTCAGATAGCCAGCTAGCATGATTGGCTTGGACAGTTGCACTAAGAAGTGGGATCTAGTCTACATACTTGCCATGAAATATTGCTTCCATTGTTTCCATATGTATGTGTAGTAGTCTCATACTTCTGGCCATACCCCATTCAGCTGACATATGACACACTTGTGCAAGGAATGTTGACTCATTCTTACTATCCTGTCTGCAATCCCCTTTTCTCCTACACTTGCTTAGCTTACACAGTATCTTGGGTCCCTTACAGGGTTAGATCTTCCTGGCCTATGAAACATGTAAAAAGGCCTATATCTTTCTTGCTGTAGTTCACTTTTGATACACATCTTTATTGATTTGTCCTTTTTAAATACATCATTGCTATTTGATATTTTGCAGATGAGAAATTGGGATATGGTTATGTGTAGAATTCTAGAACTCTATGGAGTTCAAGTACTCAATGGCCTCTAAATAAAATTAACCTTTATTCTTGAATGCTTGTTGTTAATGCTATGTCGAATTTACCTCTTATTTTGTGAAGCCTATTACTTATAATAAGATATGTTATCTGCCTCTCTTAGGTTCTTGCAAGAGTTAGGACGACATAACTATGTTACTGCTACTTCTTATCTTGAACTCATTGCCTCATTTCGACAGCTTTTGACTAAGAAGCGTCAAGCTGTTATGGAAGCAAAACAACGATACGTGAATGGGCTTGACAAACTAGCTTTTGCTGAGTCTCAGGTAAATTTGATGAGCTGCTCAAACTGATAATATGTAATAGGAACTGTAAGAAATAATAACAACAGTATATTATGTGCCGGGAACTGTGTTATATGTATCACATGCATTCCTTTAATTATTCCTCATAACTCCATAAGGTAGAAATATGATCTTTATTTTACATATGAGTAAAGTGAGTTTTAGAGAAATTAACTAAGTTTCCTAGACCACACAGACTCAAGTACATCTTGTTTTATTCTTAATTTTTTGGAATTTGGAGAGAATATAATAAGTCTGGGTTGACTCTTTATTTTAATAGCTGGTAAATGTAAGATTGGAGTTTTAAAAAGTGAGTCAAGTGCAACTAATGCTTATTAGCATTAGTTCAATATAAGCAACAGTGGTTTGGGTGGCTCATATGCATCATATACCATGCACATAATATAGCAGGGATACCCCAAGTTGCCACCTACTTTTCTATCTGTATTTCTTGCATGGCCTTGTATTTCTCCCACTGCCCTGTCATATACTCAAGGAAGACAGAGTATTTTGTGAAGAAACTAGACACACTCTCATGATTTTATCCTGTAAATGACTGGAAGAAAAAGTTAAGATTTTCTGATCCTAATACCTTATGATACTTTTAAGTTTCATTCTTCTGTGCTTGGTTTCTGTAGCTATTGTAGCTATGAAAACTTAATGATAAACTGTCCATTTAGGTTGGTGAAATGAAAATGGAGCTTGTTCAATTACAGCCCAAATTGGAGGAAGCTAAAATTGAAAATGCACATATGATGCAGGTAAAGTGTCCTGAATGTTTTTTTCAGTTGATGTCAGAAGACAATTGAAATATGTAAAATTAGCTTTGAAAATAAGCCTCACTTTTTTGCCACTAGATCTTAGAACTTTACCCTTTTCTATTGATTCACTATCTCTTTGGGTCCTGTGTGGTTTCTTTTATTGTTGATGGGAGGTGGGAAGCCCATTACCAAATTATGTTACATGTATTTGCATTTCTCCTCTTTTTATTTTGGGCTGTTCTACCCTTCAAAATGATATGTTGGATTCCCTAATTTTTAAACATTCTTTTATCTCAAAGAGGGAGTAAGCAATAGGATGTTCGTAGAACTGTCTTTATTTTTTCTTTATTTTCTTTAGGTTATTGAGATAGAGTCTGTACAA
This sequence comes from Anoura caudifer, assembly GCA_004027475.1. NCBI lineage: Eukaryota > Metazoa > Chordata > Mammalia > Chiroptera > Phyllostomidae > Anoura > Anoura caudifer. Next base: position 33,321 of record PVKU01003291.1, read on the forward strand.
GTAGAAGCAAAAAGAAAGTTTGTGAAATTAGATGAAGAGGTAGCCAGTGGAAAGGCTGAAGAAGCCCAGCTTCTGAAAAATGAGTGTGAAAGTGACTTAGCCGAGGCCATTCCAGCCTTGGAAGCAGCTTTGTCTGCACTGGATACACTAAAGGCAAGCATTTGATTTAGCTATATTGAATTTCACCAACAAAGTAAAATTCTGTACAGGTACTTGGTTAATTAGGTATAATTCTATTTCAGTGGGTGATATTATGTTGTTTTGTCCAGTCAAATGAAACTTGACTCCTAACACTTCTTCTTGGATAGATTATCTTATTTTTTGCTTTTCATATATTATTTATAATTTTCATTTAGGATATACCAGTGAAAATGGAACAAACAGTCTCCAAGAGGACAAAGTAATGCTGTACATGGACCAGAAGGCACATATTAAACAGAGTGTGTAGCCACTGTTCTGCAGCCCCCTAGACATGAATGTATAGAAATACTTAAAGATCGTTTCCAATACAGATGTGGGTGCCACCTGTCTGGATGACACTGTGTTGTATATGAATTTATATAGGGTCTTTAGGCAAGACCAGAACAATATCAAACAGAGCAGAAAAGACAGCTTCTGTTGACTAGGGAGGCCTAGTATAGTGTAGGATGTTCAGACCCCATTCTTTGCCTTCTTTCCTAATCAGTGCCCTAACTTTCATGTAAGAGACCAGACAAGATGGTGAGTTCAACATATGGGTAAGTCAGCATCTCACAGGATCAAATTGTATCTGATTTTCAATTACATTGACCCTATAGTTATAAGACATGAGATTATTTTAGGGCATTTATAGAAAGTTCTTAGTGCTCTCACTGTGCTGTGAGCCAGGAATTTAAAACCCTGAGCTTATTATTTTCTTCCTGTCTGCCATTTGGCACATTTAAACACCACACTCTACCCAAGGTCTTCCTTCTCTCCTATAAGGACATTTATCACAGCAGCTAGTCATTCTGACAAAGCCTTGTTTTTAATAAACATTCCATTCTGGATGATTATGAGCATTATTCTAAGTAACTGTTTTATCACTGTGTACCATGGACTTTCAGCATCCCATTGTCTGAAACGCACAGGATTCTTGATGCCTTCAAACCCCACCAGTTAGTGAATCAAATCAACATTAGGTTCTCCTTTCTTTGCAAGTCTGTTGCTTGTACCATTCTTAGTATCAAATACTACATGTGATATGACTTAGGTTTCAGTTACAGAGAAGACAATTGGCTCTGTTCAGTATAAGCAGACAGGACTCTTTTTAAAATATATTGTATGGGTTATGCTATTACAGTTGTCCCATTTTTTTTCTCCCCTTTATCCCCTTTGTCCTGTACCCCCCCTCCCACCAGCATTCCCCCACCTTAATTCATGTTTGTGAGTTGTACATATAGTTCTTTGGCTTCTCTATCTCCCATAGTATTCCTAGCCTCCCTGTGTCTATTTTGGACCTACCATTTATTTTTCTTATACCCTGTACCTTTTCCCCCATTCTCCTCCCTCCCCCTCCCTACTGATAACCCTCCATGTGATCTCTGTTTTTGTGAATCTGTTCCTGTTCTAGTTGTAGGGAATTTTACAAATAGATTACAAAATTGTTGGAAGAGCTAAAGAAACGGATCGTAGGCTGACCTGCTAGGAATGACTCACACAGCCAAACTGCAGAAATAGTTTACCAAAGAAATGATCCCTCTGAAGCTCACAGAGCCTCCCCACAGGGCTACACCATCTTTACTATAGTCCATATCAGCAAAAGATGCCTCACACTCTTCAGTTTGATGCTCCACTTACTCAATTTGAGTCTAGTATCATTCAAATGATGTGATGGTAGATCCTAATGACCTTCCACAACTCTAGCTGCATGGGAAACTAAAATATGTAGTTGTTAGCTTTCTAGCTATTGCAAGGGAGGTGAGAAGGATATTATTAGAGTGGATAATAAGTAAATGAATCTATTCTGTCTGTCAGAACAATATATACCTTTAAAAAATAAGTTTGAAATTGGGACCTACCTCTTCTTTCATTTTGGTGGTGGGGTAAAGTTAATATTACACATAAGAAAATATAGAATTCAGCCTGTCTAAATTAGAGTTTTTAACATGGGTTCCATGTATGAGCTTGTTATGTGATTACAAGGAACTTTTGTGTTTATGTGCAAAAATATATCTTCTGGAGGGTTTATAGCTGTCATAATATTCTCATAAGGATCTATGATCTTCCATATTTTGAGAACCATTGCTGTTAATCTGTGCTAAATTCTATAATGTTAATTCTTTCATAGCCATGCAAAGCCAAAAAAACAATTACAATTTCAAGTCAAAATTGATACTTTTCTCCAATATTACTTTTATGCTACTCCTCCAATATTACTTTAAAAATTCATTATTTAGAAATAAACTTTTTAAGATATCCTGCTTTCTTTTGATTTAGCCATCTGACATTACAATTGTGAAATCAATGAAGAATCCTCCATCTGGTGTTAAACTAGTCATGGCAGCTGTTTGTGTCATGAAAGATATCAAACCAGAAAAAATTTCTGATCCTTCAGGAACAGGAGGCAAGGTAATAACTAGACAAAGGTTTAAATCATATTCATGAATATACAGAATACTTACAGCAATTATCAAATTAAATGTCAATAGTACCCAGTCCAGGGAATTTATATTGTTTTCTAGATTAAGTAGGTTCAGAATAAATTATGGAAAATACTATATTTGTTCTAGGGCAAAGCAAAAGCAGTATAGTGTAAAAAAAAGTGGATCCAATTGATTCCATCTCCTCTTCTGTAATAATAATAATAATAATAATAATAATAATATAGTAGGATTCTCCACTACCATGGGGATGGGATTGAAAGAACAATGAGATTTCTGTGCTTTTCCAGCTAAGAGTCTCAAGAATCTGATATACAGGGTCCAGCAGAAGTAATGCCAGCTTAAGTGTGGTTGGTAGGGTAATAATATGGGTGTAATACTTTATAGTTTTAATTTGAACATTTCACCTAAAATGTCATATGATATGCTTGAGTGTGATATTATTATATTATAGAATTACATGCCCATGATTTTGTAATAAGAGAGTTTGTAATAAAAAGGGGAAGTAATTTGTGCCAGACCCCTATAACCACATTAGGCATTGTTTCTGAGCATTCAAAATTCTGCTGTTACAGTATAGTGAAATTGTTAAAAGCATGTACTCTGGAGCCAGAATGTCTTGTCAGAAATCCCAGCCTCATTGGCAATGTGACCTTGGGCAAGATCATTAATCTCTGTGAAATTCTGTAAAAAGAGGGTTATTGTAGTACCTGCCTCATAAAGTTAATGTGAGGATTGGATTAGTTAATATATATGAAGCTCTATGTATAAAGCTTCACAAACAGTAAGCTTACAATAAATGTTAGCTGTTATAGAAAATTATTATTCAAGGCTACATCCCTTAAAAAGGAAGGCATAGCTTCCATCCTAAAGTTAAAGACTTATTTTCTTTTTATTCTTTTTTCTTTTTTTGTTGCTGTATTCTTTTATTAAGTTGTCTATTTGAGTACCAACATCAAAATGTTTAAGTTGCTATGGCATTATAAAATGTGTCAATATCTGGTAGGCAAAAACTTCTTCATTGTTCTTAATTAATTTATTGGTTTCTTCATGTCATTTTCTCCATGAGGTAAACTTTAGATTCATCCTTTAAAATTTCACAAGATACCTTTTTAGGCATTTGATTGACAAAAAAAAAAAAAAATCTTAGGTATAAATCTTTGTGACCTTGGACTAGGCAATACTTCCTTAGACATGACAACAAAAGCACAAGCAACTGAAAAAATAGATAAATAAAATTTAATCAGAATTAAAAACTTATACTTTAAAGGGCACTATCAAGCAAATTTAAAAATAACTCACAAAATGAAAGAAAATATTTGCAAACCATATATCTGATGAGTGTAGTATCCAGAATATATAAGTATCAATAACAATAAAACTCAGTAATGAAAAGGTTAATGACCCAATTAAAAATAGGTGAAAGGAAAGTTGAATAGACATACTATGATTTGAAAGAAGAAACTTGAAATTGTAAGGATAGCAATTCTCCAGAAATTTAATCTTTTTATTTTCTTATCTTCAGCTGAGAACATGCTTATTGATTTTAGAGAGAGGTGAGAGGAAGGGAGGGGGGGAGAGAGAGAGAAACATTGATCTCTCACATGTGTCCCTACCCCTACCTGGGATCAAACCTGTAATCTAAGTATGTATGTGCCTATGACCTTTTGGTGTACAGGACAATGCTCCAACCATCTGAGCCATACCAGTCAGGGCTAGACTTACTTTCCTTTCAAATTTTTATAATACCTGGGTTTGTATCCCTAAACTGGAGAATTGGGATTTTGTATGTGTGTGTGTCATTCTGTCCTTCTTCGAAATAATAAAGAAAATAAATAGGCTTTTACCTTACCAAGTTATTTTCATGTGCACATAACACACACACTCACACTCATGCTCACATATCATATACCTCTGTCTGGCTTCTGGAAGTAGGAAAAAGAATGTTCAGCTTGTTGTTTAATATCTTTAACTAGCACAAGTAAGTACCATGTACTTTATCTTATAACTGGGAGAACAATGTATAATCTTTGTTTTTTCTTCTTTATTTTACTTGGGAAACCTAGGTAAATTGTTAATAAGAAAAATATTTGCTCCATGTCTTATTCCATTTGGACTTCTATAACAAATTACATAGACTGCCTGGCTTATAAACAATAGAACTTTATTTCTCAAGGTAATGGAGCCTGGGAAGTCCAAGATCAAGGCTCCAGTAGATTCAGAGTCTGTTTCCTGGTTTATAGATGACTCCTTTGCTGTGTTCTCACATGGTGGAAGAGAAAGGGAGCTCTCTTAGATTTTCCCCTATAAGGACACTAATCCCATTCATGAGCTAATCACCTCCCAAAGACCTAAATGTTATTACATTGGGGATTAGATTTCAATATATGAATTTAGGGGGACAGGAACAGAAACTTTCAGTATATGGCGCTACCTTTCTCATTTGAAAGAGTTAAAAATAAATAAAAATAAAAGTTGAAATAATATATGAAATTATGATGGTGTTTATACTAGTTGCTTATCTTATTTTCTAAAGAGAAATCATATCATTTATCTTTCAATGTTTAATTTTTATAATATAAGTTCATGTTCATATTTTAAATATTTGATATGTATAACATGCTTTTTGGGAGAGGAGTCTCTTTATTTACAAGAAGATAAAACTTGATATTTTGAAAATATATAGTTTCTCTGAAGAAAATATGTCTTAAACTTCAAGAAGAAAAATTTTATAGTGAGCATCTTTAATTGTACATTTAATAAGCTTGCAAAATTTTATTTACAGATATTAGATTACTGGGGACCTAGCAAAAAACTTCTGGGAGATATGAATTTCTTAAGAGATTTGAGAGAATATGATAAGGACAACATTCCAGTGAGTTTCATTGGATTTTTTTTTGTAAATGTAACTTTGTTAAGATGTGGAAAATCTTTAACATTATGTATTACTATATAAAATATAAGAAGATTTTCCATTTTGTATTAAAATAACAAAAGAACATTCTACCTGTTAATATCTATTTTATGAATTCTTGTAATGCATACACCCATGCTCTTTCAGACCATTGATGGTCATTTAATAAATTACTGTTTTAGTGTATTATTTACATGAAAGAATTCTCTAAGTGTCTTATGATAGTTTATTAATAAATCTGGTACACAAATTTGTGTGACATAAAGTATAATGCATTTTTCCCATTTGAACTTTTATTTTTTTATTAATGTGTAATTATCCTTTTCTCTTGTTTCCATGTTTTCTCAACCAGCATATCTTTTAATATTTTTAGAAGAAGTATTTTTCCTCAATATCTGTCATAATTTTGCATATTTTGCTCACAAATTACTTGTGTTTCTGCTTTAATTATGCTTATTTTAAAATTATCTCAAAGTACTGACTTGTTTTTAAAAACAAGTAGCTTTTTATACAATGTATTTACTATTTATGATTATTTTTTCATCTTATGATTGTACAATTTGTTGAAATTTTAAGATCTAAATCTTTGTTGTGTAGGTGACTGTTATGCAGAAGATTCGTGGTGAATATTTAACAAACCCTGAGTTTGACCCCCCTAAGGTTGCTAAAGCTTCTTCTGCTGCTGAGGGTCTGTGTAAATGGATCATGGCTATGGAAGTATATGACAGAGTTGCAAAGGTATTTTGAGGATCAGCACATCTATTTTCTATTAAAATATTCCCAGAAATTAAAATCTATGCATATATTTGCTAGTTAAGACTTTTCTCTAAAAGTGCTACAAGAAAGAATTTGTCCTGCTATAGCATAAACATCAGACACCCAGTACCTAGTAGTCAAAGAAAATACTTGCATATGACATATCCTGGTTGGGGCTAGTATGTGGTAGTGCCAGGGGAGCAGGGATAGTCATTGCAGTTGGCTCAAATGATCTATATCCTGACCTATTTCCATAGGGACATGGGACAAAAGAGAATTAGAGTTTGATGAGCAGTGGGCAGAAGCAAAGAAAAATCTAGAACTTCAAGGGCAAAGTGGCAGATTAAACAATTGATTCAAAGGGTTAGAATTAAGAAGATCCAAGTAGGGTTAAGAGGCAGAGCATGGGAAGATCCCCTAAAGCAATAGGTAGGTTGATAGGGAACCTTTTTCTCAAATATCCCCTGGAGTCAAATTCCTGGGAGAACAGAGAAATTTACAAGATACGAGTATCTTGTAAATTTGGCTAGCAAAGGATTGGGATAATACTGGCCTTGTTCTTTGTAGCTTGTAAAATTGTACCTAGGATAGCAGGATATATAAATGAAAAAGGCAGGTAAAAATACATTGTAATGTGTTCAGAACAACTTCACGATATAGAATAAATGATCAGGCTGTAATGATTGGGAAAATATCCCTAGTAACATACATGTGCCTATAGAGAGTCAGGAACTTCGTTAGTTTCAGGGAAGTAGACCTGTATACACCTGTTAAAGAAATAAAATTAATTTTCTCTTGGATGTCTTCTGAAGTCAAAAGTAGAAAGTGGAGCTTCCTGCCTTCTATCTATTTCTTTAACATATTCCCCTTCAGGATTCCATCTCACAGGAGAGAAAGTGGGCCATTTGGTGTCTGATACCTTGCCTCCCTCCAGCTTCATTCCTGGCAGAAAATTTAGGTCTCCCTTCTTTCAAATGCACATACTCTCTTTGGTCATCTGCTAAATTCTTTTTACTGATGGCTTATAGTACATTCAATGATAAAATTGAAACCCCCATTCTTTTTTAAATTTTATTTTATTTTATTTTATTTTAATTGTTTTTATACAGTTCTCTCCCTCCCTCCCTCCCTCCCTCCCTCCCTCCCTCTCTTTCAAACAGTTTGCATTCAGTAGCATCCTACACCAGTTTCAGATCTACAGCAAAGTGGAGGGGAAAACCATGCACTCTACCAGTGGTCACCCAGGGCTGTCCCAAGCACCCATCTGGCCCCATACCCCATTATCTCAACATTATTGACTATATTCTCCATGCTGCAATCCACGTGTCTGTGGATATTTTGCAACTACCAATTTGTACTGCTTAATCCCTTCACCTTTTCACGCAGCCTCCTGACCACCCCTCCTCTCTGACAGCTGTCAGTCTGTTCTCTGTATCTACAGTCTGTTTCTATTTGGCTTGGCAAACTCCTTTCTTGATATATTAATAAGCGCAGTAAAATTAGAACTTTAGGAAATCCTTTTTCTCTAAACAAAATGCATCTTTTCAAGGTTTGCTGAGGGTAATTCACTTTTGGTAGTGAAATTGAACATCAAGGCTTTCTTTTTCTTAATCTCCCCCCCCCCCACACCCCTACCCCTGCTTCCCCTCAAAGAAAGCAAATGTATGCCTCGCCTGATTGGGAAGAAGATCACAGACTTGGAAATGCAAAGAATAAACCAAACTGAAAAAAAACACAACAAACAACAACAAAAAAGCATATTCATATATTTTAAATACTTATAATTTGGCCACATGTTTTTCTCTGCTTTAGGCAACATTTCAATGGCAACTTATATTTAGAGACATTTTGGTATATATTGTGCCATTTTTGCTACATAATGTGACATTGTTAGTCCAGAATAATTTATCTGTTTTATATATGACAGTGTGCTGGTTTAGAATGATTTATATATTTTACATAATATATAAATATTTTTAAATTTATTTGTATATAAATAAGATTTAAGGCAAAATATTCATTTTGTATAACTTCTTATTATACATAACTAGTCTATGTATAATAATAAACATTTTAATCCATAATATCTATAAAGGATATTAGATGTCAGTTTTATAGAGTACACATCACACCTGCATATATTGTTTCCAAATAGGTAGTAGCTCCTAAGAAAGCCCGCTTATCAGAAGCTCAGAAGTCCTTAGCTGAGACAATGGAGCTCTTGAATGAGAAGAGAGCAGAACTGGCAGAAGTTGAACATCATTTGGAAAGTTTACAAAGAACATTTACTGAGAAGACTGAGGAAAAGGCTCGTTTAGAAGATCAGGTGGAACTCTGTGCTAAGAAACTTGAAAGAGCCTCACAACTAATTGGAGGACTGGGTGGAGAAAAATCAAGGTCAGATTTCTGCTCATTTTAACAACATTTAAGAATGTCAGGCTTGAATATGTGACTTTCTTTGGATATTTATTATGATTACTGATTTTAAAATAGCTGGTTGAAAATGTGGACACCTGGCCAGTCTTCTTCAAGCCAAATATCAATGTCAAAGGATGTTGTTGGCAACTTGCTTTCAAGTGTTTTTTCTTTTAAAAGGGAGAGAGAACCAAGTAGAGGAAATGATAATTTTCAATCTAAATGGTATGTGGGCAAGCATTGTACAATTCTTTCCAGTTTTACATGTTATATTCAAAATTTTTCATACTAAAATATTGGGGGGCAGTAAAGTATGTCTCATTTTGTTGAAGTTTATTTCAAAGAAGGTGCAACTGGTTTGATCTAACAAAGCCAGTTAGCTTTATTCTAATTATTTGTTTGTACTGACCAACCAGCTATCTCATTGACTGATGACATTTGTTGAAGGAATAGCATGATAAAGTAATGTGCCTTTGACTTTGCAGTGCAGATTAGATAGTTTTGGAATGTAATTTTTATTGTACAGTTTTCATTAAATGGAAAATATCAACTCTAGCAATAGTATGTAGCTTCTGTGCAGCTTAAATTTAATTTGGGGTAATAAATTGCAAACATTTCTATGTTTTACAGACTAACAATAAATACTGAACCAAACAGCAGGCCACTAGATCAAATCATCCTGATGAAAATGATTAGACAAAATGTAGGGTGGTGCAATCTAGTCTAAATCCTGCAAAAAAAACCCCAAAAAAACCCAAAACCCTAATATTCTGATAATGAAAGGTTGATTGTTATTTATGTAACATAAATATATGTTAAAGCACATTAGAGATAGAAGAGACCCAACCTCCTCATTTTATAGATAAGCAAGTGCCCAATATTTTGTGTTTTTTTTTTTGTTATAGAATTTGGACTAGAAACCCCTTGCCCTTTCAATTACTTGCATCATTCTCTATGGTGAGGCTATTTTGACTTTGATTTATCTCACAGGTGGTCTCAAGCAGCAAATGACCTCCAGATAGTATATGAAAATTTGACTGGTGATGTCTTGGTATCAGCAGGAGTAATAGCCTACCTTGGTGCTTTCACTTCTGGCTTTCGACAAACATGTATAGAAAATTGGAGTATGTTGTGCAAGGTAATGGTTTTATATTTCATAAGTTTCTTTCTAGACCATTTGAAGTGCAAGTTGGGGTATTGGGAAGGGGGATGATAATAATAAGTACAGAGAAGGGAAGAAATAACTGAAAGTGTGAGTTTTTTTCCTTCTTGTTTGATCAGTAAAGTATTTCATAGTACAACTTTCTTTCTTTTTCTATTTTATTTTTTACTGTCTCTTAAATTTTGTTAATTTTCAAATACAGTTGACATTCAATATTATGTTAGTTTCAGGTGTACAACATTGTAGTTAGACATTTATGTAACTTACAAGGTGATCTCCCCAATAAATCTAGTACCCACTTGACATTGTACATAGTTTTTACAATATTATTAACAATATTTCCTATGCTATGCTTTTATCCCTGTAATAGTTCAACTTTCAATTCAGGTTTTTTCTCCTCCTTAGAGTTATTAAATAATATCTAATAACAAATCAATATTTTAATTTTAAATATATTTCAATCAATAAGGTAAAAGAAAATGTTAGATATTTGTTTATTTCTTACAGGAGAAAAAAATCCCATGTTCAGAGGAGTTCTCATTGAGTAAGACCCTAGGTGATCCAGTAAAAATTAGAGCTTGGAATATTGCTGGATTACCAAGAGATACTTTCTCCATAGATAATGGAGTGATTGTTAATAACTCCAGGCGTTGGTAAGTAACATAAAGTATATTTATTTTTCAATTATTATATTGGAAGGTTTTTAAGCATAGAGAGAAGTTTAAAGGATTTTAGAGTAAGTACCCAATAGCTACCTAGATCCTGACATTAACATTTTATTATTCTTGCTGCTTTATCAAATATTTATCCATCCCTCTGTCCATTTGTCAACTCATCCTTTTTTATGTTTCATCCTAAGTAGCAGACATGGATACCCTTTCCCCAATACCTCAGCCATGAATATCACTAACTAATGTTCAATATTCTTTGGTTTTTCTTTTGAGGTGAAATTTCATAACATGTAATATACAAAATTTAAGAACACCATTCCATGAGTTCTTTAAAAAGTGTATACAAAAGTATACACTTGTGCAACCCAAACCTCTGTCAAAATATAGTGCATGACTCCTAGGAAATTCTCTTTTGTCCCTTCTCAGTAAATTCCCACCCTCACCATTGGAAATTTTTATTTTAATTATTTCCACTATAGATTAGTTTGGCCTATTCTAGAACTTCATATAAACAAATCATACTGTACATACTCATTTGTGAAGGATTCTTCCACACAACATACATTGCTATTTTTTTGTTGCTGAATAGTATTCCATTGTATGAATGTATTGCTGTTAATATGTTCTCCTATTGATGGACACAAAGGCTGTTTTCAGTTTGGGGCTATTCAATGTATTTATTTTAACTAGGTATTTCTACCCACTTTCAAGATGCTATAACTATACTTTATGCAATTTCATGGATATCTTTTAAAATTGCTATCAATAGTGTGATAATTATATGAATATTCCAAATGGCTTTTATTGCTATCCTTTCATTTGTATCACTTTGAAAAACTTGGAAAATTACTCTCATCTGAGAAATAGTGTCCTGTGAGTGGTAATTTCATCATGTTGTCATCTAATTTTAAAAGTCTTTTCATGGGACAATATCTCAAATATACTATGATAGGTACTATTGAGCTCTTATATTCATGAGGTACTACTTTTATAAGTGCCCTATATCCACACAAACTCCTATGAGTGAGTTAGGTATTATTATTATTCCATTTTACAGACGAGGAAATTGAGACCCAGAGTGATTTAGTAATTTGAAATTTAGTAAGATAACTAACTGAGCTAACCAATGATGGAGTCAGAATTTGAACCCAGGCAATTTTACTTCCAAATCTTTGTTCTTAATTACTATGTTAAGTAAAATGTAGAATAGGATATCACATTCACTACCTTTTAAACTATACTGAAAATTTCGATATTCTTTTGGAATATGAGATACATTAAAGTTGCATTACACATCAGTGAGGAAAGGATATGCTGCTATAAATGGCTATCATTATAAAAAATAAATTAAATTACATCCTTACTTCTATCACAAAGACACAAAAGAAGGCAAGCACCTGAATGCCCTGACACAGAGGGGGTCTCTCTCTACATTTTTGCTCTTAGCCTGGAGGTAGATTGCTGTTGCTTGGTACTGTGTGTTAGGTTGTTTGGGGGGCAGAGAGGGAGTTCTCTGTTACTCTGTTTCTTAGTCAGTCTTAGGAAGGCCCTGTGTACATGGACCTTCAGGATAGGATTTTTCAGCCTTTCTGTCCCTCCTTCCCATGACCGCTTAATTCTGCCTTATACCTGTGGTTGGTTTTCAACAGGAGTTTCCCACCCTTATCCTAGAGTGAGATCTCTACTTTGTAAAAGTTGATAAAGGTATACTATTTTTAGCCCAAGATGTTTTTCTGTTCCAAGCCCCCCAACCCTCACCCTGGGGTTGAATTTTTCTTTTGCTCTTGCTCCAGCTACAATGTGTATTTTGCCCTTACTTCTTCCAGGATTCCCAGGCATAATTTCAGGCCAATACACATTATTTTCCCAGCTTGGAGTTTCCTGGGTTACATAGTGTAAACTTGTACCCTGCACCTGTGTGAAATGTAGGCCCATGGTTACAGATTCTCAGAGGACTTTTTCCCAGTTGCAAATGAGACAGGAATCAAAACACTTCATTCTTGTCTCCAAATGCATAGAGTTGGATTTTTTCTACTTATGCTTTCACTAAGCATTTTGTGGGTTTAAACTTACTACAGGGCCTCAGTTCTACCTTTCTGCACATATGGATAAAAGGAGCCCCTAGGTTATTGCAACTAACACTTTCCCCAAGGCTAGCTACTATTTCAGCTCGCACACTTACTGTTCTACAATTCAGTTTGGTCTCTGTTTCTAGCACCTGTGTTTTACTGGGTGTTTCTATTATGTATGTATGTATCTCTTAAATTCATGTCACCTATGTATTTTTAAAATGTCATATTTTAACCACTAGTGGATACACTGAACTAGGTGGCTGGATGATTTTGATTATTTAGCTAGTCAGGCTGCAAGAACCATAGTTTATAATTAATCAATCCTTGTTCTGCTTGCTCATAATTTCTAGAAGTTTATCTGTTTATAATATTCTGCTATAATATTGTGCAGTGGTTGAAAGCAGTGCAGATACCAGTGTCAGGATATTTGGATTCAAATTTTCCTCTATCACTTTATATCTTAAGATTTTGGTAACTTAGTTGACCTCTCAGTGCCTCAGGTGCCTCATCTGTAAAAGAAGATAATAATTCCTACCTCATAGGAATGTTGTGAGAAAGTACTTAGACTATAAGTGCTCAATAAATATTAGTTTTTATAACTACCATCTTCAAATACTTCATTTTGTGTCTATATCTCAAATGTGATTTGCTTTTTAACCATGACAAAAATACTGTACTTTAGTATTGCTTTAGTATTGCTTATTAACACATTAGTCTGGCTACTTAACAGTAAAGCTTTGTTTTCCCCAAAATACTACTTCTGTCAGAAGCATAGATTGACAATGCTTTTCTCTTCAGACTGTCCAAAGACCTCAAATGTAGACTAGAATTATTTTCATACAATACTTGGAATATGAATACCATCACATGGTCTTATCTCTCTGATGGACAAAACAACTCAATTTTCCAATTATATTTGTAATATTTCTGAAAGGTTATATTAAGTGGGAGTTGGATTTCTTTTAGAATAAAAAAAGAATCTCCACTGCAATACTAAGAACATTGCTTTAGGCATTACCAAGAATATTGGCTAGCATTGAAATGTTAATTTACAAAAATCGTTACTTTTTGCAAGGGAAAGAACAAATACTGTATTTTTCCAATAATAAGCATATAAAAGGAAGAAAAAAGTCTCTTTAAATAGGGCATTGGTGCATCTAGTCTAATTACTAGACAACTTTTAAGCAGTTGTATGTAAAATAATTTTCTCATTTCCAGAGCATGTTTCCTCTGTTTGTGATGGCAAAAGTAAATTTTGACCAGTCTCTGAACCATTTTGTGCTTTCAGTAGAATTTCGAGTACAATTTGAGCTGAGGAAGAAAACAACCAGGCAGCTAGTATTGGATTGTTTTATCTTTTGGAAAGGAAAGAAAATAAAAGAACAAAGTTATCTGGGAGTAGTTAATTAAAGACCTTATTTATAGGAAAAGGGAAAGGAGATTTTATCCCTAAAAGCTGTTGAAACAGAAAGAGAATGTCTGGGAAAACCAATGTGACATGAGATGAAAACTCCTTTTTTTTTGCTAATATTTTTTAAAGATAATTTAATGCACTGTACTGAATACAAAAGAAATATAGGGCATCATTATCACTAAGGAAGAAGAAAGCACAATGTATTTTGAATATGTGAAACCATGAATCATGTATTCTCAAACATGAAGTTTTTACCATGTTACATAGAAAAAATCCTAAATAGATCTTTTTAAAAAAATGCATTTTATTGATTATGCTATTACAGTTGTCCCATTTTTCCCCTTCATTCCTCTCCACCCTGCATACCCTCTCCCACCCACATTCCCCCCTTTAGTTCATGTCCATGTGTCATAAGTTCTATAGCTTATACATTTCCCACACTATTCTTGCCCTTCCCCTGTCTATTTTCTACCCACCATCTATGCTACTTATTCTCTGTACCTTTTCCCCCTCTCTCCTCCTCCCATTCCCCTGTTACAAATCCTCTATGTGATCTCCATTTCTGTGTTCCTGCTCCTAGTCTAGTGGTTTGCTTAGTTTGCTTTAGTTTTAGGTGTAGTTGTTAATATCTGTGAGTCTGCTGTCTTTTTACTGTCATATTTTTTATCTTCTTTTTCTTAGATAAGTCCCTTTAACATTTCATATAACAAGGGCTTGGTGATGATGAACTCCTTTAACTTGACCTTATCTGAGAAGCACTTTATCTTCCCTTCCATTCTAAATGACAGCTTTGCTGGATAGAGCAATCTTGGATGTAGGTTCTTGATTTTCAAGACTTGGAATACTTCTTTCCAGCCCCTTCTTGCCTGTAAGGTCTCTTTTGAGAAACCAGCTGACAGTCTGATGGGAACTCCTTTGTAGGTGACTGTCTCCTTATCCCTTGCTGCTTCTAGAATTCTCTCCTTCATTTTAGTCTTGGCTAATGTAATTATGATGTGTCTTGGTGTGTTCCTCCTTGGGTCCAACTTCTTTGGGAGACTCTGAGCTTCCTGGACTTCCTGGAAGTCTATTTCCTTTGCCAGATTGGGGAAGTTCTCCTTTGCTATTTGTTCAAATAAGTTTCCACTTGTTGCTCTTCCTCTTCTCTTTCTGGTACCCCTATAATTCAGATGTTGGGCCATATAAAGATGTCCTGGAAGTTCCTAAGCCTCTCCTCATTTTTTTGAATTCTTGTTACTTTGTTCTTTTTGTTTATTTGTTTGTTTGTTTCTTCCTTCTGGTCCACTCCATTGATTTGAGTCCCAGTTTTCCTCCCATCACTATTGGTTCCCTGTGCATTTTCCTTCATTTCACTTAGCATAGCCTTCAGTTTTTCATCTAATTTGCGACCAAATCAACCAATTCTGTGAGTATCCTGATCACCAGTGCTTTGAACTGTGCATCTGATAGGTTGGTTATATCTTTGTCGCTTAAATGTATTTGCTCTGCAGCTTTGATCTGTTCTTCCGTTTGGGCCATTTTTTTTTTTTTTTTTTTTTTTTTTTTTTTTTTTTTTTTTTTTTTTTTTTTTTTTTTTTTTTTTTTTTTTTTTTTTTTTTTTTTTTTTTTTGTCTTGCAGCACCTGTTATGTAGTGAGGGGTGGAGCCGTAGGTATTCACCAGGACAGGGCAACCCAGTCACTGGGTTGTGATGCTGTGTGAGAGTGAGGGGTCAGAGAAGGAACAATGGGGCTTGCTCTGCTCTCTCTCAGATTTCAATCCCTTCCACTGCCTCCCACCAGCAAATTGGGCCCTTCTGGTGCTGATTCCCATGTGGGTGGGTTTGTGTATGTTCTAGGACCCTGTGGGTCTCTCCAATGAACTCTCCTGTGAGGCTGGGAGTCTCTTCTGCTGCCTCAACCCCCACAGGTGTTTTCAGTCTTTGTTTGAGGCTTTATTTCCCCACACTGGGGCCCTGGGTTGCAAGGTCTGCCTTGCTCCCCACTTTCACCTGGTTTATCTGAGGGTGAATGTGTGACTGCCTGGTCAGCCAGCTGCCTTTCCGGACTCACTGGGTCTTCCATCTGCTGCCTGCACATCCGGGTCTTCCAACCACCACTTTTTCCTGCCACAACCCCTCTCTGCCAGCTGCCCAACTCCGCCCCTCTTACCGGTCTGGATGAATGTTTCTATTTTAACTCCTTGGTTGTACAGTGCAGTTTTCTGTCAGTTCTGATTATTTTTTGTTTCTAAATTTTGTTGTTCTTATTTTGATTGTGGGAGGAGACACAGTATGTCTACGTACACCTCCATCTTGGCCAGAAGTCCCTAAATAGATCTTAAATATACACCAGGCTAAACTTAGGAACTTAGTTTATGACTCTACTGATAATTTGAGGCTAGTATATCTCTTACTTTAAATTTTTAACAAATAAATAGAAATTTTTTATGTTAACAGATGTCATATATTAAAAATACCTTGAGCCCTGGCTGGTATAACTTGGTTGGAGCATTATCCAGTAAATTCAGGGTTGTGGGTTCGTTCCCCAGTTGGGTCATGTGTGAGAGGCAACCAATTGATGCTTCTCTCTCACATTGATGTTTCTCTCCCTCCCTTCCCCTCTCTATAAAAATCAATAAGCATGTCCGTAGGTGAGGACTTAAAAAAGAATTACCTTGAAGACAGTGTGTTATATTGGAAAGAACACAGCTTATGGGATCACAACATCCTACTTCTGACATTGAACTAATTTTGTAACCATGGAACCTTTGGCATGTACTCCCTGAGACTACATTTTTTCATTTCAAAAATAAATGAGAAAAAACCTCCCTTTCACTGTTTTCTCACAGCACTTTTGTAAAGATTAACCCTGATAATATATGTGAAATGTTGTATTTTTACAAATTGATAGTGATGTTTATTATTTAAATTATATAATTTAAAAGAAATATGAATATCTGTTTTTTCCCCTCTGAATTTCTCTTATTATATTCTAGGCCTTTAATGATTGACCCCCAGGGTCAAGCCAATAAGTGGATCAAAAACTCTGAAAAAGAAAATCAGCTTAGTGTTATTAAACTATCAGATTCAGATTATATGAGAACACTGGAGAACTGTATTCAGTTTGGAAATCCACTTCTGTTAGAAAATGTTGGTGAAGAACTGGATCCATCTTTGGAGCCTTTACTACTTAGACAAACTTTTAAACAAGGTAGAAATCAATTAATATTAGTTATAGAACTGAAAGATGGTTAGATTATCTTTGAAGATTATCTTTGAGGCAGGAAAAACACTGAATAAATTTAGTAATAAGGTTAATAGCTCAGAACTTCTGTGTCATTGTTATGTGTGAAAGAAGATTTAGAACAAGTATCAAGAATGAATGTTGCCCTCCCTTTATTGCCTTAATCACTGTTATCCAGATTGTTGTTCAGTAGAGAACATAAAGAAGTTGAAGCCAGCCTGAAATTGCTGTATCATATGACCATGGTTCACGCAAAGTCCATTATTGTGAATAGTAATGGTTAATGTGGACCAAAGTTGACTTTAGGTAAACATTGCCCACCTCATATTTTCTGGTTACAAAAATTTGATCTCTTCCAAACTCTAATACTTTTCAGAGCTTTGGTCACATACAAATAGCTTTGGAATCATGATTCAAAACTGATAGAGGAAGTAAGATCAAAAGTAATCTTAATTTAGAAGGCTCCACAACCAGAGAAAAATATCTTATACTTCCCCAGAATGAATGAATCCTGCTGTATAACTGCTTACTTGCCTCTGTGTGGCTTTTGTCATATCTGTATTCTACTTTAAATTATGTGTAATCTGGGAAAGGCTTTAACATAGGGGGAGAGGCTATGCAAATTTGGCTTACTTTCTGTGCATTTGTTTTCTGAATATAGGTGGTGTTGACTGCATCAGGCTTGGCGAGGTCATTATTGAGTATTCCTTTGATTTCAAGTTTTATATCACCACAAAACTGAGAAATCCACACTATATGCCAGAGCTAGCTACAAAACTGTCTTTACTCAATTTCATGATAACTCCAGAAGGACTTGAAGATCAGTTATTAGGTATTGTTGTTGCAAAGGAGAGGTATGTATTTTCTTGGGTGCTTCCGAATGGCCTAGAGAGGAATACTTGTAGGCCATTAATACTTTTGTTATGTGATTATTTTGAAACCTTGTCAAATTTTTTATTTTGTTATTAGAAAAACAAACTAAATAATATAGTCTTTTAAAATAGCCATTCTAGAACAAGTAAGTTATGTCAACTATATTATATTGGTGTTTTAACATGTATAGTAGATTCAAGCATTAGGCCATAATTTCTCACATACATCTGATTGCTTGAGCCAAAAAAATTTTACCCCTAAGAATTTATGCTATGGACAAAGTCAGAACTGTTCAAATACATATACAGGATGTTAATCAGAAAATACTTAGTATAAGAACAAAAAAGCAGGACACTAAACTATATACAGGAGGGGTAACATTTTGCATGAATACAAAAATGGTCTATGCCTATATACAAAAAAAGTTGGGGAAGGAATGTAACAGAATGTTAACAGTGATCATCCCCTCAGATGTTAAAATTATAGGTAATTAATATTATTTTCTGCATAATTTATGTATTTTTCATTACTAGCATGTTTTATTTTTTTAATAAGAAAAAATATACCTGGAAGGGCTACTGATAAAGAATTGCTTCCTGAAGGAAATCTTTGATTCCACTTGAAACTTAATATAACATTATCAAGTAGTCTATTACATGACATCAAATTGTAAGTGAAAATATGTAACTATGAGGTACTTCTGTTATTTCCAGTATTTCAGTCTCACACACATAGTATCCAAGAGAGAACCATGTTGTAGCATTCTATAACATGGTGAATTAAGTTATTTTAAAGTTTCATACCACCTTTGTTATGATGCTATAAGTGCCAGTTTTGTCTTTTACCTGAAGAGTCACTTGTATGACAAGTCATCCTTTCTATGTCTGCTAGTGTAGAAGAAACAATGAAAATGAGACTGAATATGACAAAGCTAAGAAAAAGTAAGAAGTTTCATACTCTGAGTTTCCTCCAGTCCTTATCTTACATAACTGGCCAAGCTGTATGAATAAGCTTAATGTATTCTTACACTTACCACAGTACATGTTTCTGCCATGTTTTACACATATACGATTAATGCTTTTTTGCTTGAATGTCTCAAATTATTATTTGAATGAAAGTAATTTTTCCCGTAGGTTAGGATAAAGAGATTAATCATTTTAGTTTATGTTACATGCGTACAAAATTATTTAAATGTCTATGACATTGTGATATCTAATATTTAAGTATAAATTTAGATAAAATACTATAAATTTAGACTAAATGTTTTTATCTTTCAGGCCAGAATTAGAAGAAGAAAGAAATGTTCTTATTCTTCAGTCTGCCGCTAATAAGAAACAGCTAAAAGATATAGAGAAAAATATTTTGGAAACATTATCATCCTCAGAAGGAAACATTTTAGAAGATGAAAGTGCAATTAAAGTCTTAGACTCTGCTAAAATGATGTCTAATGAGATCACAAAAAAACAGCAGGTAAAGCAAGAATCCTAGAAATCTTTTGATTCTTCAGACTCCAATGTGCTCCCAGTGCCTTAAGAAAGTGCTGTGTATGTATACTAGGCTTACTAGAAAAGAAAAAGAATTCATCAAGTACCAAAACGTAGAAGCTAATTTTAAACTCACAAGAGAATAAATATCTCCTATTGCTGAATTATTCAAAACTTGGTGTGATTTGCATGGTATCTTATACAGAGAAATAAATTTAGAATGAAAGTTTTAAATATATATTTTTTATTATTGCATAGGTGAGGCAAACTAGTTAGGTTCATATTAACTAGTTAGGTCCAAATTTAATTGACTCTCACCTAAAAACTGAATTTGAGAATTAGGCTTGCCTATGTTCCTGGTTGAAGCTTAAGATGTGTGGAGGTAATTGCTGGTTAATTGGACATTAAGTGGTTCTAGGAACTAATAAGGATGTATTTTTATGACATTGCCTAGTCATTTGTTTGTCAGAGAGAGAGGTATGAGAGTTGGGAGTGGCAGGTGAAGGAAGGAAGACAAGTGGTCCACAGCCAATAATGTATTTATTTCAAATTCATCTATCTCAGCCAAATGGTATTTTCATATCATATATATTCTAACAAAATCCTACAATGTTGTAAGTGGAAGAGCCCTCAGCTTTCAGTTATCTTTTGCATTTCTTAGTTAAGAAAACTAGGGCCCAGAAAGAGTAGTTGAGGCCCAAGTTCACACAATTAAATGATGTCACACAATGATTGCTGTAGGTTAACTTTATTGATTTTCAGAACTTTTGATCCTCCTTGGCCCATTGAATGAATTAAGCACATCTTAATATTAGGACAATTAAAAAAATTTAAACCTAAATAGAAATTACACTGATTGCTTAGCATCCTTCTGCCACTCCCTACCACATGTACTCCAGCTCTGGAGTAAAGGACTTTTTAAATGGCTTGGGAATACTTTCCCTTGGAATGGGTTTAGTTTTGTGAATGTGATAGTAATAACTTTCTGTTCAGGTGTACTGTTTTTCTGTATTGTTGTTTTGGGGGGGTTGTTTGTTTGTTTTTTATTTCAGAAGAGCCAAAGGAATAGTATCTTAGAGTAATATCCTATGGCAGCCCCCTATCTGGGGACCATGGCTGAGATAACATCTCCCTTCCCTCCCTGTCCATCAGACCAGAACCAACTTCTCATTGTCTCCTTGTGACACTGTTTTTTCAAAGGCGAGAAAGGATAGGAAGAATTTATCAGCTTATTTTCTATTAAGACTCAAAGAGGAAAGGAAATAGAAGTATTTATTGGTTCCAGTGTTTTATCTTATAAAAAGAAAGAAATTTAATAAATCATAATGTTTTTCTGGCTGGGTCCCCTGATAGCTGAAATGAATTAAGGTTTAAAAATCAGAAGGTATAAATGAGGAAACTAAAACTATGCTTTCTTATATAAAATGTCATTAATATCCATTGTTGATTACTTTACTTTACATTTTTATAGTCAAGATTGGGGTTTAGAATTTACTTTGAGTTGAGGTTACTACTGTATAGTTTTAGGAAAAAATTGTTTGCAAGAAACAAGAACCCACTCAAATTAGCTCAAATAAAAAACATACAAGGGGATATTTTATTTTCTCAATTATATGTTCAAACCTAAGGAATAAATGAAAAGCATTAAGTTTCTATGCTCTGTGCCTCTTCCCCTTTCTCTAAGGTTGTGTTGCCCTGCTCTCTGTTCCACTTGAAGACTAATTTCTTCTATAAATCTTTTGTGTCTGTTTCTTCCTACATTTTTCTGACCCATAGAAACCAACTCTGTTTCCATTACATTTTAGCACTGCTGTCCAGTATCACCTAAGTTCATTTTTTGAAGCTCGTAGAGAGTGGAAAATTTGGGGAGAAAATTGATTAGCTTCTCTTGGGTCTGGTTCTATCCCTACTGCCTAATTGAGTCAGCTATAAATGGGATCATTCAATATAAACATGACTACATAGGTACACTTAATTCAGCACAATTTGTGGCCAGCATATCCAAAGAAGGGAAAGTGGATTGGAAAAGTGCTGTATACATTTTCCTGTAGAATATTACTTAATCAGATTGTGTTGTCAGTTGAAGAGTTGTTATCTTGGATAATTTTTTTCTTTTGGAGTTGAATATATACCCTTCTTAGTCTAGAAAAGTTAAACATATCAGAAGCTAGTTGAAAAAAAGATTTATTTATTTATTTATTTATTTATTTATTTATGGTCTTTTGTTTTAGCACAGGTTATCTTTTTTCTTTTCTTTCTTTTTCTTCCATCATCATTTATTCCCCCATATCCTCTTCCACCTCCAGAAAATAAGGTATTTTTATTGTATAAAACCAGCAGCCAACCAACATTTCTGACACATTTGCTGCCAAACTTTGCGCTGGGTTCTGTTACATGTGTTGACACCCTAAACATACACATGTGCATTCTCTCTCTCTCTTTCTCCCCCTCTCCCTCTTGAACCTACCAAAGTAAAAGAGGATGAATGACAATAGTAGATACATGTAAGATTCAGGCAAAAAAAATAAGCAAAGATTGATAGCTATAGTATTTCTCAAATAAGACAGAGATGGTTGGTGAGTAATGACAACCTTTACCTACAGTCCTTCCTTCCTTCCCTCCCTCCCTCCCTCCCTCCCTCCCTCCCTCCTGGCTTTTAGTATAATAAAAACCTTTCTTGTAAAATATGCTTCTATAATTTTGTCATTGAGTTAGGTGGGTATTTTTTAAAATATAAACTTCATTATGTAAGAAATATGTAATTAAAACACATTTTCTATTTCTTAATCTTGAGTTTTCTCTTCTAGATTGCAGAAAAAACAGAACTCAAAATAGCAGAATCTCGAGAAGGCTATAGACCCATTGCTAAACATTCATCAGTATTATTCTTTAGCATTGCAGACCTGGCTAACATTGATCCCATGTACCAGTACTCTCTCACCTGGTTTGTGAACCTTTATATCAACTCTATTCATGACAGGTAAACTTTCTATAGTTTCAATCATACTCTCTAAGTTGGATTTTCATCATCCTTTCCATTAAGTAAATATATGTCTTCTTTCTTATTACTTGTGTAATATATAATATTCATTATAAAACACTTAAAATATGGAAAAGTTAAGAAAGACAGACAGAAAGAAAGAAAGAAAAAGAAAGAAAGAAAAAGAAAGGAAGGAAGAAAGAAAGAAAGAAAGAAAGAAAGAAAGAAAGAAAGAAAGAAAGAAAGAAAGAAAGAAAGAAAAAGGAAGAAAAAAGGGAGAGCAAGCAAAGCTTTCTATTTTATTTTAAGTTTTGTTTCAATTCCACACAAGATTTAGATATAGAGGATTTGCTTTAGTACTTTTTTCTGCTCTCTTTTAAATATGTGGTTCAAAGGGCAGAGTGGTGAGTAAGATTATTAATGGTTTGGGAGCAATACTTTCTCTACAGTGGCCTTGCCCACAGGGATATTTGTTATAATGATACTATCTCTTAATTCTAGCCAAGAGTTAGTCCCTTTTTGTATATGTTTTTATACTTTTAGAAAATAAATAACTTCTTATTGATTCATCACAGAGCAACAATAGTAGGTAGGTAGGTAGGTAGGTAGATAGATAGATAGATAGATAGATAGATAGATAGATAGATAAAGCCTACCATGTATGTTCTACATAGGCTCTTGGTAGAATGGTCTCCTGAGTGATTGAAATGCCTGAGCTTTCCCAGTTGGAATTTGGAATTTGAATTTATATAACCCACCTGATGGAAGAAATTCAAGTTGAGGAATTGATATAAATGTTAATGACAAATGTTGATGAAGGTGTGGAGTCATTAGAACCCTCATACACAGCTGGTGAGATTGTAAAATAGTGTAGTCACTTTGGAAACATTTTGGAAGTTCCTCAAAATATTAAACATAGATTTGCCATATGATCCAGTAATTCCAACAAATCCAGCAATTCTTGGGTGCACACTGAAGAGAATTTAATGCATATGTTCACACAGAAACTTACAATCTTTTAGGTTTTAGACATGCACACACACAAAAAAAAATGTATCCAATGGTTACTTGGGCCCTGGCTGGGTAGCTCAGTTGGTCAGCATCATCCTGATATGCCAAGGTTGCGAGTTCACTCCCCAGTCAAGGCATATACAAGAAGCAATGAATGAACACATACATAAGTGGAACAACAAATCAAAGTTCTCTCTCTCTCTCTCATCTATATCTATCTATCTTTCTCTCTCTCTCACAACAGTAAAAAAAATTTTTTTAAAGTTACTTGGGTTAGTTTTCTCCCTCTTCAGTATGGTAATATTTGTGTGAAATACAGTTAGGTTCATGTGTTTATTTTTGCATTTCACTTCAGAATGTTTTCCTCATTCTTGTTGATATTATTTTTGTTGTTGTTGATTTTAATTTTATTATATTTTGAACACATAAACCATTTATTTGATTCCAAAATAAATCCTGTACCAAAAGGGTGCTCAGAAAAGTGTCACTACCCCCACCCTTCCATCCCATTTCCATGGACACAAGTATTGCTTTTTTAAAATTAAATTTTTAATTTTGTGATAAGTGTAGACTCACATGCAATTATAAGAAATAATACATTGATCCTGTATACTCTTTACCCAGTGTCCCCAATGGTGACATCCTGAAAACCTATATCACACTATCACAACCAGGATATTGATGTTGATATTGAAGTTGTACACACATACACAAAAACTATATAGTCAAAACATATGAAAATTCCATCACCACAAGGATCCCTGTTTCCCTTTTATAGCCATACCCTCTTCCCTCTCATCCCCACATTCTTAACCCTTGACAATCACTAATCTGTTTTCCATTTCTATAATTTTGTCATTTTTGGAACATTATATAAATGGAATCATACAGCATATAATTTGGCGGACTGGCTTTTTTCACCCAGCATAATTCTCTGAGAATTTATTGAAGTTGTTGCATGTATCAATACTTTACTCCTTTTTATTGCTGAAAAGTATTTCATGGTGTTGATGTACTACAGACTGTTTAATCATTCACCTATTGAAGAACATCTGAGTTATTTCAGTTTGGGGCTATTAGAAATAGAACTGTTATAAACATGTATGTACAGGTTTTTGTGTGAACAATAAGTTTTCATTTCTCTGAATCAAAATGCCTAGGAATGCACTTTCTGAGTTATGTGGTATTTGCTTGTTTAATTTTTAATTTTTTAAATTTTTTATTGTCATTCAAGTACAATTGTCTCCATTTTGCTGAACTTTTCCAGAATTAGTTTATTATCTTATATTCCCATTAGTATTACTGAAAAAAATTAACATAAAAACAATGAAAGCAATATATACTTTTTACAAAAATTTTAAAACATGTAAGAGTATAAAGTAGAAAATAAGTATTTGTTGTAACTCCACTGAGAAGTAACTACATTTGTCCATATATTTTCTAACTTTTTATATATAGTTTTAAGTGTATAGATCTTGACCTAGATTTTAGGCTTCTTTGAAGCAGGAAAATGTTTTGTAATTCTTTGGCTCATACAATTCCATTGCCAGCATAGATTCTTAGACGAATAAAGATTCAATAGGTGTTTTTTAATTAACCTTTTGTTTTCAGTAATTTTGGAGTACAATATGAAATTTAAAATTTTGAAAAGAGATAGTATAAACCATATTTCATTTTTCTGATAGAATTATACATTGCTTTTCACATGAAGATTTACAAGAAATTGTATATACACACAAACTGTACAAGGAGGTCCCATATACCCTTCACCTTGTTTCTCCAATGGTAACATTTGCATAATTATAGTACAATATCACAACCAGAAAATTCACTTGGTACAATCCAAAGACATTATTCAGATTTCACTAGATTTACATGCACTCATTTGTGTGTGTGTGGTTTCATATTTTTAATAGTAAATATTTTGATAAAATAAAAACTAATTACATATTAATTCATATTTTACTTACTTTTACCTTAGTTTTGTTTGACTAAATATATTTTCCTTTTTTTAACCTTTTAGTAACAAATCCAAAATCTTGGAAAAGCGCCTGCGATATTTGAATGACCACTTCACATACAATTTATATTGTAATATATGCCGGTCACTATTTGAGAAGGACAAACTGTTGTTTTCCTTTTTATTATGTACCAATCTTCTTCTGTGAGTTATTTACTTTTTCTTAATTTTTTATTTTAAAAATCTTCCTGAAATATTTCATTAATAAAGATGGCTGCTCCACTTAATTTTACTTGTATATGTCTCTTTACTTATACATTTCTCTTCAATAGTATTGTTATTTTTGTTTATTTGATTTTTAAAATTTAGATTACACAGGAAAGTTTACAAAATATTCCTGTACAGTTCAATAAATTCTTACATGCAAAAGTCTGTATAACTATAACCCAAGTCAAGAAAGAAAGGTTTTTCAAATGGGCTTCTTTCACTTAATAATATGTATTTAAGGTGCTTCCTTAAATACATATCAGGCCATGTGTTTTTATGGCCTGATAGATCACTATTCTTTTTTTAAGTGTATTTTATTGATTATGCTATTACAGTTTTCCCAATTTCTCCCCTTAACCCTCCTCTGCCCTGTATCCCCCAACCCTGCAGCATCCCCTACCCCCAGTTCATGTCCATGGGTTGTACATATAAGTTGAGTTATCTGTTTTGTATACCATTTTTCATCTCTCCCCATCTATTTTATGCCTACCAATTATGCTTCTTCTTCCCTGTACCTTTCCCCCCCCAATTCTTCCCTTCTACCTCCCCTCTGAAATCCCTCCATTTGATGTCCATTTCTATGACTCTGTTACTGTTCTAGTGTTTGCTTAGTTTTTGTTTTCATTGTTTTTCTGTTAGGTTCATTTGTTGATAGTTGTGAGTTTATTGTCATTTTTGCTGTTCATAATTTCAATCTTCTATTTCTTAGATAAGTCCCTTTAACAGTTCATATGATAAGGGCTTGGTGATGTTGAACTCCTTTAACTTGACTTTATCTGAGAAGCATTTTATCTGCCCTTCCATTCTAAATGACAGCTTTGTTGGATAGAGCAATCTTGGATGTAGGTCCTTGACTTTCAAGACTTCAAATACTTCTTTCCAGCCCTTTCTTGCCTGGAAGGTCTCTTTTGAGAAATCCGCTGACAGTCTGATGGGAACTCCTTTGTAGATGACTCTGCCTTTATCCCTTGCTGCTTCTAGAATTCTCTCCTTCATTTTAATCTTGGCTAAAGGAATTATGATGTGCCTTGGTGTGTTCCTCCTTGGGTCCAACTTCTTTGGGACTCTCTGAGCTTCCTGGACTTCCTGGAAGTTTATTTCCTTTGCCAGGTTGGGGAAGTTCTCCTTTATTATTTGTTCAAATAAGTTTTCCACTTGTTGCTCTTCCTCTTCCCCTTCTGGTACCCCTATAAGTTGGATGTTGGGACATTTAAAGATGTCCTGGATATTCCTAAGCCTCTCCTCATTTTTTTGAATTCTTGTTTCTTCCTTCTTTTCTGTTTGATTGTTTCTTTCTTCCTTCTGGTCCACTCCATTGATTTGAGTCCCAGTTTCCTTCCCATCACTATTGTTTCTCTGTGTGTTTTCCTTCATTTCACTTATTGTAGCCTTCATTTGTTCAAAATCAACCAATTCTGTGAGCATCCTGATCACTAGTGCTTTAAACTTTGCATCTGATAGGTTGGCTATCTCTTGGTTGCTTAGATGAATTGGCTCTGGGGCTTTGATCTGTTCTCCCATTTGAGCCTTTTTTTTTTTTCGGTCTGGTTGCACCTGTTACATAGTGAGGGGCAGAGCCTTAGGTGTTCCTCAGGGTGGGGCAGCCCAGTTGCTGGGTTGTAGGGGCGGGGTCCAAGAGAGAACAATGGCGCTTGCCCTACTCTCTCTTAGATTCTAGTCCCTTCCGCCGCTTCCCCTTCGCCTGTATTATCTGCATAGGAATGTGGGACCGCCTGGTCAGCCAGCCACCTTGCGTGGTCTCACTGGGTTGGCCCATTGCCACCCCGTGCCCAGGGTCCGCTAGCCACTGCCTGTGTGCCTGGGGTCCAATAGCCGCCACCTGTATGCCTGGGATCTGCATGGGATCTGCCAGCCACTGCCTGTGCACCCCGGTCTGCCAACCTCTACTTTTTCCTGCCGCGACTCCCCCTCTCTTACCAGTCTGGATGAATGGTTGTTGGACTTCTGTACAGTTCAATTTTCTATCAGTTCTGAATCTCTATTGTCCTTAATTTTGGTTGCGCGAGGAGGCACAGTGTGTCCACCTACGCCTCCATCTTTGCCAGAAGTCCCCCTGTCTCAAGATTTTTATTCTTTTATGTAAATCCAAATTTTCATCTATCTGAAACTTTCTTTAACATTCTTATACTGTAGGTCTACTAGTAATAAACCATTTAAGTTCTGTACATCTGGGGAAAAGAGTCAGTGGGTTTTTTTTTTTTTTAGATTTTCTGTTTTTTATCTCCAGAAGTTGCATTTGGTTATTTTTTTATATTGCTTATTTCTCTCTTCATTATCTTTATGTTTTGTTTTAACTCCATCATATTTATAATAGCTTTTAACATTTTTGTCTGCTTATAGTATTATGATTATCACTTCTATGTCTGTATGTATTGACTGATTTTTCTCCTGTTTATGGATGTTGTGAATTTTACATTGGTAAATGCTGGGGTTTTTGTGTTCCTTTGAAGACTTTACTTTTTCAGGTAATTAAATTACTGCTGGATTAGTTTGATCTTTTCAAGGCTTGTTTTTAAGCTTTCTTAAGACAGTTTTAGGGAAGATTTATTCTAAGGCTAGGTTAGCTTCACTACTAAGGTATTGTCCTTCTGATGTAACCACTGAATTCCTTTCATGTGGAACAATGATTCAACTCTAGTTGGCAAAACTCATATTTCTAGGTCTGTGTGAGCTTTGATAGCTACTCAACTTACAGCTCCCCAGATACACTTTGCCAGGCATCCTGGGATTTTACCCTACTCACAAATGACTTAGAATTTAGTAAACCTATGCAGATTTCTAGAGCTCCTTTTTTCATGCATCTCCCTCCCCTCTGGTATTCTGTCTACAAACTCCAGTCACCTCAGCTTTACTTAACTTTGATCGAGATCTATTCAACTCAGCAATACTGCTACGTTTCAATTTAGATCTACTCCCTGATGAGCACATGGTCTGGAACATACCTCCACTGTGGATAACTGAGGCAATCATAAGGATCACCTTATTTGTCTCCCTGTTTTTTTGAAGGGACATCAGTCCTGTACTGGATATTGTATAATTTCCAAAAATAGTTGTTTCATTCATTTTTTTCCAGTTTTCTAGTTGTTTATAGCAGTAAGGGAAGTCAGTCCTGTTTATTTTATCCAAGCTATAAAAGCAGAAATCTATTCAATTGTTAAATCAACAATTTATACAGTTCTTATTTTGGGAATACAGGGCAAAGAAAGAAATTGACTACCAGGAATTTATGTTTCTTTTAACTGGAGGAGTAAGTCTTAAGAGTACTGAGAAAAATCCTGATCCAACATGGTTACCGGAGAAAAGTTGGGAGGAAATTTGTCATGCTAGTGAATTTCCTGCCTTCAAAGGACTCAGGTAATTGTTTAAACTTGACTTAGTATTAAATGGTGATGGGTAAATGTTATCTAGTGATTTTAAATGGTTTTATAGCTGTCTTGATTTATCTCCGTACTCAACAATCTCTCTTTAAACTTTCCCCAATGAAAGAATAACTATTAATCTTTTTTTCCATTAGGGAGCATTTTAGTGAGTATATAAATGAATGGCGGGAAATATATGACAGTAAAGAGCCACACAATGCTAAATTTCCAGCACCAATGGATCAGATGCTAAATGAATTACAGAAAATAATAATTCTTCGGTGCTTAAGACCAGATAAGGTAATAGACAAATATGTACCATTTGGAACCAGATAATTTGCCATTTTTGAAGTACCAGGTTTAAAGCTATTGAAATTTGGTTCTTTAACCTTTATTTCAGATGCTCTAAAGGGTTCAGAGAGCTTCTTCAATCTTTACGTTTAAAGTTTTCCTCAACTTGGTAAAATTTTGGCTATTATTTTTTCAAATATTTTTAGCCACCTTACCCATTATTCCAATTAAGTATGCATTATAACTGGTATTATACCATAGGTGACTGATACTCTGTTATTTTAAAAACTATTTTATTTATTTTTAGGCAGAGGGGAAGGGAGGGAGAAAGAGAGGGAGAGAAACATCAATGTGTGAGAGATACATTGATCAGTTGCCTCTCACACCCCCCCACCTGGGGACCTGATCTGCAACCCAAGCATGTGCTCTGACTGGGAACAGAACCCATGACCTTTCAGTTCAGTTCACAGGCCAGTACTCAATACACTGAGACACACCAGCCAGGGCTGTTAATTATTTTTAAACTATATGTTTCATCTCTAGGAAGTTCATTTGGAGAGAGATATATATACGTAATAGAATATATATAGTAGAATACATGTATATTCTATTTCTCTTTTCATGTTTTCCTTTAAATACTTAAACACAATTATAACAGTTTTTAAATCTTTGACTGCTAATGCCATCATTTCTAGATCTGTTTCTATTTAATGATTTTACTTTTGGATTTAAATTCTATTTTAGAAGAAGGTGTTGAAAGTGATGGTGATGGTCCCTTCTTTTCTTTCTTTTTGTCTTTCTTCCTTTCATATTTTATGTTTTGAGTAAAGTTTCACAAGGAGCATTGTTTAATGCATCATTCAGTCTCTGAGTGGGTTCAAATGGAGGCCTATGTATTTACTTGACTCCTGAGTGTTTCTCCTTACTCTTACTCCCAAAGACCTTTGTCCTGGGTGGGCCAAAAAGTCCATTTAGTTTTTTCCAGAAAAAAAAGACATATTTTTCATTTTCACCAATAACCTTATTGATTTGGATATTTTGAGAATGTCAGCTAGCTGCCTCCTACTATTGGCTTCTAATGGGTAGAGGCCATGGGTGCTGTTAAACATCTTCCAAGGCATAAGATAGCCCCACAGCAAAGAATTATTTGGCCAAAATGTCAGTAGTACCAAGAAACTTCTCAAACCACTTTTAACATGTTCAATTAGTCACAGCACCTTCTCCATACACAGCACAAATCTTTTTATGTGTTTCAGTTGCATGTTTACCTTTCTTGAAATAATAAAGCATAATATGCCAAAAGCATTATGCATTTTCTTCCATCTTCAATATTAAAAAGACTGCAAAAAAACCCCACCAATTTTGATGTTTTTTTTTTTTTAAATTCACACTGCTATAACAGCTGTCACAATACAATCTAACAAAATTGTTTGGAATGAAGTTAAAGACAACTAAGCACTACTAGAACCATCATATGGAAAAAAATTAAGAAACTTTTTGCCCAACCCAATACATTGTTAAAAGTTACCTCATTCTTTCTTAAGTTATAGTTGTGTGTATACATGTTTCTTGAACTAGACAATAAGACCCTTGAAGGCTGAAATAACACTTTATTCATTATTTTATCACCAATTACCTCCCTTGTTTATAGTAAACTGAAGAATGTATACCTCTGCATCTGGGAAACACTTGCCTATTTGCACTCCACTGAATGGCTCCCTGATGGCCAATGGAGATGTTCCTTCAGTACCACACGTGGGTTTATGTCTTTGTTTGCTATGCCTGGGAGCCTGTGCTTAACCATCACAGCACTTACCACACTGGAACATACAGTAAACATCTATTTGTTAGGTTTTCCCTCTAGACTGTGAGCTTCTTGAAGTCAGGACCCATGTCTTGTTTTGCTATATGTTTCCAAGACTTAAAA
Organism: Anoura caudifer; assembly: GCA_004027475.1. NCBI lineage: Eukaryota > Metazoa > Chordata > Mammalia > Chiroptera > Phyllostomidae > Anoura > Anoura caudifer. The sequence continues at coordinate 64,742 of PVKU01003291.1, forward strand.
CAGTGCCTGGCAAATGAAATGGTTGGAGACCAATAAATGTCTGTGAATTGAGTTGAATGTAATTGAATTAAACTAAATTCCACTAAAGCCTGTATTAGTCAGGATTCTCCAAAGAAACAGAACCAGAGAAAGAGAAAGGAGAGAGAGAGAGAGAGAGAGAGAGAGAGATTATAAAGGATTGGCTTTATGATTGTGGAGGCCTGGCAAGTCCAAAATCTGCAGGCTGGAGATTCAGGGAAGAGTTGATGTTGCAGCTCAAATCCAAAGTCAGTCTGCTGTTAGGAATTTCCTCTTCCTCAGTGGAAGTCACTCTTTTTTCTCTTAAGTTCTTTAACTGATCAGACAAGGCCTACTCACATCTTTAAAATAGCTTCACAGCAACATCTAGATTAGTATCTGACCAAATATTTAGGTACTGTGTCCTAGCCAAGCTAACACATAAAATTAACTATCACAAAGTTCATTTCTAGGACAGCTCAAAACTCCATAATTTCTTCTCTAGAGTATCTTACAGGAAGGATCAAAATCTTATAGAAAAGTCATATTACTTTTTCTTATATTAAATCACTGGAATGAGGTACTTTTTCTATAGAAAATGGTCATACTTGATTGCAGTTGTATCATCTCAGGGAGCATTGCCTCTGGCCAGTGCATAGACTAATGAGAAACAACGTCTCTGTGTCCTCAGCATCTCCCCTTTCTTAAAATGTATATTGAAAAATCTACTATGCTAAGTAAAAACAGTACATGGCACTAATGGTAAAAAAAAATAAATAAAAAGAATTTCATCTTTGTTCATGGGAAGTTATTAAAGAAAAATAGAAAGTTGCTTCATCATTGTTAGCTCCTTTTTGAAAAACCTTTAGTGGCCTTTTGCTTATTTTTAATTTACTGCTGTTCTGTTACAGTTGTCCCCATCCCTCCCACGTTACTCTCTCCTGCCCTACCCACTCCCACCTCCCACATTCAATCCTACCCCCACCCCATTGTCTTTGTCCATGGGTCCTTTATACATGTTCCTTGATGACCCTTCCCCTTCTTTCTCCCATTATCCCCTTCCCTCTGGTTACTGTCAGTTTGTTCTTTATTTCAGTGTCTCTGGTTATATTTTGCTTGCTTGTTAGTTTCACTGATTAAGTTCCACTTATAGGTGAGATCATATGGTATTTGTCTTTCACTGCCTGGCTTATTTCACTTAGCATAATGCTCTCCAGTTCCATCCATGCTGTCGCGAAGGGTGGGAGTTCCTTCTTTCTTACTGCTGCATAGTATTCCATTCTGTAAATGCACCATAGTTTTTTGATCCCCTCCTTTACTGATGGGCACTTAGGCTGTTTCCAGCACTTTGCTTTGGTAAACAATGTTCATATGAACATTGGGGTGCATAGGTCCTTTCGAATTGGTGTTTCAGGATTCTTTGGATATAATCCCAGAAGTGGAATTGCCAATCAAAAGGCAGTTCTACTTTTAGTTTTTTTTATGAAATTCCATACTGCTTTCCACAGTGGCTGCACCAGTTTGCATTCCCACCACCAGTGCACTTGGACTTTTAATACCTATAGAATAATAACAAAAATACAGCTTGATAGTCTTGTAACCTTAACTAATCAGACCTCTTTTCTGGCATTCCTTTGTTATGCTCTCCTTGAAACTTATAGTTTCAAACTACAGAATTGCTCACAACTGCACAACATTACTCATATATAAAGCTCCATTATTTCTTCTCATCTATTTCATAACCTTCCAGGACTGCAGCCACCTTTGATTCTCTCCTCTTTTCATTGAATTCCTACAGTTTTCATTTTAGAAATGTCATTTGGTATTTAGAAGATAATACCCAATACATTTTGTACTTGCTGCTGCTGATGTTGAGAAACAGCCTTCTTTCATTTTTATTAACTTTAATATAATTTATAAGTAACATATTCCTGTGATTCAAAACTGAAACACTGTTTTGAATCACATGAATATATGAACCCAGTGAAAAGTGTACCTCCAGTCTTCATCTCTGAGTTACTCAACATTCTTCCCCTCAGGCAATTAATGGCATCTGCTCCTTGTTATGCATACATGTAATTTCCCCATTTATTTGTTTTTTTTAATTCTCACCCAAGGACATGCTTATTGATTTTTTAGAGAGGATAAGAGAGGGAGAGAGAGAGGAAGAGAAACATCTATGTGAGAGAGAAACATCAATTGGTTGCTTTTCATACATGCTCTGGACCAGGGATCAAACCCTGACAGAGAATCAAACCTTTGATCCTTTGGTTTGCAGGATGACATCTGAACAACTGAGCCATACTGGCCAGGACCCCATTCATTCTTAACACAAATGGTAGCATCCACTGTTTTACATATTTTTATTTTCCCTCCCAGTTCATAAAGAGTTTTCTCATTCTTTTGCATGGTATTTTATTGTAAGATTTTACCATATGTCTTTAACCAGTTCCTATTGATGGATCTTTACAATATCTCTATATATTACCTACTATAAAAATGCTGCAGTGAAAACCTTATTGAAAAGTCATTTCTCACATGTCTAACACCCTCTCAGAACAAAGTCCTGGGAATAAAATTGCTGGGTCAGTGGATTTGCCCATTGGTGATTTTATAGATATTGCCAAATTGAACAGGTTACTCTTTCACAGCAGTAGATGAAAATGTCTTTGTACCCATACTTTTGCCCATACAGTATATTGCCAAACTTTTGGATCTTGGACAATTTGTGCAGGGGGTTTGAGGAATTTGGGGGCTGATGAAGGAAAAAGGTGTGACCACAAGGTGGCAGTAGCACACATGAACAGTACTGGATGACTCCTCTGCAAGTTGGGAAGGGAGAAGTGTCTCACAGCAAGAGTCTGTCAAAAAGCCTGGAATGGTGGGTGGGGTGGGCTTTGTTCACTACTCTAAGGGGAGGAGGGTTTGGAAACCCTTAAAAGAGAGGGGGCTTATGGGATGTCTAGGTAGTGATGCTTAGCAACACTGGCAGCTGGGAGTCTCTGGATCAGAGGTCAGAAGGGCAGCAGACTCTTGGGGTCTTAATGTCCTGGGGTTTATTTTATCTATGACTAGTAGATAAAATTTGGTGCAGCCCAAAATTTAGACAGGCTCTAAATGGCTAAAAATCTGATTATTTGGGCTATGTTTAAAACAACTGAACATGTAAAATTTTGAGTTTGGTGCTGGTGGGCTTTTGAGCTAACAGGTTTCAGCCTGCAGTGAAGAAATAAACGATCTAGGAGTAAATGCACAGAGGTTATCTTTGTTCCATTTATATAACAATCTGATAAGTGAAAATGGTATCTAAGTATAGTTATAATTTATATTTTATGATTTTAGGTATAAACTAAGCCGCTGTAACAAAGAGAACCAAAATACAGTTACTTAAATAAAAGTGAAATTAATTAATTTCTCTCCAAACAGCCCAGAGCAAATGCTTGAGGGATGGCCTACTAGCTCAGTTCTTGAAATCATTTTAGAGATTCAAGTTCCTTCTCTCTAGAGAAGTCCCCTAGAGTGTGGCTCATGAAACCACAACTGTTGAAGAGAAAAAGAGTGTGGAAGGCAAACAGCTTTCTTATAAAAAATATGACCTGGAATCTCCACTTATAATTTCTATTTGTATCTCTCTGGCCAAAACTTTGTCACATGGCCACACCAAGCTTCAAGAAAGGTTGGGAAAACTTGGGGTTCTATTACCAAAAGGAGATAAAGAAGAGGGACAGTTTGCGGTCTCTGCTCTATTGAATAAGGTTGAACATGTCTTCATATGTGTAAGATGCATTTCTAGTTCATTTCTATAAATTGTTCATCTTTTTTGCCAATTTTTCTTTTGGATTGTTAGTCTTGTCTCATCAATTTATAGGCTTTTAATGATAGCCTGCATGCTTTTCTTGGCCATTAAACTCATATTTTACTCTTGGTTTTCAGTAATAAAGTTGTTATGTGAAATAAAAATTACTCTAAAGATCATATCTTTTCTCTCTTTAACAGATAACTTTAGCTATAACAAATTATGTAACTGACAAACTGGGGAAAAAGTTTGTAGAGCCTCCACCATTTGATTTGACAAAGAGTTACTTGGATTCAAATTGCAGTAGCCCCTTAATTTTTGTGCTATCTCCAGGAGCAGATCCCATGGCCAGTAAGTGTACATACTATCAACTTGAAAGAAATTATAACTAAAATATCATGCTTAATGTCAAATTTTGACTGTAAATCAGTAAATCAGTATTTATAAGAAAAGGTCACTAGAATTTTCCAATTAAATACCTATTACTGAAACATAAGGGATATTTTATAATTTTAGAGTAAGCAGTGAAGCCATTTATTTTGTGCCCTTAGGCCTGCTGAAATTTGCAAATGATAAAGCTATGTCTGGAAATAAATTTCAAGCTATTTCACTGGGACAGGGACAAGGACCAATTGCAACAAAAATGATTAAAACAGCAATAGAAGAGGGAACTTGGGTTTGCCTACAGAATTGTCACCTTGCTATCTCCTGGATGCCCATGCTGGAAAAAATATGTGAAGACTTTACCCCTGAAGTCTGTAACTCATCCTTTAGGCTTTGGCTCACAAGTTATCCAACTCCAAAAGTAAGTTTATTTCCTATGGAGTTCCACACATTTATGTAATTATCTCTTACATTGTATATCTTAATCAAGCTTTAAATGCTTAACTTTAAGTGGTTTTAAAAACATTTCTGGAGTCCTCTCTTATGCTTATTTTTAATCCACTGGTATATGCATTTTTAGGAATCCAGCTGGTTATCTTGAATAATGATCTCTGTTTATTTTGTCTTAGTTCCCAGTAACAATTCTACAAAATGGAGTAAAAATGACTAATGAACCTCCCACGGGTCTTCGGCTAAATCTACTCCAATCGTATCTCACTGATCCAGTTTCTGATCTTCAGTTTTTTAATGGATGCCCAGGAAAAGAGCTGGTAATATTGAGCCTCTGAAACTTTTAAAAGATGTTTATATAATGATAACATATGGAAATATAAATATTTTATTTAATAATGTTAAACTTCAGGCATTTCCTGAGAAGACAGAAATTGTACCTATCTTGTCAATCATTTTATTCCCAATAGTTTGTTTCTTTTTCCCAAGTAGTAGACAGTCAAATAAATGTTTGTTGAATAAATGAATGTATCTTAATTTGTAAACCAAAGCCTATTAGTGTCTTTGATTAAGACCCAAGTATAGTTATCTATTTTCACATCATTTATTCATTCAACAAATAAGTGTGTTAGAAATTGTCCTAGGTACTAGATATAAAACAATGAGGTTAAAATAGACTCCCCACAATAATCTGTCTTCATGAAACTTAAATTATAGCAATAATATTTTGACATATTAATAATGCTTTTCAATGTATCCCTGTAAACAGTGGTTTTACACATGGTACTGGGGAATTTAGGAGTATCAATAATAGTACTCCTTTCCCATGCTCTAATTCTTACCAGTTAAGAAACAGGAAAAAGTATGAATACCTGGGAACCAAATGATAACCTTAATTATAGATAAAGATGAGGTTGGAAGATGTAGTTTATGTCTGTACAGGTGGGACTGATACTACTGAACTCAGAAGTAAGCAGATTTATCCAGCCAGAGGAACAGAGGAAAAATTCCTCCCTGCAGAAATCTCACTTCTAAGAGAGAAAAGGGAGAAGCTGAGCAAAGTATATTTGGTTAACTTTTCCCAAATTTACTGATCAGATAGATCACTCTCCTCTCCTGCAGTGAGAACAAGAAGGAGAAAATTCAGGAGTGTTTACCTTAACTGAGGTTTCCCCACATGGAATAAAACACCTATGGAAAAATCCGCTGCCCTTACCTCCACTACTTGCATAATACTTATCATATTTGCCTATTTGAGCTAGAGAAAGAATGATATTGAAGATAAAGGATTGAATTCTTTAGAAGCCAACTAGTTTCCTTCTGCTTAACACTTTCTGTGTGCCCTTGTTCTGAGTGATGATTTTGTTTATAATTCTGGGAGAAAAACGGAATAGATACATGGTGGCTTTAGCTATGAAGAGAGATTAGTAGAATGGAAAAGGTATGGTGTCTGATCCCCACCCAGGGTCTGAGCTCCTGCAATTAGAATTGAGAGAGCAAGAAGAAGAAAAGGGAAACTTCTAAAGGTTCTAACCACAAGCAGAGCTTCTTTGGGGTTTAGATGACCAAAATAAAGAATGGCACAGAGTTGGAGAAGCAGCACTCTCCTGCATTAAAATAAGAGCAAGCAACTTTGGCACCCCAAGCACTGAGATTTGTACAACATTCAAAGATAGCACCGTTGCCATGCATGTATCTCATTTTTTATTCACCAAGCAATTATTCTGATAGTAAAACAAATGGGAGCTAGGTTAAGAGAAGGAAAAGGGTATAGATGTCCTGTGACATTGGCTCTCAATGAGCATCACATTCATCTGGCAGAGTGTTACTGCCAGAATTTCTAACTCAGTTGGTCTGGGGTAGAGCATAAAAATTTACAGTTACAACACATTCCTAAGTGATGCTGATATTTATGGTCTTGGAAACACACTTTGAGACTGTCCTAAGGTTTGGGTAGCTGGCTTTTTTTTTTTTTTTGTAGGCACATAAGAAACTCCTTTGGAGGCTCCCAGAAATAGCTGGGATGCTCTTTGATAAGGCTAATTTATGACCACTGGGCCAGTAATAATTTGAGCTATCATCATTTGGCTATTAAAAATAAATATAATCTTGATAGTCTCAGGTAAATTGACATCTTGGGCATTTGTATTGTCTAGCAATGATAATATACTAGTCATTTCTCAGTTTATGTATCTGTCTCCTATATTCAGCTGTGGTTTCCTTAAGGACAGGAGTACATTTCTAGATTACCATCTATCTGTCTGTCCATCCAATAACTATTTCTTGAATACTTACTAGGCACACTTCTAGGACCTGGTAAAATGGAGATGAACATATAAACATATGGAATATATAAATATATAAAAATTTCTATCTTCATGGAACTTACATTCTAGTCAAGGGAAATATATGCAAGGCAGGCTTAACCATAAAACCCATAAACCTGAGGGGGCTTGTTAGAGTTATAGATGTCAGTGGCTCACTCCTGGAGCTTCTGATTTACTAAGTCCAAAATGGAGCTCAAGAGGTGGTGTAAATAAACAAGTAACAAAGGAAATTCAAATGTTAACTAGTGTGGGAACCACTGCCACAATTCTATTATGAACTATGAAAGGACAAAGAAAAGAAAAGAAAGGAGGGGAGAAAGGGAACAAGTTCCCTTATTGAACACCAGCAAGTTCCAGGTAGTTTAAATATACAAGCCTTATAACCCTGTAATACAGGCATTATTATTACAACCTTGTTTTTTTAAATAAGAAAACTCAGGCATATAAAATACAGTATCGAAGTCATATAGCTCATGAGTGTTAGAGGCAGGATTTGGTACCCAGATCACTCTGTCTCTTCCCACTTTTGTATAGTTAACTCTTCTTGGCTGTTGAAGAAAGCATCTTGGAGGAAATAACACTTGAAATAGACACAAGAAGTATGCCTAAAGGCACAGAATTATGACAAGGCTGCTGAAAGAGCAACAAGTAGCTTATTTTGACTTGACTGGTGGGAAATAAGAATGGGAAGGAATATAGGGACAAGACTGTGAATATCTTCATTGCCTTGCTAAGGTATCTGGATGAGTCAACACCAACTAGCACCACATCATAGAAAAATAATCAAAAGGCATACCCCATTGATGCTGGGTTGATGATATCCTCTTTAGGTAGATGATGATACCAGCCTGCTGCACACCATTGGGTTAGTCATAAAATGTACCCTGGAAAAATGTAATTCAGAAATCAGGAAAAAAAACACACATATTGTGGAGGGGAAATTCTGCCTTCAGAAAAGGTTCTTTAAAAAACAATATGTACTTTTAAATATTTGAGTGTTTTTAGAATAGATTGTTTTTTATTGTATTTTTCCACCCGCACAATTAACACACTGTTGTCCATGTCCGAGAGTCCCTTTTCCTTTTTGCTCAATCCCTCCACCCCCGAATCCTTCCCATAGATGTCATCCTACTCTCTATGAGTCTGTCTCTATTTTGCTTATTAGTTTAGTTTGTTCATTATTTTCCACATATGAATGAAATCATATGGTATTTGCCTTCTCTGACTGGCTTATTTCACTTAGCATAATATTCTCCAAGTCCATCCATGCTGTTGCAAAGGGTAAAACTTTCTTTTTTTGGCCTAGTAGTATTCCATTGTGTAAATGTCCCATAGTTATTTCATCCACTCATCTACTGGTGGACACTTGGGCTGCTTCCATAACTTGGTGATTGTAAATAATGCTGCAATCAAAACAGGGATGTTTATGTTCTTTTGAATTAGTGTTTTGGGTTTCTTTGGATATATCCCCAGAGGTGGGATTGCTGGGTCAAAAGGCAGATCTATTTTTAATTTTTTGGAGGCATCTCTGTATAGCTTCCTACAGTGGCTACACAAATCTCCATTCCCACCAACAGTGCAAAAAGGTTCCCCTTTCTCCACATCCTTGCCAGCACCTGTTGTTTGTGATTTGTTGATGATAGCCATTCTGACCGATATGAAGTGATATCTCATTGGGGTTTTAATTTGCATTTCTATGATGACTAGTGATGTTGAACATCTTTTCATATGTCTATTGGCCATCTGTATGTCCTCTTTGGAGAAGTGTCTGTTCAGATCCTTTGCCCATTTTTGATTGGATTATTTGTTTGTTGGTGTGGAATTTTGTAAGTTCTTTGTAAATTTTGGATATGAACTCCTTATCAGATGTATAGGCGAATATGTTCTCCCATTCTGTGGGTTGTTTTTTTATTTTGTTGATGATTCCTTTTGCTGTGCAAAAACTTTTAATTTTGATGTAGTTCCATTTATTTATTTTTTCTTTTGTTTGCCTTGCTGATAAAATATTGCTACAAACAATGTCTGAGATTTTATTGCCTATGTTTTCTTCTAGGATTTTTATGGTTTTGGGTTTAACAATAAGTCTGTGGTCCATTTTGAATTTATTGTGTATGGTGTAAGATGGTGATCTAGTTTCATCTTTTTAAAAAATATTTTATTTATTTATTTTTAGAGAGAGGGGAAGGAAGGGAGAGAGGGAGAGAAACATCAATGTGTGGCTGTGTTTCATGTGCCCCCTAGTGGGGATCTGGCCCACAACCCAGGCATGTGCCCTTACTGGGAATCAAACCAGTAACCCTTTGGTTCACAGGCCTGTGCTCAATCCACTGAGCTACACCAGCCAGGATTCTAGTTTCATCTTTTTACATGTACCTGTTCAGTTTTCCCAACACTATTTATTGAATAAACTGTATTTGGCTCATTGCATATGCTTGCTTCCTCTATCATATATTAACTGACTATAAAGGTGTGAGTTTGTTTCTGGGCTCTCTATTCCATTGATCTATGTGTGTGTTTTTATGCCAGTACAATGCTGTTTTGATTACTCTGGGCTTATAATATAGTTTGATATTAGGTAGCGTGATTATTCCAACTGTGTTCTTTCTCATCATTGCTGTTGCTATGTGGGGCTTTTATGGTTTTATATAAATTTTTGAAATATTTGTTCTAGTTCTGTGAAATAGTTCATTGAACTCTTGATAGGAATTATGTTGAATCTATAGATTGCTTTGAGTAGCATGGACATTTTAATGATATTAATTCTTCCTATCTATGAACATAGTATGTACTTCTACTTATTTGTCTCTTTCTCAGTTTCTTTATACAGTGTCTTAATTTCCATGTACAGGTCTTTTATATCCTTGGTTAGGTTTATTCCTAGGTATTTTATTCTTTTTGAAGCAATTATGAATGTGATTGTTTTCTTTTCTTTATTTATTTATTTTTAATTTTATTTTAATTGTTATTCAAGTACAGTTTTCTGTCTTTTACTCCCATCCCAGCCCACCCACTCAGCCCTCCCCACGTCCCTCCAGTTTCCACACACCCCCAGTTTTTATCCATGCGTCCTTTATACTTGTTCCTGTAGACCCTTCCCCTTTTCCCCTGAAATTCCCCTAAAACTTCCTCCCCTCTCCCCTCTGGTTACTGTCAGCCTGTTCTCTATTTCAGTGCACTGTTGGTGTGATTGCAGACTGGTACAACCACTATGGAAAACAGTATGGAGTTTTCTCAGAAAACTAAAAGTGGATCTGCCTTTTGACCCAGCAATTCCACTGCTAGGATTATATCCTAAGAACTCTGAAACTTAGGATTCCTAAGAATCCAAAAGAACCTATGCACCTCAATGTTCATAGCAGCACAATTTACAATAGCCAACTGTTGGAAGCAACCTAGGTGCCCATCAGTAAATGAATGGATCAAAAAACTATGGTACATTTACACAATGGAATACTATGCAGCAGAAAGAAAGAAGGAGCTCCTACCCTTTGCAACAGCAGGGATGGAACTGGAAAGCATTATGCTAAGCGAAATAAGCCAGGAAGTGAAAGACAAATACCATATGATCTCACCTTTAACAGGAACCTAAACAATGAAACAAACAAACAAGCAAAATATAACCAATGACACTGAAAATGAGAACAGGCTGACAGCCACCAGAGGGGAGAGGGGAGGGAATTTCAGGGAAAAAGGGGAAGGGTTTACAGGAACAAGTATAAAGGACACATAGACAAAAACTAGCAGGAGGGGTGGTGGAAATGGGAAGGAGGTAGGGAGGGCTCGTGGGGTGGGCTGGGATGGGAGTAAAAGACAGAAAACTGTACTGGAACAACAATTAAAATAAAATTAAAGTTTTTTAAAAAAACAATCTAGATAACAGGACTGACAGATTCCTCTAATATCCTTTATCACATACATCTCTTCAGTCCATATCTAAATCCAGCCACAGCTGTAGAAAGTAGTTCTTGGTGCGTTCAGACTCATCTTAGATAGACAGCAATTTCATCCTACATATGCATCTTTCTGTACTCTGTTCCTGAGATTTCTCTGATACCACAGGAGCTTTCATGGTTCACAAGCACAAGCTTAAAAAGCAGAGAAATTATCACCTCCTTAAGAAACCCATTATGTGAAAAAACATGAGAAATATACCTAAATTATTTTTTTGCTCTCATTGACAAATGTTTTTCCCCTATTAAATGTATCACCACAGCATTCATCCAGTATATGTGAAATATGCTCTGATCTATTTACAACATTTCAAGTATACAGCTATTCAGTTAAGCCATGGTATACTTTCATTTTAACAGTATAGAAACACTTTCTGCTACTGAATTCCATTAAAATAACTGGATGGGTTTTTACTGCATTTGGAGTTATGTTTGAGATGGTCTAACTTAAAATACATGCTACATAGCATACTTGAAATTTATTTGGGGGGACCTCAAAGGGATGGGAAGCCATCCTCCAGAGCACTGACACATGCCTAGTGAGAAGCCCATGTGACATGTATGTCATATATATGAAGATGTCATGGACAGAGTAATTAAAGAGTGGTTTCAAAATTGATTTCCAGCCATGATCGGTGTGGCTCAGTTAGTTGGTCATCATCCCACAAAGCAAAAGGTTGCTTGTTTGATTCCTGGTCAGGGCACATGCCTGGGTTGTGGGTTCAGTCCCCAGTCAGAGCATGTGCAAGAGGTAGCCAATCAATGTTTGTCACATCAACATTTTTCTCCTTCTCTTCCCCTCTTTCTAAAAATAAATAAATAAATATTTTTTTAAATCCCCAAATGAAACGTCACAAAATCAGAAACTATATTTTGGCATTTATTCATATAATAATAATTATTCTCCTGCACTTGTAATCTCAAGCATATTCCAGTGAGTCTATAGGATACCATTTAAGTATTGAAGTTGTAAATATCTGTGAACAATACCAAAGTATTATTAGCCAATACTTTGATAAGTGGTAGAATTGTTATATTTTAAAAAACATTTAATATTGTTGCAGTTTGTCTAGCTTTGGGAATTTTAAGTCATAAAATTAATACTTTTATAGTAAATATTATTTTAGTTAGCATATCTTTTTTAAGTAGAAGGTTTTAGAGATATATGATCACAGAATGTTACAATGAAAAAGATCACTCATTTAACTTAAAAATCTGATCAGAATTTTTTCTTGTATAATTTTTATATTAAAGGCATGGGAGAAGTTGCTGTTTGGAGTTTGTTTTTTTCATGCACTTGTACAAGAAAGAAAGAAATTTGGTCCTCTTGGTTGGAATATTCCATATGGATTTAATGAATCAGACTTACGTATCAGTATTCAACAGTTACAGGTAACATTAGACAGGAACTAACCCTAATGGAGGATAACTATATCACACACTTACTTAGAATAACCTATTCAGTTCTCCCAACATCACTAATAGATAGGTAGATAGCAATAGTAATTATAACTATGGTTTAATGAAGCATCAGTTTCATCTGGATTTTTTCTGCTACAAATAATAGAAAACCTGATTCAAACTGGATTAAAGCATAATAAAACTTATTTCACATTATAAAAAGTACACAGGAAGGATAGGCTCTGGAGTTGGTTGATTCCGCAATAGCGTTGTCATCAAGGACCCTGGTTCTGTCTTTTTTGCAGAACCCTCCATGTTGGCTTTATGTAGGTCTTCACTAACCTCTATTCTTCTCCTCCACTCTGTCAAATCTACAATTCAGCTCATCAGTCAACAGAAACAGGCTGTCTACTTTAAATAGAAAAGGAATTTATTGAAAGAATATTGGGTAGGTCACAGAATCACCAAGACGACTGGAGAACCAAGGTATCCAGAGCCATATCCAGAATCACACAATGTCTGGTAGGAGCAGTGTCTCTACCCTTGTTGAATATCAGACATCGAAGCTCACACACCTGCCACACACACTCCAGTTATCTTTCTGATGTCATCAAAAAAATATTTTTTGCTGTTTCTACTTTGTTGCTTTACAAATGGCAGTTCATTCTAGGATGGATGCATCTGAGGATCCAAGCCCAGGGCACAGGCCTAGGCCTTAGCCGTAACAGAGGTTGGGACTCACAATGTGAGGCATTCAGGTGGTCAGCAAGCCCCTCCAAGTAAATAAATAAATAAATAAATAAATAAATAAATAAATAAATCCACTGTAAATCCCTACTAACTCAGACTTTGAACTAGGCACATTACTTATATCAATTCTAATTCTCACAACAATCCTGTAAGGTTGGTATTATCCCTATTTTTAAGAAAACCAAAAGCTAGGAAGTGAACTTGCCCACCTAGACCAACACAAAATATTAATACTTTTCTGGTTTTTTTGCTGTAATGAGAGCTTTTATGACATGAGGCCCCCTGAAGTTCACCCACAGATAACCCATGAAGATAATTCTTTCAATCCCACTTCTGTGTATCTTCAGAGGTTATTGACTGACAGATATTTAATGCCACCTTAAAATGGAAATGAAGTGAAAGACTTTTTCTCATTTTATGCTTCATTTGTTTCAGTTGTTTATAAATGAATATGACACAATTCCATTTGAAGCTATCACTTACCTGACTGGGGAGTGTAACTATGGAGGAAGAGTGACAGATGATTGGGACAGACGTCTCCTCTTAACCATGCTGGCTGACTTTTATAACCCACACATAATCGAAAACCCTCATTATAAGTTTTCTCCCAGTGGAAACTATTTTGCACCTCCCAAAGGCACCTATAATGATTACATTGAATTCATTAAGGTAACTAATACTACTGAAAATAGGTTTAGATTTAAGTGTAATTAGTAAGTAGTAAAATATTACCTAGAAATGTATTGGGTTAGATAAGCATTATGATTTTAATCAGTTTTTAGTATCTTTTGTTGCTAATAATTGAAAATTAGAAATTTTGATTCCTTTGTTGTTTAATTGACTTTTAACCCACTTTGTTCTGTACATGTGTACCTTATGAATTAATGTATCCAGTGAAAATGTGATGCTTAATCTATTTTGGTAGAAACTTCCATTTACTCAACACCCTGAGATATTTGGATTACATGAAAATGTTGATATCTCCAAAGATCTTCAACAAACGAAAGTCCTCTTTGAGTCCTTGCTGCTCACCCAGGGAGGCTCCAAACAGACAGGATCCTCAGGAAGTACTGACCAGATTCTACTCGAAATTACCAAAGATATTCTCAAAAAGGTAATGTTTAAAATATGTGACTTATAAATTTAAATCAAAATTGTACCGAAATGGCAATCTGAAAACTTCATTTAGGAGCATTATAACCTTGAGTGAGATATTTTACCATTCTTTTTTTTAAATTATATTTTATTGATTATGCTATTACAGTTGTCCCATTTCTCCCCCATCATTCCCCTCCACCCTGCACACCCCCTCCCACCCACATTCCCCCCCTTTAGTTCATGTCCATGTTTCATAAGTTCTTTAGCTTCTACTTTTCCCACACTGTTCTTGCCCTCCCCCTGTCTATTTTCTACCCACCATCAATTCTACTTATTCTCTGTACCTTTTCTCCCTCTCTCCCCCTCCCACTCCCCTGTTGCAAACCCTCTATGTGATCTCCATTTCTGTGTTCCTGCTCCTGGTCTAGCTGTTTGCTTAGTTTGCTTTTGTTTTAGGTGTGGTTGTTAATATCTGTGAGTCTGCTGTCTGTTTACTGTCCTATTTTTTATCTTCTTTTTCTTAGATAAGTCCCTTTAACATTTCATATAATAAGGGCTTGGTGATGAACTCCTTGAACTTGACCTTATCTGAGAAGCACTTTATCTGCCCTTCCAGTCTAAATGAAAGCTTTGCTGGATAAAGCAATCTTGGATGTAGGTCCTTGCCTTTCATGACTTGGAATACTTCTTTCCAGCCCCTTCTTGCCTGGAAGGTCTCTTTTGAGAAATCAGCTGACAGTCTGATGGGAACTCCTTTGTAGGTGACTATCCCCTTATCCCTTGTGCTTCTAGAATTCTCCCCTTCATTTTAATCTTGGGTAATGTAATTATGATGTGCCTTGGTGTGTTCCTCCTTGGGTCCAACTTCTTTGGGACTCTCTGAGCTTCCTGGACTTCCTGGAAGTCTATTTCCTTTGCCAGATTGGGGAAGTTCTCCTTTATTATTTGTTCAAGTAAGTTTTGCACTTGTTGCTCTTCCTCTTCCCCTTCTGGTACCCCTATAAGTCGGATGTTGGGACATTTAAAGATGTCCTGGAGGTTCCTAAGCCTCTCCTCATTTTTTTGAATTCTTGTTTCTTCCTTCTTTTCTGTTTCGTTGTTTCTTTCTTCCTTCTGGTCCACTCCATTGATTTGAGTCCCAGTTTTCCTCCCATCACTATTGGTTCCCTGTGCATTTTCCTTCATTTCACTTATTGTAGCCTCCATTTGTTCCTCTAATTTGCGACCAAAATCAACCAATTCTGTGAGCTTCCTAATCACCAATGCTTTGAACTATGCTTCTGATAGGTTGGCTACCAGTGCTATGAGCTCTGCATCTGATAGGTTGACCACCTCCTGGTCACTCAGATGAATTAGCTCTGGGGCCCTGGTCTGTTCTCCCTTTTGAGCCATCCTTGGTTTTGTTTTGTTTTTTTTTTGTTGTTGTTGTTTTTGTCTGGTCACGGCTGTTAGGTAGTGAGGGGCGGAGCCTTAGGCTTTCATCAGGGCAGGGCAACCCAGTCGCTGGGTTGTGATGCAGGATGTGGGGACAGGGTCCGAGAGGGAACAGTGGCGCTTGCTCCAGGTTCTCTCATGGATTCCAGTCCCTTCAGCCTCTTTACCCTATCAATTTGGGCCCTTCTGGGCTGATTTCGATGTGGGTGGGCCTGCACACACTCCAGGACCCCATGGGTCTCCCCAACAAACTCTCCTGTGAGGCTGGGACTCCCTCCCAGCACCCTAGCCCCTACAAGTGTTTTCAATGGGTGCTTTTAGGCTTCACTTCCCAGCTCTGGGGCCAGCATCACACAGTCTGTCTTGCTACTCATTTTTGCCTGGTTTATCTGTGCGCGAATGTGTGTCCGCAGTCCACCGCCTTGTGTGCCCCGCTTGGCCTCCTCGCGTTGGGCAACGCCGCTGCCTGTGCACCTGGAGTGACTGTGCTCCCGGACCACCACCAGTTTATCCTGCCCTGATTCGACTCTGCTGGATGGGGACTCTGCCCACCGCTGACTCTTCCCCTCTTACTGATCTGGGTGAATCGTTGTTGTCGGACTCCTGCACAATTCAATTTTCTCTCCGTCCTCATTGGGTTTTCTTTTTTTTTGGTTTTATTTTTTTGTTGTCCTTAATCTTGGTTGTGAGAGGAGGCACAGCGTGTCCAGCTACGCCTCCATCTTGGCTGGAAGTCCCTATTTTACCTTTCTGAACATTAATGTCCAAAGCTACACAGTGTTAATAAGTTCTTGTGAGCATTAAAGAGATCGTGAATTTAAAGTACTGCGCATAGCTCTTTGTGGAAGACCGGTTGTAGCTGCAACGGAGCTCCACCAGCCCACTCCTGCTCCTGACTCACCACTGTACATTCTCACTGAGAAACAAGTCAGTAAAGAAGCTGTACCCAGCCAAGGCTTTTTAAAAAATTAAATTTATTGGGTTGACATTGGTTAATAGAATCATATAGGTTCCAAGTGTACATTGTGTGCCCACCACCTATGGTCAAACCATCTTCTGTCTCATATATTAGGCCCCCCTTCACCGCCTACTTCCTTCATCCCCTTCCCTCTGGGAACCACCACATTACTGTCTATGTCCACAAGTTTCAGTTTTATATCCCACCTATGAGTAAAATCATATGGTTCTTTGTTTTTTCTGACTGACTTAGCATGATATTTTCAATGTCCATCCATGTTGTCACAAATGGCAGTATTTTATCTTTTCTTATGGCTGACTAGTATTCTATTGTACATATGTACTACATCTTCTTTATCCAATCCTCTATCACAGGATACTTTGGTTGTCTCCATGTCTTGGTCACCATGAATAATATGCAGTGTACATAGGGGTGCATATATCTTTGTGAATACATGTTTTTTAGTTTGTCAGGTAATTACCCAGGAGAGAGCTTGCTGGGTCATATGGTAACTGTATTCTTAATTTTTGAGGAACCACAAGACTGTTTTCTATAGTGGCTGTACCATACTACATTCCAACGCACAGTGAATGAGTGTTCCCTTTTCTCCACAGCCTCTCCAACACTGATTATCACTTGTCTTGTTGATAATAGCCATTCTAACAAGTGTGAGGTGGTATCTCATGGAAGTTTGCTTTGCATCTCCCTAATAGCTAGTGAGGTTGAACATCATTTCATATATCTGTTTGCCATTTGTATGTCTTCTCGGGAGAGATGTCTGTTCAGGTCCTCTGCCCATTTTCAGGCATGACTTTTAAAGATACTGGAAAGATATCCATGCAATCTGAGTTGGCAATTCACCAAGTTAGAATTACTCTAACTAGCCACAGCATAAAGGCTTTGAAGACAGTTGTATGCTGACTTAATCAGAGAGGCAGTATTGTTGTTGATATTTTGTTTGGAAGATCAATCCATTGTTCTTAGTGCAGTGTTAAAATCCCATACTATAAGTGCATTGCTGTCTATAGCTTTCTTGAAGTCCTCCAAGATTTTCGTTATATATTTGTGTGTTCCTATGTTGGGTGCATATATGATTATAATGTTTGTCTTCTTGATGGATTCTTCCCTTGAGTATTATGAAATGTCCTTCTGTGTCTCTCTTTATATCCTTGGTTTTGAAGTCTATTTTGTGTGATACAAGTATTGCTACCCCGGCTTTTTTTTTCCTGACCATTTGCTTGGAATATTTTTTTCCAATCCTTCACTTTCAGTCTCTGTAGGTCTTTTGTTCTGAGGTGGTTTTCATGTAGGCAGCATATGTGTGGGTCATGTTTTCTTATCCATTCAGCTACCCTATGTCTTTTGATTGCAACATTTAATCCATTTACATTTAAGATTATTATTGATAGGTACTTATTTATTGCCATTTTACTCACTTTGTACCTGTGTTCCTCTCTCTCACTGTGTTTCTTCCTCTTCTTAAAACAGTCCCTTTAGCGTATCATGTAGTGCTGGTTTGGAGGAGGTGTATTATTTTAGACTTCTTTTGTCCTGAAAAGCTCCTTATTTCATCGTCCATTTTAATTGAGAGCCTTGCTGGATAGAATAATCTTGGTTGAAGGCCTTTGCTTTTCATTACTTGGAATACTAAATCAACCTTTTTAATGAATTGACTTCAGCTGTTAAATAAATGGATGGATGGCTAGATAGATAGATAGATAGATAGATAGATAGATATAAACTACTTTGCATAATGCCAGGCACATGGTATGTTCTTAGTAACTTTATTTGTGGATGAAGTAATGCGCTTAATAACTTATTTCCATTTCTAAGCAAAGACCTTTTTAATAGTGGAGGAAATGGTCTGAACTTACTGGATCAAGGAGGAAATAATTTTTAAGCTGTACCTTAGAAAGTGAGGAGGCAAAGGTAGATAACATCAGCACTAAATTAGCTGTTAGAGCTCTTTTTTTTTCATAGTACAGCCCAATGTACTTTGTTAGCCCTACTAGCTAATGTGGAATGATACTCTCTATTCTCACCTTTTTTCTATGTTAAATTCAATAAAGAAGTTAATGTAACTTTAAAAAAGATGATAGTCCCAAGCACACATCTTCACAATTCCCCTTCAGGGAAAATAGTGTAATTATCCCCATATTTCAGTGTATTTCACTGTTAGGCACTCTGACATAGCAGAACCTGACCCACAGTCCATTGAAAGCCTATGAACAGCACCACTCTTCAACTCACAGTTAGTAGCCTTTCTTAATACCACTCCTTAAGTGCCTACTCATTATACACCTGGCTGTGGCCACTGGAGAAGAGAAGGGAGAATCAATGCTTACGACCCCTGAGTGAGAGCAAACTAGTCTCTTCCCACCCCTACTCCTGGAACACTTCTTCTGTTGTTTGCCTCTTCTCATCCTGACCCCTTACAGGTTCTGTGGTTTATCTCTGTGGGGAAAGGTTCTTATCCTTGCTGAATGGTGACATTTACAAGATCCCCAAAAGGAAGTTACCTGGCAGTGGAATCTGGGACTTGTTTGGGGTCGAGGGTTATGCTAAGCCAAAGGGTCCTTGAATGACACCACCCAGTGTTACTTAGAAAAATTATTTTACACCACCCAAAGACCATCACCTGGAGATAGCCTGGGTAGCTCAACTTTTTTAGTTTGGGACTTCCCTGACTGGGAAACTTCTTTGTCCCTTAAGGAGTGTGAACTCCAGCATCATGTGGCTTAATCATCAGTCCCAAGGTCCCTTTCATCACTTCTGAAGCATCTCTGAAGTGCCTCATAGAAATCAGATACTTGGCGGCCTTTTCTATTTCTATGCCCTGGAATCCTGCTTCATTAACACATTAATTATTTGATAGTGGCATAAGCTAAACTACTTGAAGCCAGTCGATAATTGGTTGGAAATCGATATAAAACAGTTATGAAATGGTACATCAGTTTTATCAATACAAAATAAGATTCCATTTACAAAAAGAAACTCTACAGCTTTTCAGAAATGTTTATCTACTGCGAAGTGCTGTATCCTGCAGCACAGGCCTTGGAATTAGAGACCTGTGGATTTAAATGTATCACTTTTTGGCTGTGTGACCTTGGGCTGTTACTTATCCTCTCTCTACTTAAATTACCTCATCTGCAAATGGAGATAATAATGGCTGCATAAGAGGAAATACTAAGGATTAAATGAGATAATGTATAGAAAGCAGCACAATACTTAACACTTAGTAACTTCTTCATGTTAACTATCAGTGATATTATAGCTGAATGAAATGAATTATCTATTCTGAAAGTAATATGTGTTCTTGCAAATCTATTTTTTTAGCTACCAAATGATTTTGACATTGAATCAGCCCTACAGAAGTATCCTGTGAGATATGAAGAGAGCATGAATACTGTGTTAGTACAAGAAATGGAAAGATTTAACAAGTAAGGATCTATATCCTCAGTGATTCAGAAAGTGACCAACCAACACTGATAAAAAGATACATTGGTATTGACTTAAAATTTTAAGAAGTTTATCAAAATCCATCATTTCTTTAGAATTCCACCCCTTTTTTAATTTATAATTTAATTGCATAACCTTTTGCCCCAGAAGCAAGCATATCTTTTATAATGTAACAATGATGATGAAAAAAGATCTGGTTAAAAATATTCATTAATCAGAATTTCTCATTAATCCATTACTATTCTTTTCAGGAACTAAAGATGAAACAAGCATGAGTTAGGCCTGTGTGTAGTCACATCTTTTGACAATTTTCTTCCATTTGACACTTATACAGCTCCCTTTTCTTCCTGAGTACAATCTAAGTTGATGAAATACCTCATGATAGTAGACAAATTATTTGCTTTGATATTTTTTAATTGAATTTCCTACAATTCACTGCTGGCTTAAAGAATGGAGACTGTTTTGGTCATGAATTTCTAAAGTGTTTCCAAGTTTATCTGGGTTTCTAGACTTGTTTTAAAATAAAATGCATTAAAAAACTATAATGCCTTAATTCAGTATTTCATAAGAGCATATAAACATATACATGTATATACATATGCATGTACATATCTACATATATAAAATAACATATTATCCCTCAGTTGCTTAGGCCTCTAGCCTAAAACCCTCACAACAGGTACATTTATGGTGTTTCTAGCAGTTTAGGCCTAAGTGGGAACCAAAGTGTTTGGAGTTGCATAAAGGAATGTGAACTTTATGCTTTGATGCAGTGTTTCCTCAGTTTCAGTCATTACATAACACTTGTATAACTTTTTCCACATTTTAAAATCACCTGTAAACATTATTTACATAACATTTTTTCCATAAATCATTCTCTGTTTAAGTCATCCTGGTCCTAAGCAATAACACCCAGAAAGCTAGTTGTATTATTTACTATATTTAAAAATATTATTGTGTCCATTTTACATAACTTTTGACCACCCATTCTTTTGATATAATTTTGACCTAAAAAAATAATTAGCTACAAGGCTGTTTATGGTAGTATGTTTTGAATGGCCAAATAAGTCTAAATGTCAACTAATAGTCAGTTGCTGGTTATGTAAAATCAGTTATTTTTGTACAATGGAATTCTATGCAGCCATCAATAATAGTATTATACAAGTATGTCCCTCAGTATTGTAAAGTAAAATAGGACATACCAAAAATCCATTTTTATTTTTATTTTTTTCACTAAGACTTTGAACAGTTTTTCTTGTGATTTTTTTTCTTCTTCTGTTCATTTTGGGTAGTTTCTAGTGCTATATCTTCAAGTTCACTAATGTTTTCTTTTGCAATATAAAATCTGATTTTAATCTTATCTAATGATGTTTTCATCTTAGATACTGTATTTTTCATCTCTAGAAATGCAATTTGGATATTTAAAAAATATCTTCTATTTCTCTACTTAACTTTTTGAACAAATAAAATATATCTTTTTAATTTTGAAGTTTTCTAAAAAATTTTATTGTTTAGGCTATTACAGTTGTCTCAGTTTTCCCCCTTTGAAAAATCCATTTTTAGAAAAAAAGTAAGAAAAGCTGTAAACTAAAATATTAAATGGATTAACCATAGCTGGTGAGATCATGGTTCATTTATACTTGTTACATTGTGGCTTTTTAACTTCAAAATTTCCTCCAATAAACATACATTAATTGTGTAATAAAAATAAATGTTTTAAGGAATAAGGGGTTTCAGTAAATTGTAATACAATCATATAGTCACAATCAACAGCTAGTAAAATTTGTGTTGTAGATTTATATTTATTGCTATGAAAGATGGTCATCACACATCATTAAATGAAAATTATATATTACAAAACAGTATATGTAGTATAATCTCTTTTTAATTAAAAATAAAAATATGCCTATATACTTAGAAAATAACAGATGATTACAAAATAAAATATTTAGAGTGGTTTAAAAGTGTTTATTATTAAAATGAAAAATGTTCATTTAAGTGTAACCTAAAATTACCTTACATTATCAAGTACAGGTGACTATACTTTGGGAAACACCCTCATAAAGCTGAGTGAGATTCCCACTATTTCTTCTGAAAAGGCTCTATGATGAGATTTACTTCATATATATGTTGATGACATAATTTCTTTTCTTGCAGTTTAATTAAAACTATACGTAACACTCTACGGGACCTTGAAAAAGCCATTAAGGGTGTAGTTGTAATGGATTCTGCATTGGAGGCACTCTCTGGCAGTTTGCTTGTTGGAAAAGTTCCAGAAATATGGGCCAAACGATCATACCCAAGTCTTAAGCCCCTAGGAAGTTACATCACAGATTTTCTAGCCCGGTTGAGCTTTCTACAGGTAAAAGACTATATATAATGGGAGACATTAGAAATTAGCTATGTCACCTGAGGTCTCTGAGTTTAATGGAATGTGATTTAGTCATTTCCTAATAATCTAATAAAAATTTTAGAATATTGCAAATTGCACACATTCAAAGTATTGAGAATTAAAATTTTGTTTTACTCAAACCCAAGTAATATGTGACATTTATATTTTTGAAGATTCTGTGTTCATGGTTCAAACATGGTCTTATGATTTTAATACTGATGATAAATCACAAAAAGAGCCTGAGGCTTGGATTTATCAATAATAGGCCATTGTCTTAAAAATCAGTTGCTTCTCAGCTCTTATCTCATAAAACTAGGGAAAAGATGAGTGCTTTGAAATCTTGTTCCCTATTCCTACCCCTCACTCTCACCCCAGACACACACATAGGGATGTTCAGAGCAAGAAAGCAAGCATAGGGCAAGCCACTATTTTTCCTTCCTCACTCCTCAGTTTACCTCCATCCTATGGTTGATATTTATGTAGGGATGGGGGTGGGGAGAGACTCAAAAATACTTTTTGGAAACTCACATAGGTGTATGACCTTTCAGTGTTCAGTTGCCTTTTTATTACATAAAAGTTTATTTATTTCACTGTGGAAGTTTATCATAAAATATCCAGGGCTTATAAGGATGTGGAGGGACAGCTTTCTCATACATCTCCCTTTTTTTGTGGTCAACCTTTTCTTATTGTTTCAATTTAAGTTTCTTAGATTATTTATTAGTGAGCTTGTGCCTCTTTTGGTATGTGTGCTTACCATTTGTATATTCTTCTGTGAATTTCCTAGACCATTTTTATTTTGCATTTATTTTTAAAATTGTAATTTATAGGAGCTTTTTATACAGATTATACATTTAACAAAAGAAACATTATAGAATTTTTAAGTTTTAAGTGATTACACTGTAGAAAATTTGCCACTTACTAGCCTCAATTTCTTCATTCATAAAATGGGCACTTTTGTTTCATAGGGTAAGTCTATGGTATGTGGTAAGTATTCAGTAAATTGGACTACTCTTTTGTAAAATCAGAAATTGTTGAATTTTATCAAATGCCTTCTCAGAATGTATTATTGCTGGTGATGTCACTTTTTATCTCCTTTAGGTCATTATTGCACTGAATTATATTACTACATTTCCAAATGTAAAACCATCTTTGTGTTCCTAGGAAAATCCCATCTTGGTTGGTGGTATCTTATGCTTTAACTGATTCATTTGTATATTTTTAGGGCTTTTTAAAAAAGGTTTTATTTATTTTTACAGAGGGGGAGGGAGACAGAAAGAAAGGGAGAGAAACATCAGTGTGTGGTTGCCTCTCAAGTGTCCCCCACTGGGGACCTGGCCTGCAACCCAGGCATGTGCCCTGACTTGGAATTGAAGCAGTGACCCTTTGGTTCACAGTCTGGTGCTCAATCCACTGAGCCACACCAGCCAGGGCTATTTTTAGGACTTTTGATATGCATTACCTATTTATCCTCCAGAAAAATTATTCAATTTTTCACCATCAGTAGTGATTATGAGTGTCTGTTCCTGAGTAATTAGTGTTCATTTTTATCCTTGCTAATTAGATAAGTGAGTGTGTATACACCTGGGTGGTTACTAGCCATATCTAAAACATGTCTTTTACTTCTTCCTATATGTACTGGCCTCTTTCTGTCACTTATCAAAAGCACCCTTCCCTTGCCACAATTTTACTTTTTTTCATACACCAGTTATTTCCCAAACTTTTCTGGAACTTTTATTGGAACTGTTTGCATTTCAGTGTACTGCTTTGTTCCTGAACAGTTTGGTGAGTCTTTGGCTTAATTCCCTAGAGGGGTCCTGGCATGGAGCCAACTGGAAAAATCTCCAGAACAAATTCAATTTGTCGTTGTTAATATAAATTCACATCAAACTCTCTACTTTCTGAAAGTTGGATTTCCCTTTGAAATCATTCCATCTGAATGAGTAAGAAAGGTCTAACTCATTATTGAGCACCTTTATTACCCTCTAATACGAATCTTCCCCAATTGGATCTCCACCATTGTCCTCTTACCCTTACAGAGGCTACACAGTTTTTTCATCATCTTTCTTTCTCTTGGACTTTTCACTGCACCTCCTAATTGTTCTTAGAGTTAATAGATTAAGCAAATGAATCATCCAGAGTTTTCTATTCTTTTCTCATTTCTCTTCCATTGTTCACTCTATTTATCTTCTCCTTCTCCTTCCTGTACCTTTTTTAGGTGGGGAGGGCTGGGGTGGTGGGCTGGAATGGGAGCAAAAGACAGAAAACTGTACAAGAACAACAATTAAAATAAATTAAAAAATAAAAATAAATAAATACACACACACACACAAAGAACTGTGAACATCTGAATATGTTGGATGGGCTTGATTCCTTACATTACACATTTGAGTTAACAGAATTTCAGATACATTTGTAAAATGTAAATACATTTTCCTGTACTAAAGGTTTTGATTAAAGTAGAATCTCAAACAAATTAAAAAAAAAAACTTTCTCACACTTTGGTGGTAATCTCATATTAAATCCAGGATCTGACATTACCTGTGTGAATTTGAGCAAGATACTCATCCTTCTGGACACAGTTTTCTCATCTGTAAAATGGGAGGAAAATACCTAACTCACTGAGTTATTTTGTATACTAATTGAGGTGATAATTGTAAAGCTCTTAGCATGGTGCTCAGTGTGTACTAAGCACTCAGTTAATGGTAGCTAATTCAGAGATTGTATAAAAGTAGCTGACCCAGATACTCATGGCATTCTTGGCTAAATGAAGCCCTGGTGTGTGTAAGGGGATTTTCGAAACACTTACCTTCTGGGTTCTTCTAGCTTTCTTGTGTGTGATGCTGCTTCTACCTGGCTTGTGCCCTTATCAAACTCTATCTTTTTCTCTGTCACTTCTTGATCTGATAGCTTTTAATATCTTTAGCAGTGGCTTGTTTTAATATCCCTAGCAGTGGTTTGTTCTCTTCCTCCCAGGAAGCAAAGCTGGCTTCTTCCCATAGTGTGCGGCTCTCTCAGAGACAGAGTTCATTTTATTGATTCATCTGTTTGCTCAAAAAATGTGAATTGAGACTCTACTTTGTTCAAAGTACCTTGTTGTTGGACAAAGTTGCCAAGGTGTCTACAAGTTGCCAATAGCCTATAGGTAGATAGCATATGTAGCTAAGGAAAAACTATTTCAGTATGGTGACGGACATGTCATAAAAGACCAATATATAAAATGCTCTGGAAACTGAAAGAAGGAAGAAAGTTCTTTTAGCTCAGGAAAGCAGAGTTTGTTTATTGGATGAGATAGCATTTGAACTGGGTCTAAAGGATGAATGGATTTGGACACTGCAAAAAAACAAGGTAGAGGACTTAGAGAAATAATATATAATGTGGCATAATATAATTTAAGGTGGATTCTATTGTGAAAATTTTGACATAGCAAGAACAAAGTTTGTTCCTTTCTGTAAGTGGAAAATCCAGGTGGAAAAGTGGCCCCAGACAGGATTTGAGCTGGGGTACAAACATGGTTACCTATTCTTGGCTTCTTGTACTTCATCCCTTGGCTCCAGTCTCTGTGAGTTAAGTATTCTCAGTTGGATTTTTGTCTGTTAGTAGCAAGATAGCAAAAGCAGCTCTAGCCTCACATCCACACAACTTCAAAGAGTTGAGAGTGAGTCTTTTCCCCAAAAGTCCCAGCAAGAGTCTCAGCATTTCTGGCTTTGATTGGGTCACATGTCCTTTCCAGAATCACTCATTGTGACAAGGGGTGTGATTGGATGGGCATGAATCACATGCCCACACCAGGAGGTGTAATACTGCCACCAGAAGTGCTTATATTGAGAGGGTAAGAGGGTTAATCCTCCAGGGAGACATAAGAGTAGTTTCACTTTGAGATAAGCAGAAAAAACAACAGATGTCCACTTAGTACAGAGAAGAGACCTGCAAATGGTGCATTCTCGTTAGAATGTAAGATGCTTGAAAGGGAATTTAAAAGGAGAGAACTAGAAATACAACTTGGGCCAGATTGTGAAGTATCTTGAACAGGAGACTAAGTAAGTATAGTCTCTAATTTGGCAGGGTAGTAGTAGATCATAGAAGAATCATGCGAGATGCTAGACCTGAACCAAACCATGCATGGTGAGGTATACTCTGGCAGCATTATTACAGATATATAGAATAGAGAAGAAGCATGAAGAGGCACACATTGATACAGAAAGAAGATCATAAATATCTAAACTGGAATGGGGGCAGTGGGCATGGAGGTTGGGAAGTTAAGAAGGTTAAGTAACTGAAATCAACACATGAGGGCTATAGTTAGCTAACGGGTAATATTTCTGAAGATGGGTGCTTTTGAGTGGGATTAAGTACTACAATAAAACTAAATAATTTACATTTGGCTTTTTGAAGAAAATTGAATCTTTCAAACTTTGTTTGATTCAGGTTAATGCTAAAAATGAGTTCGAACTTTCCAAGAAGAGTAACTAGAAAGGAAAAGAAGTAGGAAGGCGAGGATAGGTTATGGGTTTGGTGTCGGGGAAGAGAGCCTTGTGATGGAAAGTTGTGAGCAACACACACAAAACCCAGAATCAGGGACTATGTGTTAGGTGATACTTGTGTAAGTTGAACAAATGAACATAATGCATTTTGGTTTTCCTTTATAGGACTGGTATAATTCAGGAACACCTTGTGTATTTTGGCTCTCTGGTTTCTTTTTCACCCAAGCCTTTTTAACTGGAGCTATGCAGAATTATGCCAGAAAATATACCATCCCAATCGATTTACTAGGATATGAATTTGAGGTATAGTAACACCTTATTCTGCACAGTATATGATTACATCAAAGTCATGTATTTAAGCAAGGAGGATATGCAGAATTCATATTTTTATAGCACATGATATACAATTTGACTTCTTTTCATTCTTTGAGTTTCGCAAAGAAAGTATATAATATTTGCCTTACTGTATCTATCATAGGCCTTTTATATATCTCAATATTGAATTCAAATAACCCAGGAGCATTTGAAATCTTTCTCCTGGGCATACATTGTCAGTTTTTGGCTCAAACAAACTCATAAAAATTCTCTTTTAAAAAAATTTAATGATGCTCTTCTATTTTAGCAAAATTTAATATGAAGTACGGTAAAACCCAATAAAATGCTTCAAAAAGAACTGTATTGTACATTTTTACATTTATGTTTTACTGAAATATTTATAGTTTAAGAAGCTATAAGATATAGCTTCTTGATACAAAAAGAAGATCATAAGAAGATATAGCTTCTTATAGTTGTAATATAGTGGAGTTTCCTTGAATGTGTTGTGAAGATTTAGCTAATGTTTTCTTTATGACACTGAAGTTTTCTGGGGAGGAGATCATTACCAGCATGTGCCTCTACCTTCAGGTTATTCCTTCTGATACATCTGAGACAGCACCAGAAGATGGTGTTTATATCCATGGATTGTATCTCGATGGAGCACGCTGGGACAGAACAAGGTCTGTGGTTTCCATTGGGAAGACCTCTTCAATTGTAGTTAAATCTTAGGTCAGATAAGCTGACTGCTGCTTTTTCCCCCCTCAACCAAAAGGTCTTTTCTAAGGAATATGTCAAGTAATAAATAATATCAGAATTCTTGCTATAAATCATTACTCAGGTTGGGATAAGTTATGAGTGAGCATTTTTAGGTCCTGAGTGATTTTTTAGTTAACATTTCAGTGGTCTTACCTAAAAGTTAGTGGATATCACTTTCCTCCTCCTTTTGTTTTATGTCACCTTCCATTTTGTAGCACATAGGGACACCTTATGTTTAAAGAATTTACAGTTATAGTAGCGTTTCTATTTCTACTGGTGAATGGAAAACTTCTTGTATTTTGATGACATAATAAATACATATTTAAAATAAATACTGAATTTCCAGCTTAGGAAACTAAGCAACACTATTTCTATTTAAAATATAAAAGGGTGGAACAGGAAGGGAGAAAATATTTCCTTTGAAGCCTGCTCCTTACTCATCCATTAATAAGCATCTTCCCGTATTTCCCAAGTCAGGGTTAGACTTTGCTCTCAAGGGAAGGTTAAAGGCCAAGGCAGGCAAAATTGTTTAAGAAGGAGCAAGACAGTGGCTCTACAGAGATAATTTATTCTAAGACAGAGCTAGCTATGAGAAGACTTGGATGCACATGGTTCATTTGATTATTTCTCTTTTTCATCACTCTACTGGGTAATGAAATTTCTCTTAACTTACTTTTCTCTATATATACATTTATCTTTTTCTTCCTTTCTTTCCTCCTTTCAAACAAATAAGCAAACAAACAATGTAGCATAGGGAAGAAACCACATTTTCTGGACAGGCAGATCTATGTTTGAATGCTGACACTGGCATTTAAGAGCTGTGTTACTATGAGAAAATGCTCAACCTTTCTGAGCCTCCACTCTTTATCTGTGAAATAGGAAAGGGGACAAGATTATTGTGAGGGTCAAATGTTATAGCTCAGTGTCTACCTCATGGGCAGTACTTTAAAAATGGCAAGAATTGGTATGTGTCTACTGTTTGTACATGTAGTCTTTCCATATTTCTGTTTCAATTCTTCATTGCCTCTCCCTTGGGTTTGATTTTGTTGTTGTTATGTTCTTTCTTTTTTTTAATATTTCTTTTTCTGCTATCTCTGGTTCTCTCTTGTAGTAACTACCCAAGTAGCAATTTCTAAGAAGAAATTTTCATCTTATGTCTAATAAATATCTCTCAATTTCTCTTCACAGTGGATTACTTGCTGAACAATATCCCAAACTTCTTTTTGACCTGATGCCTATCATGTGGATAAAACCAAGTAAATATACTTCTAAAAATTTCTTAGAGTTTTAGGGAGGATAATGATAGATATTTTTAACTGTTCCCCCAAATAAATCTCTGCTCAAACCTATCAGAATTTTGTCCAATTACAATAAGTAGAGACAATGTTTACACTGGAAATATAAGGTTCCCCCTTTTTGTGTTGCATTTACATTATTTTAGGAATATCATTCTGCCTCTTTTTTGCTCTTACCCCTTGGGATGTAACATTTTCTTTGCCTCTCCCCTACCAGTCTACTTTACAGAGTCTACGCTTCCCATCAATATTTTGATTCTCAAGTGCCTTTCTTTGCACACCTCTCAGAGACACAAATAGAATTATTTGGCTATAAAAAATGCCTAGGCCCAGGAGCCAGCCAGGTGCCCCAAAGCCACATGGGGTGCAGGCCACTTATGCTCCCTTGGGAAAGCAACTTGCTCCTTCCCTCCTCCTGCTGTCATCATTTTCCACAAGTCTGAACAAATGAAATTCATTCTTTTGTTTTCTCTTTTTCTCTAATTTTTTGTTCTCAAGCAACTGCAAATGAAAAGATTTACAAATCACCCATAATTACTACCTAACTCATTATTTTTATTATTAATGCAGTTCAATTTATAACTATGAGAAATGTGACCTTACTTTAGATAGACTCTTAATATCTCATCCCAAACTTTACAAGGACTGTATATAAGTTTTTTTGTGAGTAGGTAAGAATTGGTGTGTTTTTTCTTATAATAGTCTGCTGTAAACAAATAGTAACTTCAACTTCTAATTTAGGGTTTCCTGTTTTAGAGTTCTAAACAGTTGTTTCTTTTTTTGCATTTCCCTCATTACCTATGCTGTATTTTATTCCTACTTCCCTACCTTCTTCTCCTTTTCATACACCTTCTCTCCCAAGTCCGCTTCAATGTTTTCTTGCCTAGTAAATAATCTGGACCTTAAAATCAATTCCTGTCCTCTGGACGTACAATCATGAACCATATTAAATCACTTTCTTATTTCATAACTATAATTACTATAAAAACTTTTTTAAAACACCAACTTACAAGTATTCAAATATTATAACATAATCTAAGATTTAGTACTTGCCATTTTATTACAAAATATTGTTCTTTTAGTACCACTGCCTGTTTTCCCTTTACCAAATAAATATGTTTCTTTTGTTTTTGTGTTTTTTTCAAGCTAAAAAGTCTGAGATTGTGAAGTCGAATGCCTACGTTTGTCCCCTCTACAAGACAAGTGAACGGAAAGGAACTCTTTCCACTACAGGACATTCTACTAACTTTGTCATTGCAATGTTGTTAAAAACAGACCAACCCACTCAACACTGGATTAAGCGCGGGGTTGCTTTGCTTTGTCAGTTGGATGACTAAACTGTACAAATTTAAGAAAATATCTGAAGTGTAAAAAAAAAAAAAAAAACCACAGTGTCCTCACTTCAAGATATATATATATAAAATAAAACTAAATACCTTGGTAAAAATCTTAAATTGTCTTTTTGAAAGGTCTTTGAATTGCCGCCCTCCCTCATATATCACTCTTGATTGGAATTCAGCCTTCTTTTTCTTTTTTAAATATATTGTATTGATTATGCCATTACAGTAATCCTATTTTCTTCTCCCCTTTATTCCCCTCCACCCTGTACCCCACCTCCCACTGTTATTCCTCCACCCTACTTCATATCCATGGGTCCTACGTATAAGTTCTTTGGCTTCTCCATTTCCCATACTACTCTTAACCTCCCCCCTGTCTATTTTGTACCTACCATTTATGCTACTTATTCCCTGTACCTTTTCCCCCATTCTCCCCCATCCCCCTCCCTGCTGATAACCTTCCATGTGATCTCTATTTCTGTGAATCTGTTCCCGTTCTAGATGTTTGCTTAGTTAAATTTGGTTTTTGTATTTTAGGTTTGGTTGTTGATAGTTGTGAGTCTGTTCTCATGTAACAATTTGTATTTTTGATCTTCTTCCTTTTCTTAGATAAGTCCCATTAACATTTCATTTAATAAGAGCTTAGTGATGATGAACTCCTTGAACTTGAGCTTATCTGGGAAGCACTTTATCTGCCCTTCCATTCTAAATGATAACTTTGCTGGATGGAGTAATCTTGGATGTAGGTC
Organism: Anoura caudifer; assembly: GCA_004027475.1. NCBI lineage: Eukaryota > Metazoa > Chordata > Mammalia > Chiroptera > Phyllostomidae > Anoura > Anoura caudifer. The sequence continues at coordinate 96,071 of PVKU01003291.1, forward strand.
CTTGCCTTTCATGAGTTCAAATACTTCTTTCCAGCCCCTTCTTGAATGAAAGGTTTCTTTTGAGAAATCAGCTGAGAGTCTTATGGGAACTCCTTTATAAGTAACTGTCCACTTCTCTTTTGCGGCTTTTAAGATGCTCTCCTTATCTTTAACCTTGGATAATGTAATTATGATGTGCCTTGGTGTATGCTTCCTTGGGTCCACGATTTTTGGGAGACTCTGAGCTTCCTGGACTTCCTGGAAGTCTATTTCCTTCACCACATTGGGGAAGTTCTCCTTCATTATGTTTTCAAATAAGTTTTCCATTTCTTGCTCTTCCTTTTCTTCTGGCACCCCTATGATTTGGATATTGGACTGGTTAAAGTTGTCCTAGAGGTACCTGAGCCTCTCCTCATTTTTTGAATTCTTGTTTCTTTATTCTGTTCTGGTTGAATGTTTATTTCTTCCTTCTGGTCCAAACTGTTGATTTGGCTACTTTTTTTTTTTTCCTTTCACTGTTGGTTCCCTTTATTTCACTTTGCATATTCTTCACTTCTTCCTGTATTTTGTGACCATACTCAACCATTTCTGTGAGCATCCTTATTACCAGTGTTTTCAACTGTGCATCTGTAAGATTGGCTATCTCTTCTTCATCACTTAGTTATATTTTTTCTGGAACTTTGATTTGTTATTTCATTTGGAACATTTTTTTTTGTCTTGGCATACCTGTTACAAGGTAGTAAGGGGCAGAGCTTTAGGTATTTGCCAGGGCAGGGCAACCCACCTTGCTGCTTTGCAGTGCTGTATATGGGCGAGGGGTCCAAGAGGGAATAATGCCACTTGCTTGGTTCTGGGCCAGTTTCAGTTACTTCCTCCACTACCCACAAGCAAATTGGGCCCTTCTCGTGCTGATTCCATGTGGATGGGTTTGTGTATTTTGTAGGACCCTGTGGTTCTCTCCAATGAACTCTCCTATGAGGCTTGGAGTTTTTCCCACTGCTGCAACCCCCACAAATTTTTCCAGTCAGAGGTTTTGAGACTTTATTTCCCAGTGCTGGAACCCTGGGTTTCAAAGTTTGTCTTGCTCCCCAGTTGTTCCTTCCAGTTTATCTGAATGCAAATGTGGGACTACTGGGTCTGGCACCCACTGCCTGGCCCACCCCAGTCCTCAGCCGCCACCTTGCTGTGAGTCCTTTCTGCCCCTCCTACTGGTTTGAAGAAACATTCGTTTCTTCTTTATCTCCTTGGTTGTTGGACCTCTATACAGTTTGATTTTCTGGGACTTCTGGTTACTTTTTGTTTTTAAATTTGTTGTTTTCAAATTTGTTGTTTTCCTTCTTTTGGTTGTTCAAGGAGGCAGTGTATCTACTTACACCTCCACCTTGGAATGCAGCCTTCTAAATGGACTCTTGAAATTATAGACACCTCTGGGAGGAAACATAAAAGAAATGTTTCTTTGAAGCACATAAAAAAATTTGGAAACTTTTATTTGGTTCTTTTTTTTTTAGCTAGATATATATGTGAAGAACAGATTTGGGGAGAATAACTGAGAAAAATTAACTAATATTAGAAAACATCTCTTTTTACAAGTGTTAAGTCATGTCTTTAGCTCCAGTAATAGTTTACTTTCTGCTCACCTACCTGTAGTGATTATACACACCCATCTAAAATACATAAATAAATAGTAAATAAGGAAAATATTACAACAATTACAAAACTCAACCCCTTATGTTATACTTTAAAACATCAGTTCCATTCCTCACAATTTCCCTATGACAAGGAAACTCAAAGCAGTGAACTGGACATACAAAGTCAGTAAGAAGGCTGGAAGTTGATCCTACACACCTGAGGTGGTTTTCATATTTCATTATAAATGCCAAGTGGTCTTATTATTTTTAACAGTTAATATTCTTCTTATTTAGTATGCATTCATAATATTAGTATACATTAACAGTTTAAAATATTTCAATTAAAATTATAGTCAAAATTTTATTATCTGTGTGGAGTTAATTCCTTCCTTAGGAGTCCCAGGATACTTTAGGTTACAGCTCTGTAACCTAAAGAAAGTGTAGGTACAGCAACCCAGTGAATCACAATTCTTGATTTTCACTTTTGAAAATTTGATCTGAGCAAAATATTTGGCCTCTCTGGAAAATTGATTCTGGTTTGCAGTGGCTATGTGCATGAGTCTTAAGAAAATGAATTCACTTCACATGGATAAACCCCTGCAAAAGTATTTTGTCCCTGAAATAAAATGTTTAATTCTTTAAATGTGATAAATGTGGCAGTGAAGAAAAGAGATCATATTTCTAAACAGAGCTAAACCACATGTAAAAAACAAGGAGAATATGCCAGACTGTCTTATGATCAAGTATTTATAGAAAAGCTATTAATGGAATCGTCATTACAGGGGAGTGGAGATCCTAAATATAAATGAAAATTCCAACGTGCAAATCTTCAACAACAAAAACTTCAGTGCTGTCCTAAAGGTGATAACAAAAGGTAAAAAGTCTTTGGCATGTAATCAGACTTATTCTATGCTAAAATGGAAATTTTTAAAAAACCAATTGATATGTTGCCTACTAAAATACATTGCTTTTTTACCATCACTCTTCCTATCATGTTGTATTTTGAGAGTACATGTATTTCTATGACATGTTTATTTTTAGTATTTACTAACTAAATAACTTTTTTTCCAGCATAACATTAACTGTGTGTAGGAAAGATGTTTTAGGGATGAGTGCTATAATTCCTGAGAAAAACTCATAAGCCAAGTCTAAAATAGATCAATATGAACATTTCCAAAGTTACAATGGTACTGACCTAAGTTTTATATGAAAGGATGTTTTTCCTAAATAAGCTTTAAGTAAATGGTTACTCATGGAAACTTCTAATTTATGTTGAATCTGGGATAGTTCAGAAAACTTTTAAGTTCATAAAATATGTTTAAATGAATATCTTGTTTTCTAAATTTTGCATTTTCTTCATTTATCAATCCTATCAATTTTGTAGTTTTCTGAATTCCATTTATAATTTTAGGCAGTTGATAATCTGTTTTCACAACTAGAAAAATATTTTTAATTCATTCTGACTTTAGAGTAAATCTGTAGATGTTTCACATGGACAATTACCCCAGTGATGAAGACATGGATGATGACTTTGATACTCAGTTCATCATTCATCAGAGTTTACAGGATGTTCACAAGCCAGGAACTATACAGCAGGCACCTGAGGATGAGAGGTAACGGTATCTCATTGCAATGTAGTATAAGTAGTCAACAGATGAGACTTGTCATCAGCCTGACCCTGGTTTTCTGATCAAAAAACAGGACAGAGGGTCAGAATTAAGGAGCTGCCTATATACTTAAAATATCTATGAGACTTGATGCTTCACAAGACAGAAAAAAATTTGAAATAATTAACAATTTAATTAGGCAGTAAAGAAAACAGTTGAAGGAGTTTAGCAGCAAATCAGGGTGAGGAGATGCAGACTGAAAATCAGAAAGAAGAAATACATAAGAATATGTGAAAGGCTAGAGAATTCTAAGGGATGTTGTCTTTGGGGAGCTAAGGAAATGCATAAATACAAGTAAGACACATAGAAAGTTATCTTCAACCTTAGTGGGGTGGGTGGGTTTAAGTCCAGTCTTTAATCTGCTCAAAACAAAAGGAAGAATTATGTAAACTTAAACCCAGAAGAGACTAACTAACTTCTTCTGAAGAGTGTGGATTCAGAGTTCTGCAATGACCACACAAAAAGGATCCCATGGGTCCCACAATGTTGTTAGAAAATTGCCTTGGGGATAGACTGTCTGCAGCCAAGCCCATCTTGTCAATGCTCTCTGGCTGATCAGCAACCTCAGCTCTCTTGGAGTTACTGTTGTTTTCCAGGAGTGATAAACCCTGTTTGCTGCAATGGTGATCTGTGTATATGTAACCTTACATGGCAATAGAGCAGTGATTTTCACCCTGTGTGCTGCAAGAATTTTTATAATGTGCAATACCTTACTATTTAGTCAAGAGTACTGACCTCTTTTCCTTAGATTGTCATACAATGGCCATTCAGTGTGAATGCCCTGTCTTGAGCCATGCATATATAGGTCATATAATAGAGTTGCATCTTATTGGTCATGTCACACAATAAGGTTGTGTCTGATTGGTTAATTCTTGGTGACAGAAATCCTTATATACAAGACAAGCCAACTGATTTCTTTAAAAAGTCACTTTGGAACAAAAAGGGTAGGTAATCACTATTATTATATTTTATAAATCAAAATTATACCTATTTTTTCAGATTGGCAAAAATAGAACATTTTTATATATATTTGTTATATTAAGTTTGTAACATATAAAAATATGTTATATTTTTTGCCACAGAATTTTAGTAATTAAGTTTATTGCTAATAAACTAATTAGCAGTTTTGAGATGAAAAAGGTTGAAAATCACTCCAATTGAAAATTAAGGTTGCAAATAGAATTAAGGCTGCTATTCAACTGACTTTAAAATAAAGAGATTAGGCCTGTCTGAGTACTTAGTTGGTTAGAGCATTGTCCCAAAATGCCAAGGCTGTAGGTTTGATCCCTAGTCAGGGCACATACAAGAATCAACCAATGAATGCATAAAAAAGTAGAATAACAAATCAATGTGTCTGTTTCTCCCTCTCTCTCTAAAGTCAATTTTAAAAAATTATAAATAGATGATCCTAGATTATTCAGGTGGGCTCAGTATACAACAATCACAAGGACTTTTTGTTTTCTAATCTTTACCTGAGGACATGTTTATTAGGTTTAGAGAGAGAGGAAGGGAGGTGGGGAGAAACATTGATTAGAGAGAGAAACATTGATCAGTTGCCTCCTGCAGCCTAGGTATGTGCCCTGACCAGAAATCAAAGCCACAACCTTTTGGTGACTGAGACAATGCTCCAACCAACTGAGCCACCTGGCCAGGGCAATCACAAGGGTCTTTAGAAATGGAAGAGGAAAGCAGAAGAGGGAGAACCTGAGAGATAGCGGGGTAGAAGGAAATGGCTCAACAATGGTGCCTTTGAAAGTGGAGGAAGGTGTCCATGACCCAAGACATGTAGGAGACCTCTAGAAACTGGAAATGACACAAAAGCAGATTCTCCCCAGGGCCCACCCACACCTTGATTTTAGCCCAGTGAGACCCATTCCATACTTCTGAACTGCAGAACTGTAATAAATTTGTGTTATTTTAGACCAGTAAGTGGTAATTTCTTAGAGTAGCCATAAAAAACACAATACTAAATCTCTAAGTATAATTTCAAAGGTTTAAGAGAATTTTACTGATCAGATTATAAGCAGAACAGATTGTCTAAGGGAATTTATTCTCTTCAAGTTGGGTTCATTGAATAATCAAAGAAAATGGGAAGGTGGCAATCTTTATTTTGTAGATTTAAAAATAATACATTATTCATAAGTGACTTTTAAAACTTTATTTTTTGTATTTTAAATTTTTATTTATTGGATTTTAGAAAGAGAGGAAGCAAGAGAAAGAGAGAGAAAAACATTAATTTGTTGTTCCACTTATTAATACATTCATTGGTTGATTCCTGCATGCGCTCTGACTGGGGAATTAAACCCACAACCTTGGCATATTGGACCAACGCTCTAAACCAACTGAGCTACACAGCAGGGACTAAAACTTTATTTTTAAATATTTTAATAAAAGTATTACTTTAAAAACTGCTAATTGTGTTTTCTGAGCACAAATTCTGGTCATTAAATTTTATCATGTGATAATATAACATTTCAGTCCTAGGTAGGTTTAATTCAGTTCAGAAAATATTGATTAAGGGCTTGCTGTGATTCAGGGTCTGACACAGTTCTTGCCCTAACAAGGGAAGACAGACATGGGAGAGAAGTTTCCACAGAACATACATATTGAGGATAACACTACATTTTGTATTTCTATTAATCCTTAGTCACTGCCTCATGTAAGAGTTCATCCCTGGTTAACTACCATTGCCTTTACACTTTCCTTTTGTTTTTGTCAAATATCTTAGTCTTTTCCTAAGTTTTGGAATTACATATGTTTTTTTCCATGCAGCTTCCATTCCTTTCTGAGCATTGACTGTAAGAAGATAGTTGAAACAATAGAGACAGTTAAGTACTCTTCCTATTCTAATCCCTTCAACTTGAGGTAAGAGGTAATGAAGACAACTGGCAGCATTTCCCTCTAAGGTCAGGAAGCCTAGAAGCAGTTTCTCCCAAACGATGAACACTCTGGGCTCTGCAGCTGATTGCCAAATCTGATATGGCCTTTCCTGGGAGGAAATACTTCAGTACAATTTAGCAAAGAGCTCCTGGGCTTCCTGGTGGACAGAGCTATTTTTGTGTATGTGACAAGATGATGGGTATTCACAGGCCCTGGTAGTATGGAATGCTAGATGAAGGGCCTTACGACTTGTTTGTCCTATGCCATTTAAATCTGTCTTTCAGAAAAAGTGGGGATAGAATTCTGTTGCCTTATGCACTGACCTTGATTGTAGAATTCAGAAGCAGCCCAGGCTGCCTTGTATGTATGCCAAATGTGAATCTGTTCTCATTTGACTTGCTAATAGGTGAGGAAGATGCATTGTCACACTTGACCAAGTACCATTCTGCTTTTGATGAAGCAGATGAGATAGGCTGGCTTCCTCTGCATAAGGCTGCAGTGCAACTAAATAAGAACATTTTGGAAATAACCCTGAAAGGTAAACACCCTTTATAACTCTTCTGATGCTTCTGAGAAATAAATGTAAAACTTATCTTTATATCTTAATCTGTGTGGTCTAACAAATTTATTTCAGCTTCAAAACCCAGTGTGTGGGAGCAAACCACTCACAATGGTGAAACACCACTTTTTTTGGCTGTCAGCAATTGCCTCTTAGAAAATGCCAGTTTTCTTCTTCTCAATGGCTGCAATCCAAATGCCAAGAATCTTGAAGGCAATTCTCCTCTTATTACAGGTAAATTAACACCTTGTCTCTGGAGAAGAGTCTGGGCCCTGATTCTCTTCCTTTGAAACCTGCTCGAAGCCCACAGGTTTCCAAGGCAGCTTTTTGTGCACGGCTGCAGCACTGTCACTTCATCCAACGGGCCAGACGTAGGCACCTGACCTGATGCAAAATCTCTGCCCAGTTAGAAACTGATCATTTTGCATGGTGCCTCAATTGATCCAGTTAATTCTGGTGCAAGAAATGTATGAAGGGAGCAAAGAAGAAAAGCAGTCAATGGTCAGATAAAGATGGCAGATTGAATACAAATGCCTAATTTTGTTCCTTCCTTAATGTTCACTTAAATTATAGTTAAGTAATTGTTTTAAAGGATTAAGATACAAAAGAATGAGAATAGGAGAGGAGACAATAGTATGATTTTTCTTTTTTAATTTTTAAAGACTTTATTTTTAGAGAGAGGGTAAGGGAGGGAGAAAGATAGGGAGAGAAACATGAATCAGTTGCCTCTGGAACATGCCCTTTCTGGGAGCTAAACCCACAACCCAGGCATCTTCCCTGACTGGGAATCACACTAGTAACCTTTTGCTTTGCAGGAAGGATGCCCAACCAAGTCACACCAGTCAGGGCTGACAACATGATTTTTTAAAGCCTGGAGAACAGATGAATAGTGATGAGAAAGCCAAATCTTAAATTGGTAGTGGGAAAAGACAAACAACAGCACAATTATATCAAAAGGCCTGAAAATATTGGCAATAGTTACCTCATGGAACCTAGGTGAAGGACAGATAGCTACAATAGGAGGATCAGCTGAAAACTATTAAGACACAAGTAGTTTGCTCTCTAGATCACTTCTCCCAATTCACCCTGCTAGGACAGACTCCTCCCGTACCCCCAGCAAAATTCTGTAAGTTTATTCTCTGGATAGTTTAAACAGAGGTTTTATGCACTGGGGGATATTAGGCAATGGTGTGAGTACTGGGTTAAAAACACTGGAGGAATTGAGCAAATACAGGCTGAGATCTTCCAGCCCTCCTCTACCAGGAGTCTATTAGCTGCAGCCAGAACTTTATGTCTGAGAGGAGCCTTCTCTGAAGAATTTGATGATCAGCCCAAAAGTTAAGAAATAAAGATGGTGAAATGGTGAAATTGGGGGTTCCCCTACAAATAGCCCAGGCATATCAAGCTATAGTTAAGACCACAGTCTACAAGTCCCACCCAATATTTAGAATTTCCAATCAGCTTTTTAGTCCCCAACTCTTAACCATGAGCAGATAATCGAAGACTATCTGAGGAAAGTCTTCAAGAAATAGATATAGGCAATTTCAGGAAAGAGATTATTTAGGGACAATAAAACATAGGGGAAATTATAATTTCCTCAGATAAATTAATGAAAATTAATGAAATAACAGATACCACCAAAAAATCACAGAATAAAACAAAACAAAAATACTCTTAAAATTAAAAATGTGATAGCAGAAATAAAAACTCAAAACAAATGCTGGGAGATAGAATTTAGGAAAGCTTCCAGAAGATAAGAAATGGAACACAGGAAATAAAAGAAATGAAACTAGGATGATTCAATAGGAGCAACATATGAATAATAGGAATGCTAGAAAGAGAACAGGCAAGTTGGAGACAGTATAGCATCAGTGAAGTAAGTCAAGAAAATAATTTCCTAAAATAAAGGACATGTGTTTTCAGAATGAAAGGGCATACTAAGTACCAGCTCACTGAATTAAAAATGACCCAACATCCTTGGCACTCCATATTTCCAGTCTTAGAGCAATTAGAGTACTTTTTATGGCACAATATAAATGATTGTGAGAAGAATGCCTACTGATTTAGCATCTGGCACCCAGCAAGAATCCTCAGTCGATGCCAATAATTAGCGAATGGACAGAGAGATGAATAAATTAAGGTGTTTTAGAATCTTGAAGGGTTAAAGATTAACAGCATAGATACAGAAAAACCAGTTAGACAATTTTGGTTTACAAAATGCAAGCATAAAAGTAATTTTAAATTATAGCTTTTTTTTGTTTTTCTTCTTTTAAAGTAGCTATAAGCACTTCTAGGACTATATAGTGAGTACTTAAGTTCCAATTCTCTTGAAACTTAAAAATGATAAATGAAAATTTTATGTTTATGTTTTTCAGCCACATAAGCCACCAATAGACAATGAATAATTGGTTGAGACTTACAGAAAAATAGCCTACTGATATAAAACACTGTTAATATTATTTGACATATACCTCATTTTACAATGTTTCCTAACACAAAATACAGGCACATGGGGGTAGGTAGGAAGAGCTCTTTAAGAAGCCTGATCGGCACTCCGGCCTTCATTTCCTGTTTAACATAATGCCTGCCCCCCTTCTGACTTCCCAGCTATCCTACAAGACTCCTACGACATGGCCACCTTGCTGATCAGCCATGGGGCGGATGTCAATCTGCGTTGTGCCAATGAGAGGACAGCTCTCCATGAAGCAGCCAAACTGGGCAGACAGAACATGGTGAAGCTAATGCTGGTGTCTGGGGCACACCCTGACCCACAGAGCTCTTATGGATTCACTCCTCTTGCTCTTGCTGCCCAAAGTGGGCACACTAAAATTATGGAAATGTTGCTTCAGAAAGGCAAGATTTTTGTTTGTTTCTTTCTGTTTTTTAAAAAATTGTTGTTCAACTACAGTTTTCTGCTTTTTCCCTACCCCTCCCCACTACCCCAGCCCTCTCTACCTCCCTCCTGTTTCCACCCACCCTTGTTATTGTCCATGTGTTCTTTATAATTGTTCTCGCAAACTCTTCACCCTTTTCCCTTATAATCCCCTCCCCTCTCGTCACTGTCAGCCTGTTCTAATTTCAGTGTCTTTGGTTATATTTTGCCTGCTTCTTCATTTTGTTGATTAGGTTCTGTTAAAGGTGAGATCATATGGTATTTGTCTTTCATCGTCTGGCTTATTTCACTTAGCATAATGCTTTACAGGTCCATCCCTGCTCTTGCAAAGGGTAGGAGCTCCCTCTTTCTTTCTGCTGCGTAGAATTCCATTGTGTAAATGTACCATAGTTTTTGATCCATTCATTTACTGAAGGGCACCTAGGTTGCTTCCAGCACTTGGCTATTGTAGATTGTGCTGCTATGAACATTGGGGTGCATAGATTCTTTTGGCTTGGTGTTTCAGGGATCTCAGGATATAATCCTAGCAGTGGAATTGCTGGGTCAAAAGGCAGTTCCATTTTTAGTTTTTTGAGGCAATTTCATACTGTTTTCCATAGTAGTTGCACCAGTCTGCAATCCCACCAACAGTGCACTATAGTTCCCTTTTCTCTACAACCTCTCCAACACTTGTTGCTTATTGCTTTGTTCATGATGGCCATTCTCAATGGTGTGAGGTGGTATCTCACTGTGGTTTTAATTTGCCTCTCTCTGAAAGCTAATGATACTGAGCATCTTTTCATATGTCTCTGTGTGGCAGACACTTCTGCGTGGTGTGGGCCCTGCTGCACAGGTTGTAACCGGGGCATAGTGAGTGAGGACCATCTTGTAATGTGAGGAGAAATAAAATAAAGGCCTGTCATGGCGGAAGCTGCAGTTTTTGCTCTCCTTGAGATAAAAGCCAGGATGTCCTTTTTCCTCCACCAGACTTGGTAGTCTGCGTGTATGTTTTATTTCATCCGTAATGACAAAGACACTGCTAGCTGGTGTCCACATCATCTCTGAACCTTGTATGTCCTCCTTGGAGAAGTGTCTGTTCAAGTCCTTTGCCCATTTTTTAATTGGGCTGCTTGTCTTCTTAGAGTGGAGTTGTGTGAGTTCTTTATATATTTTGGAGATCAAAACCTTGTCTGAGGTATCATTGGCAAATATGATTTTCCATACGGTTGGTTCTCTTTTCATTTTAATACTGTTTTCTTTAGCCATGCAGAAGCTTTTTACTTTCATAAGATCCCATTTGTTTATTCTTTCCTTTATGTCCCTTGCTCTAGGGGACATATCAGTGAAAATATTGCTGCATGGAATATCTGAGATTTCCCTGCCTGTGTTCTCCTCTAGGACTTTAATAGTGTCATGACTTATATTTAAGTCTTTTATATACCTTGAATTTATTTTTGTGTATGGTGCTCGAGTCTCATTTTTTTGCATGTAGCTGTCCAGCTCTCCCAACACCATTTGTTAAAGAGGCTACTTTTACTCCATTTTATGCTGCTGCCCCCTTTGTCAAATATATATATTTTTATTTTAAATTATATTTTATTGATTATGCTATTACAGTTGTCTCATTTCTCCCCCATCATTCCCTTCCACCCTGCATACCCCCTCCCACCCACTTTCCCCTCTTTAGTTCATGTTCACGTGTCAATAAGTTCTTTAGCTTCTACTCTTCCCACACTATTCTTGCCCTCCCCCTGGCTATTTTCTACCCACCATCTATGCTATTTATTCTCTGTACCTTTCCCCCTCTCTCTTCCTTCCATTTCCCTGTTGCTAACCCTCCATGTGATCTCCATTTCTGTGTTTCTGCTTCTGGTCTAGCTGTTTGCTTAGTTTGCTTTTGTTTTAGGTGTGGTTGTTAATATCTCTGAGTCTGCTACCTTTTTACCATCCTATTTTTTATCTTCTTTTTCTTAGATAAGTCTCTTTAACATTTCATATAAGGGCTTGGTGATGATAAACTCCTTGAACTTGACCTTGTCTGAGAAACACTTTATCTGCCCTTCCATTCTAAATGACAGCTTTGCTGGATAGAGCAATCTTGGATGTAGGTCCTTGCCTTTCATGACTTGGAATGCTTTTTTCCAGCCTCTTCTTGCCTGGAAGGTCTCTTTTGAGAAATCAGCTGACAGTCTGATGGGAACTCCTTTGTAGGTTACTGTCTCTATCTCTTGCTGCTTCTAGGATTCTCTCCTTCATTTTAATCTTGGCTAATGTAATTATGATGTGCCTTGGTGTGTTCCTCCTTGGGTCCAACTTCTTTGGGACTCTCTGAGCTTCCTGGAAGTCTATTTCCTTTGACAGATTGGGGATGTTCTCCCTTATTATTTGTTCAAATAAGTTTTCCACTTGATGCTCTTCCTCTTCCCCTTCTGGCACCCCTATAATTCGGATGTTGGGATGTTTAAAGATGTCCTGGAGGTTCCTAAGCCTCTCCTCATTTTTTTGAATCTTTGTTTCTTCCTTCTTTTCTGTTTGGTTGTTTCTTTCTTCCCTCTGGCCCACTCCATTGATTTGAGTCCCAATTTTCCTCCCATCACTATTGGTTCTCTGTGCGTTTTTCTTCATTTCACTTATTGTAGCCTCCATTTGTTCCTCTAATTTGTGACCAAAATCAACCAATTCTGTGAGCTTCCTAATCACCAGAGCTTTGAACTGTGCTTTTGATAGATTGGCTACCAGTGCTATGAGCTCTGCATCTGATAGGTTGACCACCTCCTGGTCACTCAGATGAATTAGCTCCAGGGCCCTGGTCTGTTCTCCCTTTTGAGCCATCCTTGGTTTTGTCTGGCAGTGGCTGTTACGTAGTGAGGGGCAGAGTCTTAGGCGTTCACCAGGGCGGGGCAGCCCAGTCACTGGATTGTGATGCTGGATGTGGGGGCAGGGTCCGAGAAGGAACAATGGCACTTGCTCCGCTCTCTGTCAGATTTCAGTCACTTCCACTACTTCCCCCAAGCAAACTGGACCCCTCTGGTGCTGATTCCCAGGTGGGTGGGCCTGCACAGGCTCCAGGACCCCGTGGGTCTCCCCAGTGAACTCTCCTGTGAGGCTGGAACTCCCTCCCGGCACCTCAGACCCTAAAAGTATTTTCAATGGGTGCTTTTAGGCTTCACTTCCCAGCACTGGGGCCCTGTGTCACACAGTCTGACTTGCTGCCCATTTTTGCCTGGTTTGTCTGTGTGCGAATGTGTGTCCACTGTCCGTTTGGCCGCCTGTGTGCCTGGAGTGACTGTGCACCCCAGGACCACCACCAGCTTATCCTGCCACGATCCGACTCCACCAGCCGTGGACTCTGCTCCTCTTACTGGTCTGGGTGAATCCTTGTTGTTGGAATCCCGCACAATTCAATTTCTCTCTATCCTCACTGGGTTTTCTTTTTCTCTCTCTCTTTTTTTTTTTTTTTTTTTTGGTTCTATATTTTTGTTGTCCTTAATCTTGGTTGTCAGAGGAGGCACAGCGTGTCCAGCTATGCCTCCATCTTGGCCAGAAGTCCCCCCGACTTTGTCAAATATTAATTGACCATAGATCCTTGGGTTTATTTCTGGACTCTCTGTTCTATTCCATTGGTCCATGTGCCTGTTTTTATGCCAGTAGCAAGCTGTTTTGATTACAGTGGCCTGTAATACAGTTTGGTATCAGGTATTGTGATCCCTCCTACTTTACTCTTCTTTCTCAAAATTGCTACAGCTATTAGGGATTGTTTATGACTCCATATAAATTTTTGAAGTGTTTGTTCTATGTCTGTGAAATATGCCATTGGTACATTAATAGGTATTGTGTTGAATCTATAAATTGCTTTGGGTAGTATAAACATTTTGATGATGTTAATTCTTCTGATCCATGAACACAGTATATGTTTCCATTTGTTTGTGTCTTCCTTGATTTCTTTCTTCAGTGTTGTGTAGTTTTCTGCATACAGGTCTTTTACCTCCTTCGTCAGGTTTATTCCTAGGTATTTTATTTTCCTTGTTGCTACAATTGAATGGGATTTTTTCCCCTGATTTCTGCTTCTGATATTTCATTGTTGGTATACAAAAATGCCTTTGATTTCTGAATATTGACTTTGGATCCCTCTGTTTTGCTGAATTCATTTATTAGGTCCAGCAGTTTTTTGGCAGAGTCTGTAGGATTTTCTGTGTACACTATCATGTCATTTGCAAACAATGACAGTTTTGTTTCCTCTTTTCCAATTTGGATGCCTTTTATTTCCTTCTTTTGTCTGATTGCTGTGGCTAGGACTTCCAGTACTATGTTGAATAGAAATGGTGAAAGTGGACAACCTTGTCTTGTTCCTGATTTTTGTGGGAAAGATTTTAGTTTTTGCCCATTGAGTATCATGTTGGCTGTAGGTCTCTCATATATGGCCTTTATTATGTTGAGGAATGCTCCCTCTATTCCCACTTTGCTGAGTGCTTTTATCATAAATGGATGTTGTACCTTATCAAATGCTTTTTCTGTATTGATATGATCATGTGATTTTTGTCTTTGCTTCTGTTTATGCGATGTATTACATTTATTGATTTGCGAGTATTGTACCATCCTTGCACCCCTGGGATGAATCCCATTTGGCCATGGTGTATGATCTTTTTAATGTATTGCTGGATGCAGTTTGCCAATATTTTGTTGAGGATTTTAGTGTCTATGTTCATCAGCGATATTGGCCTGAAGTTTTCTTTCTTTTTTGTGTCTATCTGGTTTGGGGATTAGAATGATGCTGGCTTCATAAAAAGAGTTTGGGGGTCTTCCATCATTTTGGATTTTTTGGAATAGTCTGTGAAGGATAGGGGTTCGCTCGCCCTTAAATGCTTTGTAGAATTCTCCTGTGAAACCATCTAGTCCAGGGCTTTTGTGTGTCAGGAGTTTTTTGATTCCTGCTTCAATTTCATCTGCTGTTATTGGTCTGTTCAGGCTTTCTGCTTCTTCTTCATTGAGTTTTGGAAGATTATATTTTTCTAGAAATTTGTCCATTTCACCTAGGTTTTCAAATTTCTTGGCATATAGTTCTTCGTAGTAATTTCTTAACAATCCTTTGTATTTCTGTGGTGTCAGTTGTAATCTCTCCTCTTTTATTTCTGATTGTGTTTATTTGGGTCCTCTTTCTTTTTTTCTTGACGAGTCTGCTTGAAGGCTTCTTGATTTTGTTTATCTTTTCAAAGAACCAGCTCCTGAGTTTATTGATCCTTAGAATTGTGCTTTTAGTCTCTATGTCATTTAATTGTGCTCTGATCTTGATTATCTCCTTCCTTCTACTTGCTCTGGGCTGTCTTCATTGTTGTTCTTTGAGTTCTGGTATATGTAGGGTTAAGTTGTTTGTTTGAAATGTTTCTATCTTTTTTAGGTAGGCCTGTATCACTATGAACTTCCCGCTCAGGACTGCCTTTGCTGTGTCCCATAAGTTTTGAGTTGTGAGTTCATTTTCATTTGTTCCCAGAAACTTTTTGTTTTCTTTCTTGGTCTCATTCTTGACCCATTCATTGTTTAATAACATGCTATTAAAGCTCCATGATTATGAGGGTTTTGGGTTATTCACCTTGGGGTTGATTTCTAGTTTCAGTCCTTTGTGGTCAGAGAAAATGCTTGATATGATTTCGATTTTCTTGAATTTATTGAGGCTTGTTTTGTGTCCTATCATGTGGTCTATCTTTGAAAATGTTCCATGTGCATTTGAAAAGAATGTATATTTAGTTTCTTTGGGATGAAAGGCTCTATATATATCATTTAAGTTCATTTTCTTTTTTTCTTTTCTTTGATAATCGTAGAGCAAGTTTAGTTGCTCACATCTTATTCTATTTTTAAAATGTTTTATTGTTTTCTCTTTTTTTTATTCAAGTACAGTTGTCTCCATTTCCTCCTGACTACGCCCCCTCACCCCAGCCATCCCTACCTCCCACCTATGATCCTACCCCCTCTTTGGCTTTGTCCATGTGTCCTTGGTACATGTTCCCTTACCAACCTTCCCCCTATTTCCCCCATTATTCCCTCCCACCTCCCGTCTGGTTACCATCAGTTTGTTCTTAATTTCACTTTCTCTGGTTCTATTTTGCTTGCTTATTTGTCTATGCAGTTATCACATTACCATAGGGTAATGTGAGTCAAGGGTTCTCTTCATGGAGTGCTCCAAAATAATGGAAGTTAACATTTTACTTAAGCCCAATATAAGTTTTGAAAGAACTATATGTTAATATTGGCTACTGAAAAGCCTAAAATAGTCAGAAGTTGGATATTTCTTATTTGGTGTGAAGTACTGTCCCTAAAATTACCAGAGTGCATTCAAGTTTCTCTCACTTAATGTCCACTGACAATGCTGAGAGGATGGTTGTTTTAACTTTTTTCATGTTTTCCTTTTCTTGATTCATCAAAGGAAGGAACCCATGCCATCCCCTACATGTTGTCTCTGCTTAAGCTAAGTGGTGAGGCAGTCTAATCTTGTTATCAGATGACTTTTGTTGTTAGGAAGTCTTCCTGATTTCTTTACTTTGGGTCCCAGTTCTCCCTTCTATCAACAACCAAAATTGAGAGAAGGGTAATGCAACTATTCATTAAATACTTCCTAAGCAGCAAGTATTAGGCTACCTGTGTTTTCACATGTAATCTTCTAAAACCCTGATGAGGTAGGTATTTGTTATCCTCATTTTACACTTGAGGGAAGGAGAGGGTCAGGGACAAAAACAGCTGCAGAACTTCCTTCAATCATGCCTTCCCCTGCCAGCAATGCTACAGCTGTGGCTATTTTAGATCCTGGTTTAACTGGCAGAGGCCTATGCTCAGAGGACTTTGGCATTTATTGTCTTTGAGGAGACCCCATCAATGACAGTTAGATGAAGCAAAGTAGTATCTAAAGCTTTCTTTTCCTCAAAGAAGCATTTTTTTACCAAGACTTAATGAAGTGCCAATATTAGAATTATCTCGTTTATTCTCCTCCCTTCTGTTTGTGTCCAGAGGCCTTATTTCTTTCTTCTATAATACATGGTCCTGGTCTCCAATATTCTAGACTGAAGGAAATCCTATATTTAAGAACAGCCTATGGCTTTTTAGACTCATCTAAATCTTTCCTATCATATAGGGAAGCTAGTTTCCAATACATAGCCCTAAAACATTTTAAGCTGTTTTAAATGAGCAATATCAGAGATGAAAGTCATTAGGTGGAATAATAAAAGTAAACATTGGATACTTTATCTACACAAAAAGTTATCTTTTCTATAGATCATTGATTAAAATATAAAGAAAGAAGAGCACCAACAGATGTTAAATCCTTAACCCTTCAAAGAAACCAGCATTAGTTGACCTAAGTGAGATCAGTGAGTGAGCATTTCCCTTAAGTGACCCCTATGAAGTAATTCGCATGAAGTGAATAGCTAGTAAATGACAGAACCCAGATTTGAACCCACATCTGTCTCATTCCAAATCACATTACTTTGCCACCCTGCATTGCTTGAGTGGCAACATGGCATCAGAGAAATGGGCCCTGAGTGTGGCTCACCTGCACACAATTCCCGACTACCTTGTTCCCTAGCTGTGCATCTCCAGGGAAGTTACTTTACTTCAGTGAGCTTCAGTTTCTTTATCTTTATTGTTTTTAAATATATTTTATTGATTATGCTATTATAGTTGTCCCATTCCCCCCCTTTATTCCCCTCCACCCTGCATAGCCTTCCCACCATATTCCCTCCCTTTAGTTCATGTCCATGGGTCATACGTATAAGTTCTTTAGTGTCTACATTTTCTATACTATTTTTAACCTCCCCCCTGTCTATTTTCTACCTACCATTTATGCTACTTATTCCCTGTAACTTCCCCCCTCCCTCCCACTCCCCCACTGATAACCCTCCATGTGATCTCCATTTCTGTGATTCTGTTCCTGTTCCAGATGTTTGCTTAGTTTGTTTGTGTTTTTGTTTTTAGGTTCAGTTGTTAATACCTGTAAGTTTGTTGTCATTTTTCAAATGTTCATATTTTTCATCTTCTTTTTCTTAGACGAGTTCCTTTAACATTTCATATGAAAAGGGCATGGTGATGATGAACTCCTTGAACTTGAGCTTATCTGGGAAGCACTTTATCTGCCCTTCCATTCTAAATGACAGCTTTGCTGGATAGAGCAATCTTGGATGTAGGAACTTGCCTTTCATGACTTCAAATTCTTCTTTCAGCCCCTTCTTGCCTGTAAGGTTTCTTTTGAGAAATCAGCTGCTAGTCTGATGGGAACTCCTTTGTAGGTAAATGTCTCCTTTTCTCACGCTGCTTTTAAGATTCTCTCCTTCTCTCTAATCTTGGCTAATGTAATGATGATGTGCCTTGTTGTGTGTTTCCTTGGGTCCAACTCATTTGGGACTCTAAGCTTCCTGGACTTCCTGGAAGTCTATTTCCTTTGCCAAATTGGGGAAATTCTCCATTATTTGTTCAAATAAGTTTTTAATTTCTTGCTCTTCCTCTTCTCCTTCTGGCACCTCAATGATTTTAATGTTAGAACATTTAAAGTTGTCCTGGAGGTTCCTAAGCCTCTCCTCATTTTTTTGAATTCTCATTTCTTCATTCTGTTCTGATAGAATGTGTCTTTTTTCCTTCTGCTTCAAACTGTTGATTTGAGTCCCAGTTTCCTTCCCATCACTGTTGGTTCTCTGTTCATATTCCTTTATTTCACTTTTCATAGCCTTCATTTTTTCCTCTAATTTGTGACCATATTTGACCAATTTTGTGAGCATCCTGATTACCAGTGTTTTGAACTGTGCATCTGATAGGTTGGCTATCTCTTTGTTGCTTAGTAGTATTTTTTTCTGGAGCTTTGAAGTGTTCTTTCATTTAGACCATTTTTTTTGTCTTGGTGCGCCTGTTATGTAGTAAGGGGTAGAGCCTTGAGTGTTCGCCAGGGCGGGGCAACCCACATCGTTGTGTTGTGACACTGTATGTGAGGGAGGGGTCCAAGAGGGAATAGTGCCACTTGCTTCACTCTCTTCTGGTTTTCAGTCCCTTCCCCTGCTACCAACAATCAAATTGGCCCCTTCTGGTTCTGATTATAAGTTGGATGGGTTTATGTACATTCTAGGACCCTGTGAAGTCTCCCCAGTGTACTCTCCTATGAGGCTGGGAGTTTATCCTGTGGCCACCTCAACCCCACAGGTGTTTTCAATCAGAGGATTTGAGGCTTTATTTCCCGGTGCAGTCTGTCCCACTCCCCAGTTGTTCCTCCTGGTTTATCTGCACACAAATGTGGGACTACCCTGTCTGCCAGCTGCCCATCTCCTCCCCTCCTACCAGTCTGGATAAATGTTTCTTCTTTATCAACTCCTCTTGGTTGTTGGACCTCCATAGAGTTCAATTTTCTGTCAGTTCTGGATGTTTTTTGTTTTTAAATTTGTTGTTGCCCTTCTTTTGGTAGTGCAAGGAGGCACAGTGTGTCTAACTACCCCTCCATCTTTGCCAGAAGTCTAGTTTCTTTATCTTTAATATGAAGATATTAGCATCTACTTCTTAGGGTATTATAAAGCTCAGAAATTATTATGCATATAAAGAAACCATTACATAGTAAAACTCATTACATGGAAGCTTATTAGATATTTATTTTTATTTCATTAATTTTAGAGAAAGAGAAGGGGGAGGGAAGGAGGGGGAGGGAGGAAGATTGATTTGTTGTTCCACTTACTTATGCATTCATTAGTTGATTCTTGTATGTGTCCTGACCGTGGATTGAATCCACAGCCTTGGTGTGTTGGGAAGATGCTCTAACCAACTGACCTGCCTGGCCAGGGCTAGACATTTCTTAATGCATTCTAGGAATAAGGTCCTTGGACAGCCACTTTCTGATGACTGTGGGGTCTGAGCTAAATTAAAGTCACTACATCTTTTTCATATGAGCTGTGAATTTACCCAGAATGCTCTCCTTTTCTTCTCTTCATTCAAATGCCACTCTTTCTTTAAAGCCCATTTTACTGAGAGGTCTTCCAAAGCTGACCCTCAACTCCTTTCTCCTTCCTTCAGCCCCTAGTTCCCCTCACAACCATAGCCCTGAGATCTTCTGGAGACATTTTGCCTATACCTATACAGACATACCTCGTTTTATTACACTTCACTTTATTGTGTTTCACAGATATATTTTTTACAAATTGAAGGCAAGATCTTCCACCAGCAAAAGGATTACAGTTCACTTTATTTCAATACTCACTATATTGTGGTGGCCTGGAACCAAACCCACATATCTCTGAGATATACCTGTACTCTTTTATTACCCACACCACTCACATGACACTTCCCATACAATGTGCTACAATGTATCCTTTTGACTATCAGCAGTCTCCAACATCAACTTAAAACAATTATTGTCTCTTACTATGACCAGCTCCCTAAGAACAAGTTAATACAGAAAGGTGCCCTTTTCCACCCTAGAAAAGTGGCCATTTGTTAGAGTGTCATGCAGCTACACCAAGGTTGTGGGACTGATTGATCCCTGGCCAGGGCACATACAAGAAGCAACCAATGAATGAGTAACTAAGTAGAAGAACAAATTGATGTCTCTCTCCCTCTCCCCCGCCACCCCGCACCCTCTCCACCTCCCCCAAGATCAACTGAAAAAATTAATGCCATTTTCTATCATACCATCCATAGATGGCATGGTGATATAGTTCAACAGAATTGTTAGTACCATCCTATATACAAGTGTGTTTTGAATTCAGTGGGCTTTTGTAAGCTGGTCTAGAAATAAAACAACCTTTTATAAAATTATTCCTCTTGAAATTTTCAAGTTTCAAATAAATAACATAAAATTTCTCTGAAAGCCAACCTACTTGTAATTTACAGATTGCACCACTTTTTCCTTCCCCAACTAGATTATAAACTGCCTATGCAGGAGGTAACATTTATTTCTTTGATTCTTAGTGCTTTGCTAAAGTTGTTGTTCAATAAATGCTTTTTGGTGGTGGTGATATATTTTTAAGAATACTTAAGTAATAACAGTGGAAAAGTCTTTTAGCATAACAAGACTCTTTCTCCTCTTAGGAGCTAATGCTCTTGGTCAGGCCTCTGATTCTTCTTCCATCTTACTTGAAGCTGCTAGTGGAGGAAATCCAGACTCCGTGATTCTCTTGCTACAGTATGGAGCTGATGCCAACGTCCCTAAGAATTCAGGCCACCTCCCCATTCATGTGGCAGCTGACAGAGGCCACTTGTTGTAAGTTCCATTACATTGTTGCAAATAATAGAAATAAGAATTAGCTACTTTTTTTGGAGCAGCTCTGGGAACTTTATATTCATCTCTGAACTTACAACTCCAATACCTCTTCTAAATTTTTATTTATTGATTTAAGAGACAGAGAAAAAAGAGAAAGAGAGAGGAAGAGGGAAAGAGAAATATTGATTTGTTGTTCCACTCATGGATATATTCAATGGTTGATTCTTGTATGTGCTCTGACCCAGTATTAAACCTGCAACCTTGGCATATTAAGATGTCACTATAACCAACTGAACCACCTGGCCAGGACTCCAATACCCATTTTAAAGATAAATTCTTGACCAGCTAGAAAGTGATAAAGTCAGGTGTATTCTGTAGCCACTGAACAGACATAAAACCATTTTATTATCAGGCCCTTAGGCAATATGAGGAGCCACAAGTCTCACTGACCAGGCCGATTCTGAGTTTATAATCTAGACAGTAGTTTCATTTAGCTGTACTTGGTATCTGAGGTTTTGGATTCAAGAACTGTGTTTTTTGGTGGGGGTTCTCAATACCACCTAATATTAATACCATCTAGTGCTAGTATAAAACAATCATAAACATGATAATGCTGCATATTAAAAAAAACAATTTTTAAATACACTTTGAAAATTTTTTCAGGGCTCTGAAGATTTTGGTTCCAGTTACGGATTTTGCTGCCATTAAGCGGAGTGGCATCAGTCCAGTTCACTGTGCTGCAGCAGGAGCTCACCCTGAGTGCCTGGAACTTCTCATCCAGGCTGGATTTGATGTAAATTTCATGCTAGATCAGAGAATTCGCAAACACTATGATGACCATAGGAAGTCAGCTCTGTATTTTGCGGTATCGAATGGTGACCTCTCTTCAGTTAAGCTGCTTCTGAGTGCTGGAGCCCTGCCTAACCAAGACCCAGTTAACTGCCTCCAGATAGCTCTAAGGATGGGCAACTATGAGCTGATAAGTCTGCTGCTACGGCATGGGGCCAACGTAAATTACTTCTGCAGGGTCAACCCGTTACATTTCCCATCAGCACTGCAATACACACTGAAAGATGAAGTCATGCTCAGGATGCTGTTGAATTATGGATATGACACAGAACGATGCTTTGATTGTCCTCATGGAGACAAAGTTCATCATTGTTATACTTTTGAGGGCTGGACATCTACAGTTATCAAAGATACTATGGTAAGTCCACAGTATTGGCTGTATCACCTTATACAATCATTATCAGTGGCCCTGAACTACAGCAATAGGTTAAGACTTCATTCATTCTCTCCAGAAGCTCACTGTTGGATTTAATGTATGATAAACACAATAATAGAAAGATGTAAAAGGTACAGAAACAGTGCAGGAAAAAACCAGTAATTTAACTCAACCCAGGGAGTTTCACGCATGAAACATCTGAGTAATGTTTTCAAGAATAAATGCAATCTTGTATACATTATGCTTTTTCTTTGAATAAGTGTTATCTAGCTAAAATGCTTCTAGGTTCACAATACCTGTACTCCTAGGGCTTTTTTTCTTTTCTCTCTTTTAGCTCTAACATTTGCTTAAATGGTTTTCTTTAGTCACCTTTTTGATGAAAAAAGGAATTGCAATGAAGAACTGCAATAAATAGTTGACCACTCTCTCTTTCAGACATTTTTCTCTTGGCCTTCATCACACTGGTCTACCTAATTGTGGACTTCCACTTTCCCCAACTTGAGCTCTTCCAACTTTTCACGATAGCTGCACCTGTCAGGTCTCATTCAGCATTACTTCTTCAAACAGACCCTTATATAAGGTAGCTCCCTTCCCTAATCACTCTCTTATAAAACTGTTCATTTCTTTTATAGCACTTATTACTAGAATTCTTCAAAAAAAAAAAAACTGATTGTCTCTCCCCCACAAATATATGACTGTAAGCTCCTGTTCACCACTTTCCTCAATTTATAGGTCTGTACTTAGAACACAGTAGATGCAGTAGAGGTACTTGACTTCATATTAACATGAAAATAAAAATAAACTGAGTGGAGAAAGTACTTCAAATGAATTCTGAAAAATGAAAGGCAAAACATTGTAATGTATGACTTATGATTAATGTAGGATTTGGCATTTAGGCACATATCTTGTATTATTTTCTGACTTTTCATATGGTATTACTTGACTTCTTAAATGAAAGTATTCTGTAAGACCATGTAAGCTACTAAAAGACTGAAATGATCATATCCCTCAAGTAACAGGGTGGGAATAGGTTATAAATAATAGAAAATCCCACATAAGAGTAGCTTTGATAAGATGGCTCATTCGCCTCTCAAATAAATAAAGGCTGGAAGTAAACAGCCTTCTAATTAAACAGCTCCATGATTCACAAGAGAACCCTGCATTCACATTCCAGCCACCCGGAAGGCAGGCAGAGGAAGCAGCACACACCTTGCTCTTCTTTAAGAGCATTCTGGGATTGCTCGCACTTCCACTTACACCTCATTGGCTAGAACTCAGGTGGCCGCATCTAGGTGCAAGTGAAGCTAGAAAGGCAGTCTTTATGCAAGGCAGCCACATGGCCAACCAATACTATAGTAGGGTAACAGATACTATATAACAGTCTTTCACATCTTCCTTACATCTTACATAGTTTCAAAAGCATAGTAGTATTTTTTCCAAATGTTAGAGCTACAAATAGATATTCTTGCTCAATACCTCAGTTTGTATGTGAGAAACTTGAGACCTTGGATTCTGACTCTGACTTTAATGCTCTTCTGATTAGTATGCTAAACCATACTTAGCTTTAATTTACTTTCATAGTTCTGATTTTCTTCCTCAGTTCTGTGAAGTAATAACTTTGTCGTGGCTGCAACATCTCTCTGGAAAGGTCGTTCGAGTAATGCTTGATTATGTTGATCAAATTCGGATCTGTTCAAAGTTGAAAGCTGTGCTCCAAAAACAGGGGCTCTGGTCAGAAATCCATAATATCTTGAGTGAGTATCTTTCTTTCTTATAGAAGATTCTTAACAAAAATACTAATTGTATTCTAATTTTTTTTGCAGACCATTCTTCTCTTCATCAAAAAGACCTAAAGAAACCTAGAAAAATACTATTCCTATCTAAAAAAAATGTTCATTTATAATTATACTTAATTGGTACTTATTACTATTTCCCAGCAAATAAAATGTTTAGGTAGCTACTTATTATTATATAGGCAGGTAATATTTTCTACTAATTCTGTTGAACGGGGTAGACATAGGAATTAAAAGCTATAAAATGGCAATAAAAACAGAGCTCTAAGATCTAAGCATGTAGGATATCAAGTGACCCTTCAAACCAAATTCTTTCCAGAAGAACATCAAGTCAAGGAATTTTTCATTTAATTTCCTCCTGAGTAGTGATCTTTAGTTTTTAGTCTGACCCTGAAGGACGAGATTGGGTGGGGGTTAATACATGCAGATTTAAGAACTTCAGGTCTCAAAGGCGAGACTCACAATCGATGCCAGTCTTTGAACTCTAACTTGACATGGCTATGAAACCAGTTTATAAGAAGGGTTGAATGGGAAATAAAGAGCTGTTTCCCTATTAACTTTTCCGTTTTGTCACAGCAAATGAGAATCTTTTATGTATAACAAAACACATTTGCTAACTAAACCCTAAAATTACTAAAAAAATCAATTTTTAACTTTTAGATAATGGGCAACTGTTTTTCATTTTAGCAAACCCTCGCTCCCTAAAACACTTGTGCCGCCTAAAGATCCGGAAGTGTATGGGACGTTTGCATTTGCGTTGCCCCGTCTTCATGTCATTTCTTCCGTTACCCAATCGTCTAAAAGCTTATGTCCTTTACCAAGAATATGACCTTTATGGACAAGGAATTTTTACAGGGACCTGGTAATCAAACTATTCTGGTTGAAAAGGTATAGTTCTTTAATATTTCCTAAAATTTGACTTGTTATATGTGACTCCTACTTGCCACTTTACCTACCAACTAAAATCTCAATTTAATCTACATTCTTTAAAGTTGCTCTGAACTAGCCTTTTTTAAATTGTATTTTATTGATTATGCTATTACAGTTGTCTCATTTCTCCCCCATCACTCCCCTCCACCCTGCACACCCCCACCCACCCACATTCCCCCCTTTAGTTCATGTCCATGTTTCATAAGTTCTTTAGCTTCTACTTTTCTCACACTATTCTTGCCCTCCCCCTATTTTCAACTCAATGTCAATGCTACTTATTCTCTGTACCTTTTCCCCCTCTCTCCTCCTCCCACTCCCCTGTTGCTAACCCTCCATGTGATCTCCATTTCCGTGTTCCTGCTTCTGGTCTAGCTGTTTGCTTAGTTTGCTTTTGTTTTAGGTGTGGTTGTTAATATCTGTGAGTCTGCTGTCTTTTTACCATCCTATTTTTTATCTTCTTTTTCTTAGATAAGTCCCTTTAACATTTCATATAATAAGGGCTTGGTGATGATGAACTCCTTTAACTTGACCTTATCTGAGAAGCACTTTATCTGCCCTTCCATTCTAAATGACAGCTTTGCTGGATAAAGCAATCTTGGATGTAGGTCCTTGACTTTCATGACTTGGAATACTTCTTTCCAGCCCCTTCTTACCTGGAAGGTCTCTTTTGGGAAATCAGCTGACAGTCTGATGGGAACTCCTTTGTAGGTGACTCTGCCTTTATCCCTTGCTGCTTCTAGAATTCTCTCCATTTTAATCTTGGCTAATGTAATTATGATGTGTCTTGGTGTGTTCCTCCTCGGGTCCACCTTCATTGGGACTCTCTGAGCTTCCTGGACTTCCTGGAAGCCTATTTCCATTGCCACATTGGGGAAGTTCTCCTTTATTATTTGTTCAGATAAGTTTTCTACTTGTTGCTCTTCCTCTTCCGCTTCTGGTACCCCTATAATTCAGATGTTGGGACATTTCAAGATGTCCTGGAGGTTCCTAAGCCTCTCATTTTTTTGAATTCTTGTTTCTTCCTTCTTTTCTGTTTGGTTGTTTCTTTCTTCCTTCTGGTCCACTCCATTGATTTGAGTCCCAGTTTTCCTCCCATCATTATTGGTTCCCTGTGCGTTTTTCTTCATTTCACTTATTGTAGCCTCCATTTGTTCCTCTAATTTGCGACCCAAATCAACCAATTCTGTGAGCTTCCTAATCACCAGTGCTTTGAACTGTGCTTCTGATAGGTTGGCTACCAGTGCTTTGAGCTCTGCATCTGATAGGTTGACCACCTCCTGGTCGCTCAGATGAATTAGCTCCAGGGCCCTGGTCTGTTCTCCCATTTGAGCCAACCTTGGTTTTGTTTGTTTGTTTGTTTGTTTTTGTCTGGTTGTGGCTGTTATGTAGTGAGGGGAGGAGCCTTAGGTGTTCATCAGGGCGGGGCAGCCCAGATGCTGGGTTGTGATGCTGGATGTGGGTGTGGGGTCTAAGAGGGAACAATGGCGCTTGCTCTGCACTCTCTTGCGGATTCCAGTCCTTCAGCCACTTTCCCCTAGCAAATTGGGCCCTTCTGGTGCTGATTTCCATGTGGTTGGGTCTGTGCACACTCCTGGACCCCGTATGTCTCCCCAACGAACTCTCCTGTGAGCCTGGGACTCCCTCCCAGCACCTAAGCCTCTACAAGTGATTTCAACGGGTGCTTTTAGGCTTCACTTCCCAGCACTGGGGCCCTGCGTGGTGTAGTCTGTCTTGCTGCCCTTTTTCGCCTGGTTTACCTGTGCACAAATGTGTCCGTGGTCAACGGCCTTGTACACCTCACTTGGCCTCCTCACGATAAGCAACTGCCGCCTGTGCGCCTAGAGTGACTACGCACCCATGACCACCAGCCACCATCTTACTCTGTGACCCGACTCCGCCAGCTGCGGACTCTGCCCCTCTTACTAGTCTGGGTGAATCATTGTCAGACTCCCATAGAATTCAATTTTCTCTCTGTCCTGTTTGTTTGTTTTTGGTTCTATATTTTTGTTGTCCTTAATCTTGGTTGTGAGAGGAGGCATAGCATGTCCATCTACGCCTCCATCTTGGCTGGCAGTCTGAACTAGCCTTTCAATATATGGAGGGCTAGTATCTGAAAGGCAGTTTAAAAAGACCAACAGTAAAAATTTCAATTAACTGAAATACTTAAGTGTATGAATCCACATTTCTACATGCTCAAAATAATAGATGCCACCTCTGATAATGCAAGATCATTCTGAACAGTAATCCTTTTTATAGAGAAATATATATATAATGTGTTAGTGATTGAATTGAATAAATACAAACTCCAGCACATGACCTTGAAGTTAGCTGTTCTTATGCAAAAGTCCTGAAGCCAGCTTAGCATCTGTTTACTTGTAGAGTCCAGTATTGAGGTGGGGTTATAAAATTGTAATAGAACCTTCAACTGCAATTTCATTATTAATGAGAAATATGCATCCCTTCTTTCCACAAAACCATGGTTAAGGTTTATCATTTATTGGTTAATATGATCACCAGAATAGAATTTACAAGTGTTTTAAATAGATGATGGCTTATAATTTCTATATTGTACTGGACGTATAAAAGGGACTCACTGATAGAAGCAGTTATGGAATCGTTAAAGTTTTATTTCTATATAGTCTATGCTATATGTAAGTACAGTTTTCTGTTTGTGGAAAGGGAGGAAAGAAACTGAGAAGACATTCACTCAGTCATAGCTGTGTTGCATTTAGATGGCACATCAAGAGAGGAAGCAGAGAGGTAAGATGATGTAGTCTACTTTCACCACAGGCCCAGTGTGCTACAGCCTGATGTTTACATTTAGTCTTAGCGTATGATTTTTAGCATAATGTAGTCCATCTTAGGTAAACTGAAGTTATATTTCTTTCTGATGGAGGGATTTGTGGCCATATAGACTATCTGAGTAAGCAAAGACTTAAATTATTTTTAATACAATTTTCACATAAAAAAATTGCAAAACTAGCTGGCATAAATAATTTTTATTTTTTAAATCAAATTGGAGTATCTGTTTATAAGTGACGGGTGAATTATATGTATGTCAATATACAAATATATTTAAGAGATACATGCACTTATATCAGATAAATTACATAATTCTAAAGTTAATTTCATCCACCCCCTGGGCCTTCTGCAAGTATATATCCATTTTATAAAATTCAAAACAAGTAAGAACAGAAACTCCCAGTAGAAGAAAAGATCTTGGTAAGTGCTACAGGAAACTATGAAGAGCACATGGAATGAATATGCATTAGTATTAAAACTACAAGCCCAAGACACTTAAGCTGGTGTACACAATAACCTGCCCCTTTAAACTACAGGCATTTCTTTGAGCAGAACCAAACATAGCAAATATACATTGTCACACTGCCCATAACATGTCTAGGGTAATTACTTAGAAGTCTCTTTATTTTTCTAAAAAGAAAATAAGCATCACTAGTGATGAATTAGTTTTACTTTTCAATAAATGACAATTTTTTTTTCATTTTAGCTGTTATGGACTTGCAATGGGGCTAGATGTATAATTATAGTGTCGTAACATTAAGAAAAAGTCCAATTGTTTAAAAGCATCATTTGAAATTAGAGAAATAAAATTCAGAACATATGTCAAATATTTCATACAAAAATGACGGTACAAAAATCATGGACTTTATTATACATTAAAAATTTCATAACAGCGTATTTCCTGAAGACTTGTCAGAGAATATCTATTTTGACAAAATGAAAAAATAAGTTCTCCACCCCGCATATATACCACCATTACATAAAGCTGAGTTCTTCAAATCCGATTCCAAAGGTAAATGTAGCATGAATTTAATTATATGCTGCGTATAATATAGTTCCAGTTTCAAATTTTTATGTATTATTTATTAAATTCAGAAGAACAAAATTTCATGAAAGAGTAAACTAAACTTGCCAGAAATAAAATGAAAGTCCTGCTTGCTATAATCAGTGTGTTTGAACATTTAAAGTACAGTTTGAATGCTAGGAGGTTGTTGTCAAACCAATGTTAATATTTTCATTTTATTAATTCAGGTGGCAGAAGATTTTATAGCACATGGGCCCTTAGGGTCTGTCAGAATTTATAATAAGATTTAAATCTTAAATATTTCAAGTTTCTTTATATAAGTCAAAATTAATTCCAATGCCTTTACCACACAAAATTATGTTATATAGAATGTTATGCATACTTTACTGTCCTTTTCCCAAGCATAAAGGTAAAATAAATCTACCACCCCTAGACTGTGGAGCCTGATAATTCTTTTGAAATTAAACACCAAGTAATCATTGTAGACACGGAAAAAAACAGACTGGCTTTGGGGATTCTGTTTAAGGTAACAGTTTTAGTCCCTTATTAGCAAGTTCTGAACATTTTGAAAGGGAGAAGGAATAACTTGTTTTCTATCTATTGATTTCATTACCATAGGTACAAAAGAACTGTTCATATAGATAACAGAGTGCATAGCAGAATTAGGTAGACTTAATTTCTTCCTTTTAAAGAATCAGTTTTGTTAATATGTAAAAACCATTAAGTGCAAGTTTGAGTCTGAGTAAGAGACTCCAAAACATAATTCAATTAACACCAAAGCATCCCAAAGCTAGAAGGGGTTTCAAAGGTTAACAGACAAAAAGATCAATTTAAACATTATGAGGAACCCACAGACAGCCTTCTTTAATCAAAAGAGAGTTTTTTAAGTTGACGCTTAAATATCTGTAGTAATGGAATCATTCATTTAGTACTACAGTAATGGAATCGAAGGTGAATCACCTAAAATTATTAAACTCACACATGACTTCTGTTTGGTGTTGGAATGCGCTTTAGTCTGACTTATGGACATGGGTGTATTATTATGCAAATCCTATCACAATATGACTTAAAAGAACTGTAAGTCTGTCCACCACCCCCATGCCTTCCAGTACCCTTAACTCTACCCAACACTGACCTAGAGTGCGAACAAAGGGCAGCACTTTGCGAACTGCAAAGCACCAGCCTAGTAAAACTGCCTCCTAATGCGACCATTTCCCTTGTAGGGTGACAAATTTCATCTGAGCTGAGTGAGTTGACAACTTGATAGTATAAACAAAAGACTTAACGAAACAGAAAGCTTATTAATTCTCAAAAAGGTCCCAAAAGCATGACTTGTAAGACTAATCAAGTGCTGACTGCAGAAGAAATTTCTTCTATAAAAGGAATGATACAGACTGTTGTGAAACCATTCCCTTTAAGCACAAAATAAACTTTTTTCAAAAAGTATCCCATAAATGTCTACTTTTTTTACTAAATGTTTTGGTAACCTAAGGCTGCAAAATAATGATTGTCAAGTAATCATTATTCCCATTTGGCACATGGATCATGACCCTATATCTAGTTACCTATCCCATTCCTATAGACAACATTGTACAAACAGTATGAAGCAGCCACCCCATATTGTGAGAACTAAATATATGCCATTTCTAATTCAAAACTAAGAAAAAAAATGTATATATATAAAAAAAAAGACTTTTCCCTTGTAAAATTAGTCTTAGTGGCTAATCTCTTGAAAATTTTAAATGTATAACTGTAAAATAGTTTATTCAATATACTTGTCTATATATGCTTATACACATAAAACACAGGAACATAATTTCTATTAGCAACATTAAAAATCTGAGTAAAGAAAAAAATCAAGTGTTGACACAGAAGTAGGCAATAGAGAAATGTCGTTTTAACCTTGACACCATGCTAAAGTCCTTCCTTCATCAACTCTCCTATTCCAAGCATTCAATTCCTTTTAAGTCTTTCATGGAGCTAGACATTTCACTCATTGGAAGAATACAAGTATTTACAATAATTAGTGCAAATTATTCTATTTTTGTATATTAGTTATTTTCCTTTATGGATATAAAGTGGTGTCAGTATTTTATCAAAACATGGGGTTATGAAAATACTATGTGTATCAGTCTGAAATTTAGAAGACTACATTTTCTAAACTAATCTCTGGGAATTTTTACTGTAAGCAGAAAACATAATTGTTATAGAACTTTTGAAATGTCACATGATTTTCAATAAAAATTACTTCACTCAATGCAGAAAATACAATGTATTATTCTGTAACAATATCTTTATATGTTACATCCTAATCTAAAATGTACTTAACAAAAAAATCCCTTTTAATAAATTCCAGAATCTTATTTTAACCATTACTGCTCTGCAGCAATAATTCAAGTTCCAACCTGAGAACTAAGAATGTGGTAATAAAATGCCTAGGGCTGTATCAATAACTGAAGACACAAGCTTCTTTCCCAATGGCATCAGGTGTAGAACACCAGAGAAACGTGAACAATCCAAGAAAGTGCCCTGAAATCCACAGTACCACCTGCCACAATTTAAAACCTTAAGTCTAAAATCTCTTTTCTAATTATTTTATAAAAGTTCTATTGCACATTTAATATTGTTAAAATATCTGCAAACTTGTAGAATTCTCTGTATAAAGGGTTTTGAACCTAATCAGTCAAAGCTTCCTCACTACCAAGAAAACATTCTTAATGAAATAGAGGGAGCATAAACATGAATATCTGAGGCTGAAGAAGAAACAATTTCTTATGGTCATAGCCAATTACAATGCAAGATAATAAAATCACATTTTGAAGGAAGAAAAGCTTGAGCAAGTGTAATTCCTCAGCAATCTACTTTAGGGAGATGAACAGGTTTCTTTCAGATATGTGGAATTTGATGTTACTGCATAGATTATTATTTTTAAGGAAAAGAAATCAATGCAAACCTCTCATGGAGGTCAATGTTATTTTTTAAAATGAAGTTAAAACAAGCAAATATAAACTTTAGTCTCCTCCTTGATATTTCAACATAGTTGTTACC
Organism: Anoura caudifer; assembly: GCA_004027475.1. Classification (NCBI taxonomy): domain Eukaryota; kingdom Metazoa; phylum Chordata; class Mammalia; order Chiroptera; family Phyllostomidae; genus Anoura; species Anoura caudifer. The sequence continues at coordinate 127,693 of PVKU01003291.1, forward strand.
TTGTGTCATTTCACCACAAAATTGTCAATAAATTTGAAGGGGGGAACTATCAACCAAAAGCAAGGATAAGTTTATGCTTCTGACTCTCTCTTCTTTCCTTCTTCTCCCAAATCGCTCTCTTCTGACTGGCTACTGCTAAGGACAACAAACTGCCCCTCACTACTGGCTTGGTTTGGTCTACTGGAAGCAGCTATCAACCGACTTTGTTCTTCTAAGTCCTAGTGGAAAAGACAGAAAGAAACTATAAGTTAATTGTTTGCAATCAAATGGAAAACTATGCAGTTAAAATATATACTTGAGAACCACTTCAATCCTTCTGTTGTAAATATAATGCATAATTCTGGCAACTTAAAAAGAAAGAGCACACACAACCAATGCAGCACCAAAATGAATTCTGGTTCCATTCTAGAAATCCTATAAAGCCAACGTTTCCCTCTTCTCCATTATTATGGTCAATAACCAAATGCAGGCCACTGTTATCTCTCACTATACAGTAAAACACTCAAAGGGATCACTGCACATGCACATGCCCTCTTCTCCATCTTTGTCCAACTTATCTCGCTAAATCACCTGTCATCTTCCCTCAGCCTGATCAAGAAAGCCTTGACTTCAGGGGCATCTTCATCTTTGCCACTTCCCTCTCCTTTGTCCATACGGCACTGACAATTCTTGCTGATCTGTTCTCATTAAGTATCGCAGTTCTCTCATCTGCTACTGTCAATGCCACAACCCATATCTGGCTTTTACAATCTCATGTATCACCTATCTATGCATTCTCCAGATTTTGTTTTAAAATTTGGGTGGATAATGATTTGATACTCCTGATAATATTAAATATTTCTATATATTATATATTACCTATATATAATATATATTCCTAGAGGCTAATGTGAATTTCAGCAATGGCAGTTAACTCTATATGACAGAGCCTCTCAAAAGACCTGCTCTGACAAAGACAACCTTCACTGGAGTATGGGAACAAAAAAGTTCTGATATGTTTGCTAAATGGCAAGTTACTTTCCATGTCAGTATAACTATAATGTAAACATCATGTCAGAAGACAGATGTCATCCTTTTCTGCTATGCTATGAACCAACTGGTTATGAAGTAGCTGAGCAAGCAGAAACAGATCTTCACTTGGAAATTCAAAGCTGAAAGTCACAGAGCTGAATTAAGGAAACTCTTTACAAAGATCACATCAGAGAAGATCCAAACATTAGGACTGCATACCTTTTCAATTTGTTTTTGTTTACTGAGTTCTTTCTGTTGCTTCTCTCTTACTCTCTCTATTTCTTTTTGTTTTTCTGATGCCCTACGATCCTGAAGAACAGATGAATACAACTAATGAATTAAATATGAAATAACTTTAAATTTTAGACTTTTCAATTAATATTATTTTTTAACCTTTTCAAGTTATTTTCTGCATTTATATGAGAAAAGTGCAGCAAAGATTTACATTCTATGTTAGTCATTTACCCAAATTCTAAATGCCAAATCAGCAATAGTATCCAATGTTAACCTTACTTAGCAAAATCATTTTACTTATTTGCCAATAGGAAAAATCTTTATTACTTTAGTTAACATTCTTGGATAACTAAGTGTCTTGGATTCTTACCAGTTCTGCATGCAAAGCTATCTGTTTTGCCAGTCCAACAGAATCACAAATCTAAAAGGGATAAAAGTATAATTTATTACAATATAATGCTTCAAAACAAAACAAAAAGCTGATTTAAGAATGTTCCAGGCCCCAAAACAAGTTTTGTGTATTTTCTTCAAAGTCTGTGAGCTTCAACTGCTGGCTGTCACCCCTTTAACATACCCACTCCATCATCTCATATTCATTACTGAGATAGATAGTAAGGTCTGCAGAAAATTAAGAAAGCAGCTCCTAATGCTACTCTAGGCTGAAAACATGTGAAAAAAGCTGATTACGGGAATATATTGCATTCCCAGGATAAATTAATGAGGCCAGAAGACTGTACCAACTATCAATGATTGGAAAGATATAGGTCTAAAGAACTCAGAAGGCCCAATATATCAGCTCAGCTCTCTTCAGAGCAATAGGCTTTGGTCAACCAACCCAGCTGTACTAGGCAAAGTTTTAGTTGTTTTCCAGATATCTTAGTAAGAACTTTGACTATGATATGTATTTCACAACAGAGACAACACTTTGAAAAGCCAGGTACCTTTTCTCCCTCATTGTTTGATTCAAATATATAGCAGATTGATGATAGATTACTTTCACTTCTCCCTCCTGATGTCCGAAGAACAAATCCAAAAAGCCTCTTATTTTCCTGGTGTGTAGCATACAAAACTACACTAGGTAATGGAAACTGACACAGAAAAACATCAGAAGCAAACATGAGATTTTTCAAGCCATTACAACAAACTCATGCTAAGTTATACAAAAATATCCTAAACAGAACATTAGAGCCAATTTTTTTTCTTAACAAAATGGTAATCCAAGAACAAATAATATATTTGGTTTGGACTGCCAGGAAGAGTAAGAAGCTGTTGAATACTGCATTTGTTTTATTGTCATTAACACATTTTACCAAGTCAAATTCAAAAGTGATATATATTATGAAATGATTAAACAGAAGCATATACTTACAACTATTTCAAAATAGCTAATTATAAAATAAACTCAATCACATTCCCCTTTTAAATCCTACTATTAGTTTCTTTACTGTATGATACATGCTCCCTAGCTCAGGGATAAACACTACATATCACACCAGATTGCACTGGTTATTTTAAGTTACATGGAATATCCAATTTTAATTTTTTTGGAGAGATGGCCATTGACTTAACTATAACAGCCTAAAGATCAATTATAATTGGTACTACCACATCTGAATATACAGACTCAGGATTATTATAAAGACATAAGATGTGTATGTGCCCAAAGATACCCGTGTAGAACTCACCATGAGCCTTGTAACTTGTGTCTGTGGATCAATTAACCTATAATAATTAAAAATTTGGAAAACAAATTTTAACTAGGTTGAAATTATATCAACATTTTTCCCACAGTTTTTTGAGGAAGAGGTTACTACTTACTTCAAACAATCACAAGTGACTAACAAATGTGATTCTGTCATACGAAAGATGTTATGGATGGCCCGGGCAGCTAAGATTTGGCGCATTGTTTCATAAACAACATCTGGATTGTCATCTGATTTCACCTCCATAGAACCAAGGAATCGGACAATAAATAACTGATGAAGAATAGAATCTATGACAGAACAAGGTATGTTAATGTACTTTTAAATCCCACATTTGTTTTCCTAAAGAATAAAATATGCTGCCTACTTTCAGATTTTCCAGTGACAATCTCAACCCAGCAGAGATATTTAGATAACTCCTAACAACAGCGTTCAAGTTACAGGAAAATTAAGGTCTTAAATTCAAATAGCAAAGATTATGCTTCAGCAATTGGTGACTGACTAAAAACAAGAATTCCTTGTACTATTTTTACAGCTTTTCTGTAAGTCTGAAATTAAATTAAAAATAAATAGCTTCTAGAAAAAGGAAAAAAATGTTATGCTCCAGCAACAGAAGAAAACATCTGCTGTTAGGAAAAGCTTAAAGGATATGTTATGCATTGAGACTTTGACTATGAGGTCAAGAGTATAATATTCTATAATTTGTGTGAATAACAAAATCTTAAGTCCAATTAAGTTCTGTTGCTTTAAGTGTGCTTTGAATAAAAAGAAAAAACTGTGAAGTAAAGATAACATTAAAACAGCATACAGCAGAACAAATGTAAACAACAAATTCTTTACACAGTTTACTGCTGAGAATTTCTAAAACATAAGAATACCGCATGAATACAGCGTATCTGTTCTACCTTCAGTTTCAGATTTTGGACCTCCTCCAGATTCTCCAAATGGATTTGTCCGCCTGAAAAGTTTTTTAAAAATTATGAGCCAATAGTCAGTTACAATGAGCCACACAGAAGGAGTATCAATCACTGAAACCAGAGTTAAAAACTAGGAGTCACAAAACCTTGTACATGCATTTAAAATAAAACTCTAAAATACCCCATTCGTTAAGGAACACTGCTGATACACAGATTACTGTGAGGAAGGCCACTGTCTTTACATTGGATCAATAGACTGAACTCAAAGTTGCTGCATTTCAGAAAGAGTGGATGGACTGGAAGTTCAGCACACGACACACACACACAAATTAACATTGTAAAAAACCATGTTGCAAAAGTTCACACATTTAAATAAAGTAGGACAGAGAAACAGCTGAATTTAGCTTCAATTTTAGCAACTTCAGAAAAATGCCAAACATTTCCTGGGAGGGTAAAAACCTCTTTTTAGGTTCTCTAAGTATATGTTGTAAGTTAATTATGATAATTTCAACATTTTCTAGTTTTAAACCTGTATTTCCCAAGGCATATGTTAACAGAATGCAAAAGAAAAAAAAAAAACAACCTAGAGATGGAAGCTATCTCCCACCTTAGAGTACTCGGCTTTTGCACACCCACAATGAAGGGAAAAAAGTACAATTCAAAGTAAATTTTGTTAAGTGGTTCTAAAATAACATGGGCATTAAGTTAACATGAAATTATCTCCCCAATACACGTCTGACCTATTATGTCAAATGCTAAGTATATTTCTGTGATCAAATGTAAATTACTTTTTCTGGGTTATAGCCAAGCATATCCAAATTAATATATTATCAATTTATTAGGGGTTCAACACATTTAACAAATAATTTGCCTTAAGTCACACTTCCTTCATCCACAACCAAAGAAAAATTTTAATGTTCTGCCAAGGATGTTTCTTATTATATAAACAAAAGATGGTTCATTAATTCATAGCATGATGACTCAGTACTTTACTGGAGATTTCTTATTCTGATACAAGATAGTACTTTCTAATAAATCTAAAGCACATGCATTACTTTCAAGGATTTTAAAAATATTGTCATCACCTAAGGACTGGACTATCAGCTTTCTTCTGAAATTTTAATGGCAAATACCTAAGATGATACTATAAGCAAATTCAGAATTAAATGCTTTTGAAACTAAATTATCTTATTTAACTGAGGCAGAAAACAAAGAGAAAAACCTGCCATGATTCTTCCCCAACTATCAAACTTATGTTAGGTAATTAAACAAGGTACAACACAGCTGATGCACATATGTAAAAGATGACTCTCAAACACAGAAATGGAATCATAAACCTTAGGGACTATAGTATAATATCCCTGTGATGCCATCACTCACCTGCCTCCCTGGCCAGGAGCTTTCGCCTGCCCAGATTGATCTTCACACACGGGAGAAATGATGTCAAATTGTATTGGGGTGTCTGGGGCAACAAGAGAATCCAGAGAGAGGGCAGCTAAATTTGTGGACTCAGATCCTAAAGATCCTGAACTGCTGGTTCGAGCTGTTGATGGTCGAGATTGTCTAAGCACAGTAGAAAACAAAAAGGCATTCCATTTAGTTTTCCCTTTTGGAAATTAAGCACCTAAACTATGGGAAAACAAAATACAACTCTGTAAGTCAAAGAGAAGAGAAAACAAATTTTAACAAGCACGATCCCAAATCATAGCTACTTATTTAACAAGAGACTTCTTTCTTTCCAATTATTAAATTCAAAAATACAAATCACCTCAATCCACAGATAAATACTAGAGAAATTTGGAATCATTTATTTAGCATTCTCACTGGTAAATTTACCAATTTGAAAATATAACTTCTATGTTGTTTGGGGAGCTATTTCATACTAATCTAAGCAACACTACTAAAATTGAGTGCTCCCTAACACTTTCAATAGCCTATATAGTTCTCTAAATAACCCAGTCTGGTAACTCACCCTGCTGGCCGCAGGCTCTCATGCCTCTGCTGGAAAGATGGAGAAGGAGTGACAGCTTCCAAAGCTGACTGATTTACTCGTGCAGCAATTTCCTATTTTTTTAAAGGACTAACATTAGTAAAGTAAAAAAACCAAAAGTCTGAATATAACTCTGAATTGTCAGAATGTTCTTGAATTATACATAAAGAATAAGCTGGAGTCACTAAAGTAGTTCCATGTACTCTGTCTTAACATTAAGATACATAATTAGCTTTGCAGCATTATAACTTATTTTCTCTTCTTGTAAATGTGGGGGGGGCAGTGAATCTGATTTTTTCTACTAATATACATATTAGGAAATATTTTTTCTTTACATTTTAACTATGAGATTTTTTGGATTAAAGTTTGTATTGCTAGCACCTAGTACAGTGTCTGGCATACTAGACACTTAATACATTTGCTAAATAAAGAAATTTAGGCCCTGGCTCATGTGGCTCAGTGGATTGAGTGACAGCCTGTGAACTAAAGGGTCATGGGTTCAGTTCCCATCAGGGCACGTGCCTGGGTTGCGGGTCAGGTCCCCAGTTGGGGGCATGCGAAAGGCAACCACACATTGATATCTCTCTCCCTCCCTCCCTTCCACTGTCTCTAGAAATAAGTAAATAAAATCTTAAAAAAAAAAAAAAAACTAAGAAATTTAGAAGTAGAAAACAGTCACAAAATATTAAAATATTTTATAACCAGGCTGCTGAAGTTTTAATAATTTTCCAGAATATATTTATGCTCAGAAATATCTATATATTAGTACATAAAATTACCATGGATATTGTCAGACCAACATTTGAAAGAAAGCTTTCCATAAGAAATATTTGTAAACTTATTCATTTATTTAAAACACTGGCTAAATAAAATGACCATTTAGATTAGAAAAAATAATCACAAAATATTGACATTTCCGTGTCTGATAGTTAGCAAAAATGCCAAGATAATGCCACAAAATGATCAAAATTTCTTTTCTTGATATAGATAAAATAATTCTGGATAATCTAGAAAATATTACTTATAACTTAAGTTTTGATAATTGATAGGAAAGAACAATAAGCCTGAATTTTTCAAGTCCAAACACTGTATTCTCTATCTATTCCCCAGGTATTAACAAGTCTTCTAATTTATATTTTAATTTTTTGTTGTTCAAATAACATAACAGAAAGAAAAGCTAGATTGGCAGGAGATCAAGTTATTAAATGCAAAAGACTTCTCCACAGTGAGCACTGATTTCTTAAACTCCTAAGATTATTATAAAACTATCAGAAATTCCTAATGGTTTAGAGGTCTGAAATTTTGTTTCTTTGGTTCAAAACTTTTTCCTAGGTATCTAAATTGTGTGTTAGAGGGGCACCCCAAAGCAATTACGATAAAACAATAACAAAAACCAAAACCGGAACTCTTCCAAAATATTCCCTTCACATGGGCTTAAAAACCTAGAAGTCATCTTTAATGTCTCTTTTATCCTTTACATCAGTTCCATTACCAATCAGTCCAGTCAATTTCTTTTTACCTGTTTCTATGATTCATTATTTCTTCTCTCTTTCCTCAGTTCATGCCTGAAGTATGAAAATGGAATCCTTCATGTCCCCAGACACTCCCATCTAATCATTACACCAACAGTTTAAGACTTAAAAAGAGTGAGAACTTTCTAGAGAAATTAGCCCTGTTCTGCCTCAACTGAATTCACATTAACTTCCACCCAGCTCTAGGAAGTGCCTAGGTTCATAGCATAGCTGGGCTCACCTTCACTGGCAGAAGTCAGACAGCTCCTGTCCTAAGCCAAGTCTTTTCCCAACTACTCCACAGTATGGATGCACTTGATTCGTTCCAGAGTACTCTGCATCCCTGGGTTCTGCCTGTATGCTTGGACTGTACCTATGACTATGTCTACACTGCTGGTTTATCTGGTTTGACACCCTTGCTATTTGAAGTGTAACTGGCAAAATTAAGAGTTCATGCTGACTCACCCCAGTCCTTCTGAATGCATTTTAAGATCCCCAGGTGATTAGTATGCACATTTTTCTTTTCTACTATTCTCCAACAAGAACCTTCGAATCCAAATATATGACTCAACTCATACTATATCTAAATTTGTTCTTTTGTTTGTTTTGTTATTGCAATGTCCTTTCTTTTCCTCAAAACATGGACAAATCTTACCCAGCTCAGGTTTCAACCATCTCCACAGTTTTCTCTAAAACTGAAGTCCACACTGATCTTAATGTTTTCAAATATTAAGCTTTTGATTATCACAATATGTTTTCAATTACATATTTTTTTTAATCCTCACCCAAGGACATTTTTTTCATTGCTTTTAGAGAGAAAGGGAAAGATGTGGATGCGAGAGAGAAAGAGAGGCACTGATTGTTTCCCATATGCACCCAGACTAGGGATTGGTGCCCGGGCCAGGGGTTGTATGCATCGGGACTGGGGGGGGCTGTAGGCACCCAGACCAGGGATTGAACCCTCAACGTAGGTATATGTCCTGCCCAGTAACTGAACCCGCCACCTTTTGGTTATAGGACAACGCTCCAACCAACTGCGCCATACTGGCCAGGTCAGCATACTGTTTTACATGAAATGTTAAAAGTTTTAGTTTCGTCTTCCACACACATAGGCTCCTGGAGGACAGAGGCCATGGCTTATTGTTCTTCTCTATCCCCCTTCTCCATGGTGCTCAACACAGCACTACACAAGGTCAGTGCCCAGTAAATATCTGTTGGTTGACTAACTACAGTATCTTTGAAATAATTTATTGTTCTAGGAAGACCATACTTATTATACATGATACTTTAAAGCTACCCATTCAAAGGCAAATTAAAAGATTACAGAACTTGAGAATTATGACTTAACTAATAAAAGCTATATTTGCCACAAACTTATTTAATTTTGCCAGATCTGGATATAATAACATTAAAATATTACCTCTGGATTTTCACTTAAATATATTTGTTTCGATATATTGTTTATTGTACAGATCCACTGCAAGAAGCAAAAACAGAAAAATATGATTAATACTTTTTCTACAAAAAAGTATTGTGCTTCTCTTCTAAAAGAGAATGTTCAATATTTGAATGAAATACGAGTTTCATTAGATGAAGTAACACATAATCTTTTTTATAGGATAAATACCTTCCCATATATTGTACATAAGCATATATATGTAAATAATTGAAAGTTTAACAGAACATTGAACAGATTTATTATTTTTAAATCCCAAATTTATTTCATACAAGGAAGTAAAAAATATAGCAATTATGTTAAATTACAATTTAGTGGTCTGTATTTACATTTTTATATCACTTCCCTCTTAATCCCTACCCAACAACACTATCTGCACTCAGGTATCATGATTAACACCAATGCAAATAAGTTAGGAGCTAAATATATTCCTGGTGAATATATTTTACACACTTCACTTCTCTTGGGTTTATAAAAAATTAACATAGAAAACTCTCTCTGCTTCAAACCTGTTTCACTCTCAAGAATTCCAGTGCCCGATAAGCCTCACTAAACTAAACTAATACTCTGTTTGGTAAACCCTGCAGAGAGCAGACTTTTGCCTGTGTTCCTCAGCGACCAAAAGCAAAGTTTTAATACCTATTCTTTTCCACAATAAGTAAATTTTGTATTCTCTACAAAATCAGTAACCTTCTCTTTCACCAACACAATTATAATACCAGATAAAATGGATCAAAATCAATCTATAAGATATTTTCACTGTAGGATATTTCTCAAGACAAAGATTTTGGTGTGTCCATTCCTAGTACTAACTTACCTTCCATATTTGGTGTACTACGAGTAAAAATGGAGCCAAAAATAAAATACTTGTGAGGAAGAACAGACATTCCCAAATTTTTGTTTTTCTGTCTTTCATTTCCCTAAGGTTTAAAGTTTTAGTTGCTTCCTGCCGTGCCACATCTGCTGCCACTATATTCTTAATGCAGCAAATACCGTCTCAGATGGTGAGAGAAGCAAATAAATTAAACTGTCACCTCATGATACTAACAGCCTGCCAGAAAGCAACAGTCACAAGGTCACTTCTGAATTAGATCCTTTAAAAAGACAGGAGAGAAATAATCTCTAAGGTCTCTTCTCAGAGGTCAAACTATAAAATTCCCTGTGAAACTTAAGAATGTTGTTTAAGGAAATTTAACTTTTTTAAAAATATATTTTTAATTAACCAGAATTTTCCAAATTTCTATAATGAAAACATTAACATGTTTCTCATCAGCAAAAATATCTTAAGATGTTACTAAAGAAATTAGCTAGACAAAATTTTACCTCTTCATGGTCTTTTTTACTCTCTGCTTGCAAAATTGAAGATCTGGAAAAAAAAGAAAAATTTGAACCTCAACTTTTTAAAAAGTATTTTCAATATGATCTGAGAAATTTTTTTGTATTTAAAGGTACATATAAAACCAATCAGTAAAAAAACAAAAACAAAAACAAAAAAAAACCCACCACCCAAAACACATAACCAACTAGTATCTTAGGAAAAGAAGACCACCAGAGGCATCAGGACTCAGATTTTAACAAACCTTGACTTTGACTATCTATGCCAAAATGTACCGAAAAAGAAACAGGTGCTAGTTTCAGAAGACAGCCAATAACAAAGTTGCACTGCAACTAAAACAATCCATTTCAACCTTCCGACACACACATTTCAAATACAAATAACTGACTCTAACATAAAACACTAATTTTACTTCATTATCATTTCTCATTGAATACAGTTAAATAAAATTGTTTAATATATTAATTACTAACATAGGGATATTTAGCTTTTCTATAGATGTTCATGTTTTAAGAGTTAGAGAAAAAATTATTTACTAATCTTAAATCAAACCATTTTCTATTTCTAAATAAAAGAGAAAATGATGCTAAGCACTGGCAAAAAAACTGAAAATACAAAAAGGTAAGTACTTAAAGTATAACATTTTGATAATTATGACAAATGAATACAGGGACTCCCAACATCTAGCATAACTGATATACAGTGATTGGCATTCATTATACGTTTATAGAAGGAATATGAAATTAAGCCACCATTTTGCTAAAAAAAAAAAAAGTAACATCTTAATGTACATAAATATAGGGGGGAAAATGACTTTCAGGGAAACTTAAGATGCTCTGAACAAAAAGAAAACTCAAAAACAGTATTTTAATAAGTAGGAAAAATTTGCAGATAATGTAAACATCATTAGGACAAAAAATCTTTTTAAAGATTTTATTTATTTATTTTCAGAGAGAGGGAAAGGGAGAGACTGAAGGAGAGAAACATCAGTCAGTTGTGTCTCGCATACCTCTCAACCAGGGACCTGGCCTGCAACCCAGGCATATGCCCTGACAGGGAACCAAACTTGCAACCTTTTGGTTTGCAAGCAGGCGCTCAATCCACTGGACCCCACCAGCCAGGGCAGGAAAAAGTTTAAATTATGGTATATATCCTTAACTGGATTATAATGTAGCCATTATGTTTCTAGTGAGTGAATGCAGATGCAAATTACATATATAGTATTTCCTCAACTATTTAAAAACTGTAGTTAAAACAGTAAGGCAACAGAACAAAAAGTTAAATGTTGCTCTGGTTAGTGATATTATAGCTTTTTTTCATACTCCATTTTATATTTTTCTGTGCTTTTCAAAAATTTGTTCTATGGATTCTCATTTAATGAAAATATAACAGAAAATTTTTAAATAGAATATAAGCATTAATGGACTAAATCATTTGATGAGAAATATTTAATAATGTCTAAAAATAACATTACTGTTAGCACCTAGTATTAATACATGCTATGCACATTACATATGGTAGATTTTGAGTTTTCCTTAACAATTTACAAAGTAGGGATTATGAGCTTTTTTTACATCTACAAAAATGGAGCTCAGAGAGGTGATGTAACTTGTCGAAGACCACACAGAAAGTAGTGGGTCTAGAATTTGAACTTTCTAACCCCAAGGCTGGGGCTTTTTCCATTAACTGGTGTTGCCTTCCCCACACCATGAAGGATTTTCAAGTGACCAGTCTCAACATGAAATCACAGGTGTTTACCATATAACCATGCTTTGATAACCTTAAAATATTAAGACATCATTTAAGCAGTCCAGAAAGGAAAGTTCAACTCATTTGTACAAAAAAAATTATCTTAATAAATAATAAGCCTAAAATATCTATAAAATGTCTGAATGAAAAGGAATTATCCTACATTTTAGTAGTTTAATATATTACAGATTTTACTGATAGTAGGAAAAATACTTACTTTTTCCCATCAAAAGAGGTAATCTGAAAACAGTACCGCCTGTCTTCACAATCCACAGCCATGACTGAACAGTTGTCTATGTCCATGGCCAAGCCTCCTGCTACATCCCCACGGGCCTGACTCATTAAGTTTCCACCCTGAGTGAAGTAAAACTGTCTGTCCCAGGTAGATGATACCAAGCCTGTTTTACTAAATAAAGAAAAGTACATTCATGCTTTAATAACAACACACACAAAATTTCATAAGCCAGACAACAAGATGAAGCACATCACAAAGAACCAGCTTGCAAAAAAGCACCAAGGTGCCTAGAAAATATAAGTATCAGTTTTTCATCTCTAAAATAAATTCACATATGCTGACCACTTGTGAGAGTGTGTGTGAATATATTTCTAAAACAAGTCTGAAAATTACCAAATTGCACTTGTTATACTGATGCTCCATAAAACATAGTTCAACTTTTCAAGGGTGAAAATTCAAAACAAAAGAATTTATTTTACTCCTAGGGTTAACATGCTTTATCCTACCTTCAGGTAAAAACAAAAATCTGACTTGATGGTGTAATTACATATATTTTAAAGTATAATAAGTAACATTTAAGAGCATTCATGTTATGCTAGATTCAATTTAAACTCAAATTGATTTCACTTTTTAAAATAATTCTAAATTATTCAACAAGTATCTAAACAATTTGTTACTTTTGGAAATTATTCATGTACCTAATAGGTCAAAAAGTTCACGTAAATACTATTATCACTAACTAAGAAGATTCGACCTTTAGTAAAATCAAAACAATTTGGCAGACAATATCAATTATATATTATATTCAGTTGCTAATACCTTAAATGATATACAATATATAAAAACAGTAAGTTTTCTTACTTCCTAGCATTAAGGTATCCAGCTTTTCGGGTTAAATTTCGATTAACAGGAAATTTCATGGGATCTGGGTCAGGCACATATAAAGGGTCGCTGGCTACTTCCAAATCCTCTATTGTCTGCTGCATGGTCTCTATATCACTGTCCATTTCCCTGCGAACACTAACACACAGAACAGGTTATTTACTACCAACCACAACTGATGAAGGGCTCCTTATCAATCATGTTTATCTGTTATTTGTTTTGTATAAGTTTTCTTAAAGAGCAACAGTGGTATGGGTGGCTAAAGTAACATGAACATGGTATAAAATAAGTTTACATTTTATTTAAAACTTAGATATTTTGGAAACAATACTAAATTTATAAACTAATGAAGCCACATTCAACGTCTGACTTTAGAAAAATGTTCAAACTCTTCTGTGCCTTTAAAACCATCATCATTTTCATCTCCCTCTATACCTCAGATTCACTACATCACTGCTCAAACTTTTGAACCCGATTGGAAGTGCTTTCTCTCTCTAAGCTTTCATGGCTTGGAAAACAAAATTTATTTAGTAATCTCCAATCTATCCCCCACAATTCAGGTAATTATGAAGATAATTCACTTATGGATAATTATTATGTATCTGTTATATTCACACATAAAACCTAATTTAGAATCAATAAAATACCATCAGACTTGACACTGCTATGAAATTCAGAGTTCAGATTCTGTGGAAAAAATGGGTGAAAAAACCAAGAAGTGTCCGAGATACATGTAAGAAACACTCTCATGGCAGGGAAAACAGCCCTTCAGAAAATTAAATGGTAAATATTTTTAGATTATGACAATTAGCTGTTAACTTATCATTCATATAACTTCATTTTCAATTTAAGGAAGAAAGTACTTACTTTTGTACACTTGTTCCAATATTAGTTAAGAATTCTTCCAGTTGTTCATTGAGGTTTTCAGAACCCATCTTAAAGAAACTTATCTGAGGCAAGAGGGTGTGAGAGTGGGAGGATGAACAACAGAAACAACCACATACACAGACAAAGCACTTTCGGCGGATCATATAAACAAATTCCAAGATACATGGGTAAGTAAAAAACAGGATTATTCCCACCTGCGTAAAAACAGGTTGCAGTTTACAATGACTTCTACTGGGCATGAGGCCACGGAAGAAAATGGTTAAATTTCACTGTACATCCTTTTATATATTAATACATGCATATAGTAAGCAATATTTTAAAATTGGAAAATACATCTTAGACCATTTCAGGTAAGTCATATGGATAAACTACTTCTTGTTTAACACAAAAAGTTTTACATCTGAGGAACAAGATAAATGGTTTCATTTACCATAAAATATATGAAATCTTCATCTACAAAAAAACCCATTTTCCCTAATTTCCTCAATATAACATTTTGATGACATTTTAAATTACTTCTTAAAACATAGGCACAAAATTGTATTTTGATCTTAGTTTATAATATGATATCCTTATATTTAACATAAATATCATACTTTAATATAAAGGTTTTAGGGCAGTTATAATCCAAAACAGTGTAGCATTCACCTGAGCTTGCATGTACCCAAGTAGAGGTTCTAACAAAGCTATTTTCTTCTTGTACTGAAGAGTATTTAATGCACAAAAATAATGCATCATGGTCTGGTGTTGTTTTTTCCTGGAAGTGTAGACATCTTCTGTTACTTCATACTTCACCTTTAAAGGTAAGATTAAAAATACTATTATTTATTTAATTTTGAAGTAGTGGCTATTAAAAGCCCACATAAGGAAAAAATACATCACCAGCAATTATGCATAGATTCCTATTTTTTTATTTTATTTTAATTGTTGTTCTTGTACAGTTTTCTGTCTTCTACTCCCATCCCAGCCCACCGCCCCAGCCCTCCCCACCTCCCTCCCATTTCCACCCCCCCTAGTTTTTGTCCATGTGTCTTTTATACTTGTTTCTGTAAACCCTTCCCCTTTTCCCCTGAAATTCCCTCCCCTCTCCTCCTCTCTGGTGACTGTCAGCCTGTTCTCAATTTCAGTATTTTTGGTTATATTATGCTTGTTTGTTTGTTCTGCTGATTAGGTTCCTGTTAAAGGTGAGATCATACGATATGTCTTTCACCTCCTGGCTTATTTCACTTAGCATAATGCTCTCCAGTTCCATCCATGCTGTCGAGAAGGGTAGGAGCTCCTTCTTTCTTTCTGTTGCATAGAATTCCATTGTGGAAATGTACCATAGTTTTTTAATCCATTCATTCACCGATGTGCACCTAGGTTGCTTCCAACACTTGGCTATTATAAATTGTGCTGCTATGAACACTGGGGTGCATAGGTTCTTTTGGATTAGTATTTCAGGGTTCTTAGGATATAATCCTAGCAGTGGAATTGCTGGGTCAAAAGGTAGATTCATTTTTACTTTTCTTAGAAAATTCCATGCTGTTTTCCATAGTGGTTGTACCAGTCTGCAATCCCTCCAACAGTGCACTAGGGTCCCCTTTTCTCCACAACCTCTCTAATACTTGTTGTTTGTTGCTTTGTTTATGATGGTCATTCTGACTGGTGTGAAGTGGTATCTCATTGTGGTTTTAATTTGCATCTCTCGGATAGCTAGCGATATTAAGCATCTTTTCATGAGTCTCTGGATCCTCTGTATGTCCTCCTTGGAGAAGTGTCTGTTCAAGTGCTTTGCCCATTTTTTAATTGGGTTGCTTGTCTTCTTAGAGTGGAGTCATGTAAATTCTTTATATATTTTGGGGATTAAACCCTTGTCTCAGGTATCATTGGAAAATATGTTTTCCCATAGAGTTGGTTCTCTTTTCATTTTAATACTGCTTTCTTTAGCCATGCAGAAGCTTTTTATTTTGATGAGATACCATTTGTTTATTCTTTCCTTTATGTCCCTTGCTTTAGGGGACATATCAGTAAAAATGTTGCTGCATGAAATATCTGAGATTTCCCTGCCTATGTTCTCCTCTAGGACTTTAATGGTGTCACAGCTTATATTTAAATCTTTTATCCACCTTGAATTTATTTTTGTGTATGGTGTAAGTTGGTGCTCAAGTTTCATTTTTTTGCACGTAGCTGTCCAGTTCTCCTAACACCACTTGTTGAAGAGGCTACTTTTACTCCATTTTATGTTGCTGCCTCCTTTGTCAAATATTAATTGACCGTAGAGAATTGGGGTTACTTCTGGGCTCTCTGTTCTATTCCACTGGTCCATGTGCCTGTTTTTGTGCCAGTACCAGTCTGTTTTAATTACAGTGGCCTTGTAAATACAGTTTGGTGTCAGGTATTGTGATCCCTCCTACTTTGCTCTTCTCAAAATTGCTGCAGCTATTCGAGGTCGTTTATGGTTCCATATAAATTTTTGAAGTGTTTGTTCTATGTCTGTGAAATATGCCATTGATACTTTAATAGGTATTGCATTGAATCTGTAAATTGCTTTGGGTAGTATGGACATTTTGATGATGTTAATTCTTCCAATCCATGAACATGGTATATGTTTCCATTGGTTTGTGTCTTCCCTGAGTTCTTTCTTCAGTGTTGTGTAGTTTTCTGCGTACAGGTCTTTTACCTCCTTGGTTAGGTTGATTCCTAGGTATTTTATTTTTCTTGCTGCTATATCGAATGGGATTTTTTTCTTGACTTCTGCTTCTGCTCTTTCATTATTGGTATACAGAAATGGCTTTGATTTCTGGATATTGACTTTGTATCCGGCTGTTTGGCCAATTTCATTTATTAGGTTGAGCAGCTTTTTGGCCGAGTCTGATTTCTATTTTCTTAGGTATTAGAAATCCTGCGAAATATTGGCTAAGATAGTTTTTCTGTTTTACTACCAACCACTTCATTTAAAATACATTAAAAGCAGAGTTCTGTATATAACTAAGAATAGTATAATAATAAACTAAAGGTGTCAGAGAAAGTCTGCCACACAGAGGAAGGGCAGACAATTGTTTGGTTTTAGCTTAGCCATTAGTCTTTGACCTTGTTAGCTCACAGCATAACACTCTCTGCTGCTGGTTCTTTCCCTACTGTCCCTCCACTCTTTTAATTGTCTTCTTTTACCCACACTTAAAATGTGTGGTGTCCCTAAAGCTCTTGTATTCAGACAACAAATATTTACTAAGCACCTATTATATAATAGATACTAGGCTCTTCTCTCTTCTTGCTTTACTGAGAATACTAAATCAAGTACAAAAAAATATTCCATACACCAATGACCCCCAAATTTCTACCTCCTGCCCACCACTCTCACAAGTGTCAAAAGAAGCACATGTCCACCTGGGCTCTTTATGAATGTGTGTATGGGGGCAGGGGGTGTGCTGGAAATACACAAAACTAGAGGCAGCATTGTTGCCATAAAACCTGCTCCTCTACTTTGTTTTCCAGTTTTCTTAATGATCCAAGACCCATCCTATCATCTAAGAATTCTAGGACTTCTTTAATATTTTGATTTTTTCCATTACTATTTATCCACCTTATACCCTCTTCCATCTCCCCCACCCTTCTCCATTCTGCAATCACCACACTGTTGTCTATGTCCATGAGTTCTTTTTTGCTCAATCCTTCTACCCCACAACTGTCCCCAGAGTCTATTGATTATTAGTTCAGTTTGTTTATTAGATTCCACATGAGTGAAATCATATGGTATTTGTCAAGGACTTATTTTTTATTTCTCCTCCTAATCTAAGTCCTATCAATGCTACTTATGAAATACCTTCCAAAAGTATTCCTTCTTCTCTACTTTCAATAACAACCTTAGCAGAGACTCTCCTCTCTTAATGTCTCCTAATGTCTATTCTGATAACTTTTCATTGGATTCCCTCAGGTGGTCCCCTTCACATTCCCATTAGTATTTCTATCTGTAGCACAACTGCATAGGTACTCACCCACTTAAGAGTCTTCTGGTGGCTGCCCACACCCTCTAACACAAATTTCAAAGTCATTAACATAGTAATCTGGCCCCAAACTACTACTTGCTTGTCATCTCTGCCATACCGACCCAAATTCCTCTGATGCTCCAAACACACAGAAAGGATTATCTTTCCATTATAATTATTGCTGGAGTTTCATGAAAACTTGCTATAAGCCAGGTACTATGCAGGCATTATCTCCTTTCATCTTAAGAATTACTGAATTTGTCTGTCTGCTTGTTTGTTTGATAGGAAAATAAAGACCTGAAACTAACCAGTATATGACCTCAGGCGAGTAAGTGAGAGAGGTGAGATTTGTCCCCAAGCAATCTGACTCCGGAGCCTGTGCACATAAACCTTAACAGTCTTCAGGCTCTACCATGTACTTCTACAAAAGCTGTTTTTCTTCCAGGAATGACCTCTCGCCAATCCAAACCTGTGAGGTCCACTCATGTTCAATGCAAATATCACCTCCTACAAGTATAACCTTTCCCAGTTCACCAAAGTTGACTGCTACACTCTCTGTGCTCTCCCAGTGTTTTGTTCCATATTCTATTACTGCACTTAATTCAGAATACATGCATTCTCTTCATCCCTGTACTTTGGCATCTAGTCCAGTCACATGCCTTCACACAGGAAGTCTTCGATAAATGCGGTTT
The DNA here is from genome assembly GCA_004027475.1 of Anoura caudifer. NCBI lineage: Eukaryota > Metazoa > Chordata > Mammalia > Chiroptera > Phyllostomidae > Anoura > Anoura caudifer. Next base: position 146,265 of record PVKU01003291.1, read on the forward strand.
ACCCACTCTTTGAAGGCAGGAGTGGAACCTATTCACATTGTTCTCCCACAATATAGTAGGTGCTCAATTAATTTAAAAAACATTTTTAATATGTTTATTGATTTGAGAGAGTAAGGAAGGGAAAGAGAAAGAAACATCAATGGGAAACATTGATATGCTGCCTCCCATACACACTCCAACAAGGGATCAAACCCACAACCTAGGAATGTGCCCTGACCAGGAATCAAACCTCTCCACCTTTTGGTGCACAGGATGATGCTCCAACCAAGCCACACTGGCCAGGACTAAATTAAATTTTTTAAACGAAATGAAATTGGTGAAAGATGTTTTGAAAAATACCTATAATAGCTAGAGGCAATGTAAAATATACCAAAATTCATGCCTAGAGCTTTTAACTACTTCTTTAAGGCAAAGTAACAAAGTTAATACAGATTTCAAAATGTATTTATTATTTATATCATCAAGTAATCAGTGGATTAAAATTAGAAATGTGAGAGACTTCCAGCCAAGATGGAGGCATAAGTGGACACACTGTGCCTCCTCTTACAACCAAGATTAAAGACAACAAAAATATAGAACCAAAAAAAAAACCCAACCAGAACAGATAGAAAACTGAATTGCACAGAAGTCCCACAACTATTCACCCAGACTGGTAAGAGGGGCAGAGTCGGCGGCCAACGGAGAGGGGTCATGGCAGGAAAAAGCAGTGGCTAGTGGTCCCAGGCACACATGAGACAATTGGCACACCCCAGGCGTACAGGCAGCCGTTACCGAATGCAGGGAGGCAACGAGCATATCAAGCGAGGTGCACAAGGTGGATGACCACGGTCACACATTCATGTGTAGATAAACCAGGTGAAAACGGGCAGCAAGACAGACTGTGCAACACAGGGCCCCAGCAGCAGGAAATAAAGCCTAAAAGCACTGATTGAAAACACTTGTGGGGGTTGAGGTACTGGGAGAGAATCCCAGCCTCACAGGAGAGTTCATTACAGCAACCCACAGGGTCCTAGAACATATACAAGCCCACCTACATGGAAATCAGCACCAGAAGGGCCCAATTTGCTTGGGGAAAGCCACAAAAGGGACTGGAATCCGAGAGAGCAGAGCAAGCGCCACTGGTCCCTCTTGGACCCCACCCCCACATCCAGCATCACAACCCAGCAACTGGGTTGCCCCACCCTAGTGAATATCTAAGGCTACATCCCTCACTACGTAACAGCCCCAACCAGACCCCCCCAAAAAAAAAAGAAAAAAAAAAAAGAAACCAAAACCAAAAATGGTTCAAACGGGAGAACAGATCAAAGCCCCAGAGCTAATTCATCTAAGCGACCAAGAGATAGCCAACCTATCAGATGCACAGCTCAAAGCACTGGTGACTAGGAAGCTCATACCACTGGTTGATTTTGGTCACAAATTAGATGAACAAATGAAGGCTACAATAAGTAAAATGAAGAAAAACGCACAGGGAACCAATAGTGATAGTAGGAAAACTGGGACTCAAATCAATGGAGTGGACCAGAAGGAAGAAAGAAACAACCAAACAGAAAAAAAATGAAGAAACAAGAATTCAAAAAAATGAGGAGAGGCTTAGGAACCTCCAGGACATCTTTAAACGTCCCAACTTCCGAATTATAGGGGTACCAGAAGGGGAAGAGGAAGAGCAACAAGTGGAAAATTTATTTAAACAAATAATGAAGGAAAACTTCCCCAATCTGGCAAAGGAAATACACTTCCAGGAAGTCCAGGAAGCTCACAGAGTCCCAAAGAAGTTGGGCCCAAGGAGGAACACACCAAAGCACATCATAATTACATTAGCCAAGATTAAAATGAAGGAGAGAATTCTAGAAGCAGTAAGGGATAAGGAGAGAGTCACCTACAAAGGAGTTCCCATCAGACTGTCAGCTGATTTCTCAAAAGAGACCTTACAGGCAAGAAGGGGCTGGAAAGAAGTATTCCAAGTCATGAAAGGCAAGGACCTACATCCAAGATTGCTCTATCCAGCAAAGCTTTCATTTAGAATGGAAGGGCAGATAAAGTGCTTCTCAGATAAGGTCAAGTTCAAGGAGTTCATCGCTAAGCCCTTATTATATGAAATGTTAAAGGGACTTATCTAAGAAAAAGAAGATAAAAAATAGGACAGTAAAAAGACAGCAAACTCACAGATATTAACCACCACACCTAAAACAAAAGCAAATAAGCAAACAGCTAGAACAGGAGCAGAAACACAGAAATGGAGATCACATGGAGGGTTAGCAACAGGGGAGTGGGAGGGGGAGAGAGGGGGAAAAGGTACAGAGAATAAGTAGCATTGATGATGGGTAGAAAATAGACAGGGGGAGGGCAGGAATAATGTGGGAAATGTAGAAGCTAAAGAACTTATGACACATGGACATGAACTAAAGAGGGGAATGTGGGTGGGAGGGGGTGTGCAGGGTGGAGGGGAATGATGGGGGAGAAATGAGACAACTGTAATAGCATAATCAATAAAATATAATTTAAAAAAAAAGAAATGTGAGAAATGTTACCTTTATTGTACCATAGTAGCTGTTGCACAGTAAATCCTACCCAGTCATAGATTCCCACAGGTGATCACTGTGCCCACCCATTCCCAGGCACAGAGATCACCTCACACCCAAGCATCTAGTGGACGCCTACTCATCAAGCCGTGGATTAGGCACTGTGAGAGAAATGACCTTAAGGAGCATCTAGATGAACTTATTATTATTTGTTCTTCTCTCAAACACATTTGTCCTTAAATATAGTGTAATATTTCTGGATTAACTCCTTGGAGAAGTATCAAGAAATGTATATATATATTTTCCCTGTAAATCAAAATGTCATAACAGAATTTCACTGATTATGTATGTATAACTACTGTATCTCAGAAGACATTTTTTAATACATACAGAGTCAAATAACAGAACAAATGTAATGTTATCAAAATATAAAGTAGAAGGATACAATGTTATATATTGGGCATAAATTACATTTTTGAAATCATTATGTTTACTCATAAAATTTTGCCAGCAGTAAAGTACTTTGTTTAAAGAGTCAATCACTAATCAAGACTTTGAAATAATTAGGAAAAAAAAATAAACTAAGGGCAACCCTGGCCAGTAGCTCAGTTGGTTTAGAGTGTCATCCTGATAAGCCAAGGTTGAGGGTTCCATCTCTGCTCAGAGCACACACAATAAACAACCAATGAATCCATAAATATGTGGAACAACAAATTCTCTCTCTCTCTCTCTTCCCTCCCCCTTCCTTCTCTCTCTAAATTTAATAAATAAAATTTAAAAAAAAAACAAAAAAAAACTAAGGGCAATACAGCAAAACATACAAATAAATGCTGGCTACTGTTTTAAATGGGAAAAACTAGACCACCTAATGAAATAGTTGTTAATGGCATTACTGAAGGAGTTAAGTATGTATCATACCTTGTCATTTTCTCTTTTTTTTGACAATCGGCTGTATCTGTTAATTGCAGCATCATGATCTGGAAAACAGAAATGACTATTAATAACAATAAAACAGTACTTTGCAAAACTTATAAATGCTTCATATGTATAGCTTTCAATAAATGTACTAAGCAAGATAATTGCTTACCATATGATCACTCCAGCCAAATATTCCCCTATCCAAATTTCCCCTAAAGTATGTGTCTACTTATTAAATTGGTAATAGCATTTAATTCACAGGAAACTGGAATTTACTAAAAATTTATAGAAGTATTTTTAGTACAAAAATAGCAAATGCTCATTTACGAAAACTTGGAATATATAGGAAGACAAGGCAGAGAAAATATTATATCATCTCTTCAGATATTATAAACATAGCAAATCACAAGATTTGAGTTAATTTTCCTTTAAATTTTTCTGCACTGTAAACACTGCAACTTAAATAACAATGCTGATTTAAATAATGCTCATTTAGCCCTGGCTAGACTGAACACAGGCCTGTGAACCAAAGGGTTGCTGGTTCAATTCCCAGTTGGGGTATCTGCCAGGGTTGCTGGCCAGGTCCCCCGTGGAAGGTATGCGAGAGGCAACCACACATTGATGTTTCTCCCCCCCCCTTCCCCTCTCTCTAAAAATAAATAAATAACATCTTTAAAAATAAATAAACAAAGCTATTTAAACTTTTAATTAGGTTCATTTTTTTTCAACTATTGCATAGAATCTGGCCACAGATCTGTTGATAAAAAATTGATTAAAAGAAATAATTGTGTAAAGTATTAAGAGCTTACCATTACTAGCAATCTGAAACACTTCCTTTAATGTCAATATTTCTGGAAAAGTTCAAGAATAATTTCAGTGTAGCATATTTATGAAATACCTTAAATTTTGTTTAGAAAACAGCAACTGTCATTTAAGCTATAAAAACTCCAAATAATATTTCATACTTCAACATTCAAAGTGAAAAAGCTATTCTATACTTCAGCTAGTCAATAGAACATTTACTATCATTAACAACAGTTACACCTTGAGAAAATCTACTTGCCACAAATTAGTAACATGGCACAAAAACAAACTTTAAAACCACTGCAAATCCTAAGATATGCAAATATTCTCAGTACCAGAATCTAACTTAATTCATTTTTTTGATATTGACTCTAGTAAGTTCAAATGCTGAATGAGAAACAAAGAACATTTTATTAATAAGATTATAACATTCAGTCCCTGTAGGCTGAGAAACAGATCTTGTTTCTTGACCTTGAAATGACCATTCTTGAGGATTACCACTACAAATATAACTCCATTTCTAAAATACATTTGTTTTTATCCCATTACAATTTAAATACTTTATCATCCACTGACACATTAGTTCAATGTTATATTCTATCTACATATTTTGTAAATAAGTCTGTATAATTTTCTAAGATTGTAACATGGGAAAACAGAGCCAATTCTGTAGAATTCTCGTTTTATCACTGAATAATGCTAAATGGGGGGAAAACCCCCCACCACAAAGGACTAAGTCATGGACTGCTAGATGTGCCAGTACTCTCACCTCCTGCCACTCTAGCCCATAAACACATCTCCATCTCCTTTGTCACTGTCTCAGTTCAGGCCCTGGTCACATCTCACTGGATTCTCACAACCTCCTAATCCATTCTAGACATCAAATCCACTCTATTCCACCCTCCAAAAGCAAAAGGATTATGTCTCTCCACTTCTTGAAGACCTCCATTGGCTTCTCTTTGCTTATAAACTCAAATTGAACATCTTTAGAATAATCTAGTCCCAATTGATCTATTTCTAGATTTGTTTCCTTCCATGCCAAACACATTCAACATTGCAGCCACATTGAATTTGTCATTCTCAAAATAAGCCACGTATTTCTATAATCTATACTTTTGTGCTTCTTAGTCCCTCTAATAAAGTAATGACTCTTTTCTCCTGGCAACTCCTCTTCATCACACCCTAGATGAAGCCTTTCTGACACCCTCCCCTCATCCCTCACACCACTTTACTCATTCCCTAATTATGAGACAGTATGGTAATTATATGTTTAATCACCCCATATCTTTCTCTAGGCTTTCTTGAGTGAAGTGACATCTTATTCATATTGGTATTCCTCAGTATCTAGTTTAATGTCTAGCAGGAGCTCCTATAAATGTTTAGTGACTAATTAAAGTAAAAGTGGCACAAGCTGTATTCAGAAATGGTTAAGATATAGAGAAATATGCATTTTACAGGCACTGATCTTCTGACAGCTAATGAAAGTAAACAGAAGCTGGACTTCAATACCTTTCAGATCTCTTTCTTTAAACTGTGTAATGGGGAACATCATGGCATCAGCAAGCTGCGTTGAAAGTACTGCATGGCAAGAGCTAAGCTAGTAAAAGAAAAACCAAAAGGCCAAATAACAGAAACATTTAACCAGTGTTAAGTGTAAATTAAATAAAATCTAGTAAAAAGGTACTGATAATAAGACAACACTAAAATTGTGATATAATTAAAAATATACAGTCAAAAATTTCCATTTAAAAGTCTCAGAAGATAACACAGGATAACCTTGGATTTGGCAGTGATTTCTTAGATATGACACCAAACACACAAGCAACAAAAAAAAATATAAATTGAACTTCATCAAAATTGAAACTTTTGTACACCAAAGGACACTATCAAGAAGGTAAGGCTAGCTCACTTGGTTAGAGCATCATCCCAATAAGCTAAGGTTGCAGGTTTGATCCTCCCTCAGGACAAATACAAGAAGCAACCAATGAATACATAAATAAGTGGAACAAAAAAAAAATCAATGTTTCTCTCTCTTCCTCTCTCTCTCTCAAATCAATCAACAAATCAATAAAAGTAAAAAGATAATGCAGCCCTGGATGGTGTGGCTCAGTGGGTTGAGCATCAGCCAGCCTGTGAACTAAAGGGTCTCTGGTTCAAGTCCTGGTCGGGGCACATACCTGGGTTGCGGGCCAAGTCCCTTGTTGGGGGCATATGAGGGGCAACTCATCGATGTTTCTCTCCCTCTTTTTCTCCCTCCCTTCCCCTCTCTCTAAAAATTAAATTAAATTAAATTAAATTAAAATAAATAAAATATAATATAAATAAAATCTTAAAAAGAATTCAAATAGGAGAAAATATTTGCCGATCACATATCTAATAAGGAACTTGAATCTAGAATAAAGAAACCTTAAACTCAGTAATAAAAAACAAATAAACCAACTAAAAAAATGGGCAAAGGTCTGAATAGACACTTCATCAAAAATATACAAGTGGCCAATTAGCACAGGAAAAGATGCTCAATATCATCAGCCATCAGGAAAATGCACATCAAAACTATGATGAGATTCCATTTCATAACCAGTTTGGTAGCTACAATAAAAAATAAATAAATGAAAATAACAAGTGTTGGTGAGAATGTGGAGAAACTGGAGCCCTCCTACATTACTGGTGGGAAGGTAAAACTGTGCAGAAGCTGTGGAAAACAGTTTGGTGGTATCTCAAAAAGTTAAACATCAAATTACTGTATGATTCAACAACCTTACTCCAGGTTCAAAAGAATTGAAAACTGGTGTTCAAAAAAACTTATACATGAATGCCCACTGCAATACTATCTGCATTAGCCAAAAGGTGGAAAACAACCTGAATGTCCATCAACTGATAAAATGATAAATAAAATGTAGTATATTTATACAATGGAATTTTGTTTAGCCGAAAAAGGAATGAAATCTGATACATGCCATGACATGGATGAACCCTGAAAGTGAATAGTTCACTCACTTTTAAGTGAAAGAAGATAAACATTAACATCCACAAATTGTATGAGTCCATTTATATGAAATATTCAAAACAGGCAAATGCATACCAACAGAAAGCAGATTTATGGTTGCCAGAAGCTGAGGTGAGGGAGGAGTAAGAAGTGACTGCTTAATGGGCACGGGGTTTCCTTTGGGATGTTAAAAGTGTTCTAAAACCTAAGTGCTGATGGTTGCACAACACTGTGAATGTACTAAATGTCGCCAGTGGTAAATTTTATGTTATTATATATATTTAACCACAGTTAAAAAATTCCTTTTCCTATGAATATTTCTTTATACTAATCTACTGAAACAAGATTTTGCTGTAATAAATTATTAAGATAGTTTAAAAAATTACTTTTCCAGTTATGAGACTAGAAAAGACAGAACTATCGAATGATGCATGTGAAAAGAAGAGCTTCCACTGAACTAGTAGAGAACAGTTATGGACTCTCCAAACATCTCTCACCACCTTTCTTCCTCCTAACTTCCAGGTCCTTTTTAAGTGATTTGTTCTGAGACTAGAGAAATTAAAGGTTGATACTGTGTGGAATGGAAGGATTAATGAACTGAATGGTAAAATGTTGCCTGATAGCAAAAAAGAGAAACCATAAAGAGCCTAGGCATAGCTCACAGTTGAACTCTTTTCTCCCTGCCTATATCAAATAAGACGGTGCATAACTGACTGTTACATGAACTGGGAGAGCATATCTATAAGTTTGTTGTTTGGCAACAATTTGTTTTAATCAGACAAAGAAAGTATTGTTTTTACAAGACAACCACCAACATGTGGAAATAAGGTCCTTCTTAAACAGTAGTAATCTTTTATTAATAGTAACGTACTCGTATATCATAATAAAAGTTCCCAATAAAAGCTAAACAACTCGAGTAACTTAATTATAAAATGACTTATTCAAGCAAAATAAAATAAGCACTTACCTCATCTATAACTTTTGAAAATTGTTGCAAAGTAGAGCTCATAACTTCATCATCACCCCCCAGTGGAAAACGCTGAAAGGCAAGAAACAGAGATGAGGTAAAGGGCCAATGCTCTGTCTTTTGTGAAAGACATTAAAATTTCAAGTCCTTATATAACTTCAGAAAACTTCTAAAATTTTGAAAAAGCTCTAAAAATATTATTTTAATAAAACAGTATAATTCATGTAATTAGTAAACATTAATTAAAATGTTGCTAAGCAATCAATTAACATGGTATATAGAAATGACATCATACTAGGAGTTCAAAGATTTGATGTTTAGCTCTAATTCCTCCAATAACCAGCTGTGTAACTTAAGCAAGCCTCAGTTTCCTCACTTGTAAAAACAAGAGACATAACCTAGATAACCTCTGTATCTATCATTAAATCATTAAAATTAAATATATGTGCTATAATGGAATTTCAATGGTATATCAAAATTAACTTCTGTGAAATCAAGCTTAGGATTCTTGAGAAATTCTACTTAACTATACAAATACTGTATTACTGCATATTTTAAATTATGCTTTTAAAACTTTCATATACAGTACCTGTTTTTCATATTCTTTTAAAAGTTTTGAAGTCAGGTGTGTTGCTGCACTTAACTCATTCTATAAAAAAAGATTAATTCAAATTAACACAATACTACTGATAAGAAAAAAGTTTTAACTAAAGATACCTATGCCACTTTTATTTACCACATAAACACAGTACAAAATGTTCTCTAAACCCCTCACTAAATCAAGGGAAAGGGAATTACCATTAAATGCTTCAAAGGGATAATAAAACCAGGAAGTACACACCACCAAGGAATTCAGCAGTGTTCCCAGTGTTTGCTTGTTTTTAACTAATAAAATTAAGCATTAAATTAAATATTGTTAAAGTTTTAAAGTTAGAAGTAAACTGTACACATCTTAGCAAAATCTTAAGAGATTCTATATTGATGACATATTATCCCTCTCTCTAGATGCTGTTACCAGACCATGATAAGCATTTAATAACACAGAACCAAAATATGGTCCACCCAGTCATAAAATATAGCAACAGAGCCATATGAAGGAAATACTTTTTTAATTTAAAGGGGTTTTTCTTCAGTGATGACTATAATGACTAAAAAAACCCATTTCTTTTACATATCAATCTGTGATCAGAAATCAAATCCTGAGAAACCAATCAGAAGAAACAAAACAACTATCACAACAACAGTTAAGTACATAATGAAAATGTGAGTCCATAAAGGAGAGAAAATTAGAAAGAGAAAAAAAATGAGTATACTTAATTAATCCCAAAGAAAATTTATTATAGAAGCCACGTTGTTGTTAACACTTATAATTAGTTTCATAAACAAAACCTCAAATCTTGTTCCTGTTCAACAAAAAATCCAGTCATTTCTATTTTCTTAAATTCATCTCCTGTGCTCCACAGCTACATCTAATTTTTATCACCTTCTATGAACTAGATAAAAGGAAATTTCTTTCAAATCCTCTGCTCAAAAAGGGGAAGAAGCATTCCATAAAATTAAAAGCATGGTTAGGGAAAATGGGCAGGATTTCCAGACAAATCTTAGGCAAAGGTCATTATCAGTAAGTTTCAATTAAGAAAGACCTTACTGGGTTTGAGGAGAAAGGGCAGGATGCCTCAATCTTCTTCGTTTTTGTGGTACTACAAACTATATATTAGTAATTGAAATGTGAACTCTGTACAAAACAGTTAATGTTCATTCATCCACTCAACAAGTATTTATTACTATGAGCCCAGGTCAGGGCTAGGCACCAGTAAACAAGACAGACACTTATCTCTGTCCTCATGGGCTTAAAGAGTCATTTTTTTTTTCTTAATAGAAATATGTTCATTGATTTTAGAGAGAAAGGAAGGGGGGGGAGAGAGAGAGAGACAGAAAAACAATGATGTGACAGAAAAACATCAGTCAGCAGCCTCCCATTTGGGCACCGACCAGGCTCCAAAGGGATCAATCAGCAAACTAGGCATGTGCCCTGACTAGGAATTAAACCGTCAACCTCCTAGTGGACCAGACGATGCTCCAACCAAGCCAGGACTAAAGATTCATTTTTAAAAAGCAATGAGTCAGCCTTTAACTTTTTACCTGTGCATCGTAAATCCGATGCATAGCTTGATACAACTGGTTCATATAGTTGGAAATAGCTGTAGCATCTTCTTCAAATACACCCAGTAAAGACCTTGTCTGTATTAAAAAAAAGCAATAAGTTTGTATTAACCATTATATAAATCAGATGGAATTTTTTCTAAAGGAAAGAAAAATCATAGAATATTAGCACTCTAATTAATCTCAGTTTTAATATATTTTCTCTCTTTTGATAGTAATACTAAGATGTTGGGATTCTTTGTTCTCAATTTCATTTCATTAAAACAGGGATTTTCCAAATATATCACACGAACCTTAGGAGAAACAACAAATATATATTTTTATAAAGTAAAAAGTCTGTAATTAAACTATGACAAATCAACAGAAATGTTCAAGGCTAGATTAACAGTATTCCATGTACAAATATTTTAAATGTCTTATTTTGGGATAACTTAGTATGATTATTTACTTTTCTCCACGGTATCTTCTATGAGTGCCAAGCCCCTCCCCATCCTAATCCAGAAATAATACCATAGTGCCCCTCTCCAGCATGGCCTATAAAACATTAACTATGGATCTGAACAGACACTTCTCCAAGGAGGACATACAGAGGGCCTAGAGGCATATGAAAGGATGTTCAGCATTGCCAGCTATCAGAGAGATGCAAATTAAAACCACAATGAGATACACTTCACACTGAATGGCTATGATTAATAAATCAACAAACAACAAGTGCTGGTGAGGATGTGGAGAAATGGGAACCCCAGTGCACTGCTGGTGGGAATGCAGGCTGGTGCAGCCACTGTGGAAAACAGTATGGAATTTCCTCAGAAAACTAAAAATGGGATTGCCTTTTGACTGAGCAATTCTCCTGCTGGGATTACATCCTAAAAGCCCTGAAACACCAATCCAAAAGAACCTAGGCACCACAATGTTCAGAGCAGCACAATTTACAATAGTCAAGTGCTAGAAACAGCCTCAGTGCCCATCAGTAGATGAGTGGGTCAAAAAACTGTGTTACATTTACACAATGGAATACTACACAGGAGAAAGAAAGAAGGAGCTCCTACCTTTCACAACAGCATGGATGGAACTGGAGAATATTATGCTAAGTGAAATAAGCCAGGCAGTGAAAGACAAATACCGTATGATCTCACCTATAAGAGGAACCTAATGAACAAAACAAGCAAATGAGCAAAATGGAACCAGAGGCATGGAAACAAGGAACAGACTGACAGCAACCAAAGGGGAGGGGAGAGAGGGATATGGGTGGAAAGAAGGAGAAGGAACTACTCAAGGAACACATATGAATGACCCATGGGCATGGACAACAGGGTGGGGCCTGACTGTGGGAGCAGGGCTAGGAGGAGGAGATCAAAGGGGTAAAAATTGGGACAACTATAATAGAACAACAATAAAATATTTAATAAAAAAAGTTAACTTTTTCTGAGTGTAAAATTTAGTGTTATTTTTCTTCTTTATACACTTCATTGTTAGGCTTTTTTTTTTTTTTCAATGAGCATGGAAATATGTTCATTATAAGGAGAAAAACTTGTAGGTAAATATTAAAACTGTCCACAAAAAAGTATGAGAGATAAGGAAATTCAGCGTATCAAGGCAAAGTATGCTCACCTTGTTATATCTCAAAGGCAGGGAAGAATTAAAATACCAAAAACTATTAGCAAAACTAAAGCTTAAAATCTAAAAGACCTTGTATTTTCATTCTACAAAGCTCAACCTTAAAGGCTGGTTTTTAGGTGCTGGAAAGGTAGCTCAGATTGTTACAGCATGTTCCTGATAAGGTAGAGGGTTTGATCCCCTGTCAGGGAACATACAAGAATCAACCAACAAACATATAAATAAGTGGAACAACAAATTGATGTTTCTCTCTCGCTAAAAAAATCAATTTTAAAAAAGTTGGCTTTAAAAAAACCAATTTATTCCTTAGCTTCCTATTTTCAGAAGAGGAAGCTAAGTGAATATGGTTTCATTTTAAGAATAAAATCATTATGCCAGTATACAAACTCCACATTCTCAGTCCTCTACTTCCCCATGCCCCAGAGATTTAGATCTGACAGAATCTTTTTATTTCCTAGCTCTAGTGCCCTAATCCCACCTCTCAAAGTGCTATTTTAAGATGTGATAAGAAAAGCATCGAGAAATCTTGTTAGACAGAATTTTATATATAATGCCCATATAAACATAAAAAGGAAAACACAAGCAGCATAAATTTAATGTAATCCTAAAATTTCTTCACAGTTAACTCTTATGAATCACTTTTTGACACAAGAGTTATCAATGTCCACATTTTCTCATCCAATACTATTCTGTGCCATGTGATGACAAATATTTGTTAGAAGCACTCCACTTTTGTCCCCAACACAGGGTGGAGCAAAAGTAAGTTTATAGTTGTGAGTATGTGAAATGGTTTATTTTTGTATTATTACTTATTAATTATTGTATGTTACATAAGAACAACTATAAACCTTTTACCCCACCCTGCATTTTCTTATATTGTCATCAGATACCCATTCTGCAATATTTTTAAAATTTTATTTATTAATTTTAGAGACAGAAAGGAAGGAGGAGGGGGAAAGAAACATACTGATTTGTTGTTTCATTTATTTATGCATTCATTGGTTGATTCTTGAACGTGCCCTGACTGGGGACTGAACGCACAACCTTGGTGTATGGGGATGTTGCTAGAATCAACTGAGCCACCCAGCCAGGACTCAGCAAATTTTAATGGTGGCACTTGCTTCATCTCACAAGGTGTCAAAGGAATACTTTCAAACAACAGGACTGATAATGCTTCAAGTTGCTGTTACATTGATTTGTTAGGTGAACACTGAGAGGTCACGCTTGGCCAGTTATGCCACTAGGAAAAACAACCAAGTGTGTACATTGGCAGGCAATTACAAGTAAAACATCATTAGTTGTAAGGGGACTCTACAATAGATAACAAAGATGTGAAAAAGTGAGGAAAAAATATGCAATAATCTATGACACATTTTTCATATTATGACAAAGAAAAAAGCCACCATGTGTGTGACTGGAGTTTATCTTCACAGTTCTAGAATGGATGAATCATGAATCAGATATTTATCTACATATAAAATCAACTATTTTTTAAAGATTGTATCTGTTCTTACTAAATAGGAAGTTTCATTTTGTTTCTGATTTTCAAAACACTATATAAGGATGGACAAGGCATCTAGTGTAGTCTTAAGATTTTTTGCCTCAATAGATGATTTTTTGCAGAATGTGTTGTTTGTACATGGTAATTCTAAAAAGGTTTGTTTGATCTGCTGGGTTTGAAGTTGCAGATTCCTCCCTAATTTAATGGTTTCTATAAATCAAAACTAAAAAAAGAATAACTGTAATTCAGGATAGTCTTTCACGACTCCTTGGCTCTAATTTTTTTGCATGGCAACTGGCAGGCTTTTTAAAAATGATTAGTACCAAATGATCTAATAAAAACTTTTATCGGGACCTTTAAAAGTTTCCATATCCTTTGTTACTTGGCTTCTTGGACTCTATCCTAAACAGTCCAAATGAAAACAAAAATTTATGCCCAAAAGCATGAATCTCAGCCCTATATACAAAAGAAAATTTGGGGAAAAACTCTGAAAGTCCAATAGGACAACTATGAAGTCAGTTAAGGAAACATGCAGCCTTTAAATTCTTTTATTCAGAATGTAATATGTGAAGGTACTTAAGCCATAATGTTAAATTAAAGCCAAATAGTTGTAGGTACAATATTATCTTGATTATATTAAAATGTGTAAGAGAAAAAAATTTGAAAAAAGAAAGCAAACAAGGTTAACAAGGTTTGCTGTTGGGTACATGGCACATAACTGCTTTTCTTTCTGTACTTCCCATTTTTCTGAAGTAAATATTATTTTTATAACCAGGCACAAAAATAAAAACATTTACTATCTATAACAGTGGTGGTTCACAGAAGTTGAGTAATTTACCCTAAAGCTGAAGGGACTAAGTGGCAGTGAAGATTAAAACCCGTATATCCTGAATCCCAGATACAAGGCTTTCCATTCTGCCATAGGTTCTCCCTAAGAATTACTTTCAAGTGTCTTTCCTTTCCAAATCCCAGTTGTTACCAACTAATTTTTCCCAAATAAATGTTATCTAGTTCAAGACTACTGATATTACTTTTAGAAAATGAAGTATCAATGTGGATATTTCATTAAAAATTACTGTAAAACTAATACTAATGTAGCACATTCTTGTAAAAAAAAAAACAATAGAAAACTAATATTCAAGTTGTAAACTAACTGTGTGAAAAGTTCAAGAAGTGAGCCAAGAGATTATATCCTCCTCACAAATCATGGCTAGGGCACTGTACAACCCATCTTGAGCTGTGTATCATCCTTATGGGCTATAAAAACCAATCCGGTAAAAGAGTAAGGCAACCTGTTGAGTCTTAGATAAAAAAAAGTAAAAGGACAAAGTGCACCTGACCAACACAGCCCACAAAATTTTTGCAGAATGTCTGAAACAAATATAGCTGATAACTTTACACTACAGACATTAATAATTGGAACTGGCTATTGTAGCAGTCAAATAAGCCAAGATGTGGGTTTCTCTTTGTATCAGTATAGGGTGATAAGAGTACGTTACCAGCAAGCAACTGGCCTGTGAAGATAACTTTCAGCATGAAAAAAAAAAAAAAAACAAATCAATTCCACAATCAGAGCCCAATTTCAATTTGGCACAAATCCATGGCAGACATGTAACCCAGGAAAGGGGGATCTAACCCTTCCTCCCATCCTTTTGAGGCCATATTAAATGCCAAGACACATGAAATACGTGCAACTGTAGTTCTACATGAACATTTCAGAACATTTTCTTCATTCTAAGTGGTAACCAAACATCAAGGTGGTCTTAAATAGCTTAAATTATTGTGTAAGTCAGACGTAAGGATGAAGTTTCTCTGTCAGTTACAGCCCCCACCACGCTTTTAACATCAATGATTTCATTCTTCAGTACTAAAAATGTAACAAATGGTTGTTTTCCTAGATTGTCTTAAGCTAAAGCAATCACACCAGCATCATTCCCAACGCTCAAAATACAGAACACGGGGCTTTTATTTTGATGAGTTTATTAGGGGCAAGTCTGCAAGGCTCAGCACAGCACTCGTGGAACAGCGAAGGCACCATCCATCACAAGCCATGCACAGTTCGAATGACAGCGGCTACAGTCACGGCCACGACCCTGGGCACACAAAGCGGGTGGACTCTGGAACCAAGACGAGCTTCCCCGATGACTCACTACGTCCAGTGAATAGTCTCTCAGCATCTCCCCAAGAAAAACTATCCATCTCCTTCCCTAGCTTGCACAGAAATTATCACATAAGTCAACCCGGTTCTTTCTCCTTCTGCATTTTCTCCGAAGAGGTTTTCCGGGAGAAAATTCCAGGGTCGGGATTTATCACCTCGTATCACGGCGATAAAAATGCACCTTTCGTCAAATAAATAAATAAAAAGCCCCACGCACGTATTGACCACCGGGCCCACCAGCGAAGGCGACCGCGGACTTCCCAGATCCTGCACGCGGCTCTCGGCCTAGCAGCGCGTGCCCCCGCGAGCCGCGGACCCGGGCCCAGTCTCAGTGGCTCTGAGTGCGCACGCCGCGGGTGAGGGCACAGAGCGGCGGCGCCCACCTGGGCCGGGGCGGGCACCTGCGGCCGCGACCACGTCAGGCCTGAGGTCGGCCCGTCTCGCTCCTTCCCTCGCTGCCCGCCTCCACCCGCACCTTACCTGGGGGCTGTCCTCCAGCGTCTCCTCGATAGGCAGTTTGTCGATCCCCGGCATCGTGGCGGAGGGAAGGCAGCGGCTGCAGACGCGGCGGCCGCCCACAGCTCCCAACTCCGACCCACCCTCTCTCGCTGGCTCGGCCGCCGTCCCCCCACCCCCGCCCCGCTCCGCACGGACCTCGCCAGGAGCGCTACGGTCAGGCGGGAAATCCCGCCCCCTTGGTCTCGCTGCTCCGCCTCCTGGCGCTCTCATTGGCTGGCGGTGATGCCTATCAGCGCGGCGGGGTTAACCAGGGGGTTCCTTCGCTTCGCGGAGCTTCTCGGCGAGCTCCGGCCTCGAGAGCTGGGTAGCACTGTTGCCTGCTACAAGCAGGCACCTACCGCGCGCGCGCGCGCGCGTCTTTGAATGTAAATTGTAAGGGGCCGTCTACCACCACCGCGTGCGTCTCCGGAAACCAGAACCTTGAGTCAGGACCGCACTGGGGAATTTGGGACCGTTTTAGTTTTCCTTCAACATTTTTCCTCGGAGACCATGGAAGAAGCCCTAGTGCTGTAGCCTCCCTTCCCGAAGCGTCCAGTCTCCCCCCCTCCCCCAAAATGACGCTGGTTAACCCAGAGGTCTATGGGATCCGAAGTTGCGCCATTAACAGGGCTTTCCCTTGAATTCGTGGACAGCAGACTCGAAATTATTTTTTTCTGGACATTTGGGTATCAGTATATTCAGCTTGAAACAGGTGACTTTGTTGCCAATTCATTAATTCTTACCTGCTCTTGAAGGACTAACATGCTACAATTTAGACGTCCATACTTCTTTTAAATCACAAATGAAACTATATTTTAAAAATCAGGATACACTAGTTAATTATGTTGGTAACTGATTAGCATTTCTGTTGGATTAGAAAGTTTTGGAAGAAACTTTAAATAGTTCCTTCAGCCTCTAACTTTAAAGAAAAATGAAGCTCTACTGCTCAAACTTGGTCGATTAGACCTAGAACTCCTGCATCGTTGTCCATCTTTCTCAACTCGACGCTGCCTCGTTTATTTCTCTGAAGACAGAAGCTTTCTTTACAGATAAAAGGCAAGTTATTGGTGTCTTCTAAAATCTAGCCGTTAATCTTACCAATCCATCCAATTGTCATTCAAGAAATAAAAAATGCTGAGTAAAGATTATTAACCTGGTTCCACAGCTACATTGGAACAAATCCAGATACAGTAACTGTGGTGGAAGTTACATGTTTTCAACTAAAATGATAGATTTTCCCCACAATCTCTTGAAGAATGGTAAATCAGATTTTTAATCCTTTACAAGGTAGACTTGCAGTAGTTTCAGAATATTATCCTTCGTGTTATAAGCTTTAAATGAAAGCTCTCCCCTTAGATTGTTTATGAACTAGTCACCCTCTGGAAGAGATCTTTAGTTTTTGAAAGGTGTTTGGAGTCAGTTCTTACCCAGTATTACTGGCTCCCAGCTGCTTAGATGTATCCCCAACATCTACAGATCCCAGCAACCTAAGTCTGTCCTTCCATATTTCTTTCTCCCTCTTGGGGCACAGTGGCATGCAACCTAGCTCTAAGGAAGACTTTCAATGTTAGTGACCTTGGCTGAACTGTGATTTAGATAATAAGTGAAGAAAAGAAAGATAGTGGCAATTGATAAGAATGAAGAGTATGTGACAAGTAAAAATAAAGTGTAAGAAAAAGGAGTAATTCTGTGGTGTTACTGAAGGAATTTGGCTCGTTGGCCAAACCAAATAGTTCCACTGAAAAATTGTACTAGGTATTTGAATTATCTGGGTGGGGTATTATCATCAAGTTAAACGGTTTCCTCCTTTGTATGTTATGTGCTTCTAAACTGTATTTTTATAAAGGATTCTCAAGAGGCTACTATATTATCAGGGAGGGACAAGGAATTCTTACCAAGCTCTGCTGATTAAAAAAATGAAACAAACAAGAACAAGTTGACAGTTAATTATCACTTTTTAATGGGCTCACTTTAACTGATAATACAACTGTTGTCTTAAATTTTTTAAAAAAAATTTGATTGATTTTAGAGGCACTTTAGTCAAATTATAAAACTAGAAAGAATCTTAAAAGACCTATTTGGATCCTGTATCTTTAGATTGCTGTGAACTCTGCTCATCCAAAATGATGATTATATTTTCTATTTTAAAATATCTCTAAAATTGCAGCATTTACAGTCTCCTTTGACAACCAATTTAAGTTTAATCAACCTAAATTGTGTACAGTTGAACAGACTCAGTTCCTTTTAAACAGGAAATGAGACTTGTTCAGAGAGAATGCCTCAGGGGTTACTGGAGACTCACATGTGGGTAGCATACTAAAAACTTTGGGCAGCTGGTTAACTTTATGGTCGGCAAGGCAGGATTAAACAAAATTCACCAAAGAATTCTTTGAGACGTTTCATGCATATGATTCAGTGAGATGTTTCACACATATAATTTACAATAAAAGGACATAAAATCCTGTAAATAGATTTGTTAAATTATCAGTCTTCTAAAATTCTATTTGATCTTATAATTAGGTTTTTACATGATACTCCTTGAAGTCCTAGTCTGTGGTCTACAACAGGGAAGAACCCAACAACACAAATGATGCTGATGCTTTACTTTTCAAAATTATCCCCCTAGGTTTTACAAGTCATCTGGAGAAGGTTGTTTTAGAATACAGTTCTCTTAGCACAGCTGGGTAAGATTCTGATGCCGGAGGCCAGAAGTCAGGTGGGAGTTGCCCTAGGTAAGTCAAAGCAAATAATCCTCAAAGCACATGTTGAAAAACTCTGTCCAACATGGAGAATAATCATTTCCCTTTCCCAAGCAACCTTGTATTTTAGAAAATTTAGAGTCAAGTAAACATTTAGGAAAGGAGTCCTAGGTCCCAGGAGGATAGTGAGATGGTCACCATTTACAGTATCACCTGGAAAGTATGGGAAGCCTCCTGCCCACAAATATCCCCTGAAAGACCCAATAAATCTGAAATTCTGAAGAATTCATACTCCTTTTGAAAGTATAATGTATAATGCAAATAATTCTGGATGTTACCTAATAAGTCACTTTTTAATGGACTCACTTTAACAGATAATTCTATTGTTTTTTTAAATTTTAAAAAAGATTATATTTATAATTTTTTTTAGAGAGGGGGGAAGGAAGAGAAACACTGATGTGTGATGGGAACATCGATTGGTTGCCTCTTGTATAACCCCAACTGGGGGCCTGGTTCACAACCCAGGCACGTGCTCTGACCAGGAATGAAACTGGCAACCCTTTGGTTTGCAGGCCAGCACTCACTCTACTGAGCCACACCAGCCAGGGCTGTTTTCTTAAAATTTTAAAAGAATTTTGTTTATAGATTTTAAAGAGAGAGAGGACTGGGGGGGGGGCGTGTCGGGAGACAGAGAGAGAAACATTGATTTGTTATTCCACTTACACATGCATTTATTGGTTGATTCTTGCTTGTGCCCTGACCAGGGATCAAACCCATAGCCTTAGAGTATTGGTATGATGCTCTAACCAAGTGAACTACCCAGCCAGGGCTCAATTGTTGTCTTAACATACAGCTGAGATGAACTAAATTTTAAAAATGAGCATATTAAATGGTAATTTAGAAAATTGAGTCACCTTTTAAACATCCACCTTTAAAACATCAAAACCAGTGGTCAAGTAGGGGGAACCTTTGGGCAATTTGAGTGTAGAATCAAAAGTTCTGAGGAGCAATTTCAAAAGGAGGTAGATGGGGAGGAAGAACCAGAAGATTCTTCACTGTGCCACTGCAAATCATCCTCTGTCTTTGACCTTGATTATGATACTGCTTTTTCTCTTTGATGCAGCATCCTCAGAACGCAAGGCAAATTCTATAACTTGCCCCTTCCTTCCTTCCTTCCTTCCTTCCTTCCTTCCTTCCTTCCTTCCTTCCTTCCTTCCTTTTTGAGAGAGAACAAGGGAGGGAGCAAGAGTGGGAGAGAAGCATCAATGTGAGAAACACCAGTTGGTTGCCTCCCATACCCACCTGAATAGGGATTGAACTCACAACCTTTTGGTGTACAGAATGATGCTCCAACCAACTGAGCTACCTGGCCAGGGCAATCCTGATGCTATTTTAAACAACACTACCATTACCCTTGCTAGTGTTTTATCATTTTGACTTAGGGGCTTTTATGGTCAAAACCAAAAATTTTTAAGTCGATAAATATGTATTTTGATATTCTGGAGAGCAGTTGTAGGTACCAAAACAGCAAAGTCTATTACCCTGTTTTTGGTTTTGTACAGTAGGGAGGGGAGATGCCCTAAGGTTAAAGGGCATAGAACTTCATGACACTCCTAGTCCTACAAGAATTCTGGGGCAAGTCGGTAGAGAAGAGGTTGCCCTTAGAGGAGTCAGTGTATTTCATACTGTTTAATTATTGGAAACATTTTAATTTTTACAGAGCCACAGAGGACAGTTTAAAAAACAAAACGAAATTGAGGATTTGATTAAACCATGCCTAATACAAATGAGTTAATCAGCATATCCTTTCAAGAACACTAGGTGGTGCTATAAATTTAGTTTTGAGATTTAAAGTACTACCTCAGGAAATGGTTGTCTTCAACAAATATTTACCAAGTGATGAACAAGATATTTAAAAAATCTCTACCTTTGTGGAAGTACAGTTTAGTGGGGATGGTAAAGAGAAAGAGAAATGATAAAAGTAAACATAAGTCTTATTAGAAGTACAGTATATTAGAAAGTGGTAAGTGCTATAGAAAATAGAGCAGGGAATGGGGTGAAGGGGCAGTTGCAATTTTAACTTTTTTTTTTAATCCTCACCCAAGGATACTTTTTCACTGCTTTTAGAGAAAGAGAAAGGGAGAGAGACAGACGTTGATGTGAGAGAGAAACATCAATCTGCTTTCTCCTACATGCACCTGGACCTGGGATCAAACCCACAACCCAGGCTTATTCCCTGACCAAGAATCGAAACCACAACCTAGGTACGTGCCCTGACTGGAAATTAGACTCCCTACCTTGTGGTATATGGGATGACACTCCAACCACCTGAGCCACACTGGCCAGGGCATCAGTTGCAATTTTAAATAGGCTCATCAGGGTAGGCTTCACTGAGGAGACATTCCCACTGGCCAGGGCAGCAGTTGTGATTTTATATGGGCTCAGCAGGGTAGGTTTCACTGACAAGAGATCTGCTCTGGCCATGGTAGCTCAATGTTTCTCACGTCAATGTTTCTCTCTCTCTCTCTCTTCCTCTCTCTCAAAATCTAAAAAAAGAGAGAGAGAAGGGAAACATCTGAACAAAAACTTGAAGTAAACCATGGGAAAATGTGGGGAGAAAGCATTCCAGGTAGGGGAACCACTAGGGCAGAGGCCCTTAAGGCAAGAGCGGTCTGGCCTGTTTCAAGAATTGCATAGTGACCAGGGTGCCAGGAGGGAGGAAGAAGAGGCCAGATTGTGTAAAACCTTGTGGTCTATTGTGAAGACTTTGACTTTACCGGTTTTGGATAAAAGCACTTTTAATAGAAGTTGTAATTTGAGCCCTGGCTGGTGTGGCTCAGTGCATTGAGCACAGGCCTGAAAACCAAAGGCTCACCAATTCAATTCCCACAGTCAGGGCACATGCCTGGGTTGTGGGCCCGGTCCCTGGTGTGGGATGCTGGAGAGGCAACATCAGTGATGTTTCTCTCCCTCATTCTCCCTCCCTTCTCCTCTCTCTAAAAGTAAATAAACAAAGTCTTTTAAAAAAAAGTTGTAATTTGAAACAAATGTTGAGGAAGCTGAATTAATTGGTGATATGAGGTATCATAAATTATGGCAAATTAACACCGTCAATAGTAAACTTGGTAGTTTGTGAGCATTTTTTAACATAATCATAATCACACCTAACAAAATTAATATTAATTACTATCTTCTTGATCATAAGTTTCTTGAGGGCAGAAATAATTTCATTCCCTGGGTACCCAGTGCACCCCTGATATATCCTGGAGTTCAATAAATGTTTGTTATGATTGAAAAGTTTGTTCTTAAACTGGTAAGACCCATAATATTTATTCCCTAGAAACAATGTTATAAATATGAGTTAGGTTCTCCCATTTAATCTACAATGGTTAGATTAAATGGCGCTAAAGTAAAGGCCTGAGCCCCTCGGAGCCTTTTTTCCCTTTTTTGTTGACACTATTGCACATGTCCCCATTGCCCTCCCCTGTGCCCCCTTCTAACCCGTTTTATCTTTGAATATTGAATCTGGAGAGAACCTGAGTCTAATTTAGCCTAGCCCTATGTTGTCTATTCTCACTGTCAATCTGGGGAGGACATAAGGACAAGGACTAGATTGGGTGGGAGTGTTCATTATAAAGATTTCTCAGAAGGAAATATGGCAGCATGCACCAAAAAATGATATACTTCCAAAGAAAATTTTCCATGGGGATACTGCATGTGTGCTAATATGTATGTGCAACGTGTTCATTACCATAATGTGTTATAGTAAAAAAAAAAAATTGGAGACAGCCCTAAGTACCCATTATCAGTGATGCTGTTCAGTAAATTATGGTTCATTCACTTGATGTCTAGCACCAAGCAACTGTTGAAGAATGAAGATAGAGCTACATGTACTGACATTGTATATAGGGTGGGGGTGGGATGGTCGTGAACCACGTGGCAGAACAATACATATCTGACTCCATGTGGATAAAAATGTGTCTGTGTGCATCCACCTATTTATGTGAAGGCCTTTTAAAAAGACAAGAAGGAAAGGCACTAACCTGCTAGTAGTGGTAACCAGTGGGTTGGGGAGTAAAATGTGGTAGAATTGAAGGAGACTATCATATTTTACTCTATTATTATGGTATTGAATGAATCTTTTTTAAAATAAAAATGCATTTGTGTTTCAGATAAGTTTATATTAGTTTTTAAAATCAAGGGCCTACTATGTGCAAAGCAGTACACTTTACTGAAAACAATTTAAATGATTCAAAAATGTAAAAATGTGAAACTGTGCTCTTGAGATTTGAGAACAAAGGCTGGAAGGTTTTTTTAAATACTATAAATAATTTAAATAAAGGTTTATTCGGTAAATCTTTATTTAATATCTCATGTGTGACAGACACTGTGATGGGTGCTGGGAGAGATGGAAGTGTTTTTGAAACAGTCTGAACTTTCCCAAACCTTGTGAACACTGGAAAGATACCGTGTGTCTAAAGTAACAACAATGGAAAGACAGAGTGCCACAGGTGTGAATTGTTCAACCTGACTAAGGATTTTTAAATTTTAAACTCAGATTTTTTAAGTGAATCCTCCATCTCACTTTGTATTAAATTTTAGTACAGAATGCCATAATGTCTTCTAATTTCTGGATTACCCTGGAGTGATACATAAGTGTTTCATAAAAAACTGGGAGTACTTTACACACTAAAAGCCAGATGGGAGAGGGGCTGGGGGCTGGGTGAAAAAGGTGAAGGGATTAATAAGTACAAATTGGTAGTTACAAAATAGTCATGGGGATGTAAAGTACAGCATAGGGAATATAGTCAATAATATTATAATAACTATGTATGGTACTAGGAGGGTATGGAAATACCAAGGGGAACACTTTGTAAAGTATATGATTGTCCAGTATGCTGTACACTGGAAACTAAAACAAAATAATACTGAATGTAAACTTAATTGAAAAAAAATCTTTAACATATTTTATTGATTATGCTGTTACAGTGGTCCCATTTTCCCCCCTTCATTCCCCTTCACCCTGCACACCCCCTCCCACCCACATTCCCCCTTTAGTTCATGTCCATGTGTCATAAGTTCTTTAGCTTCTACTTTTCCCACACTTCTTGCCCTCCCCCTGTCTATTTTCTACCCACCGTCTATGCTACTTATTCTCTGTACCTTTTCCCCCTCTCTCCTCCTCCCACTCCCCTGTTGCTAACCCTCCATGTGATCTCCATTTCTGTGGTTCTGTTCCTGTTCTACTTGTTTGCTTAGTTTGCTTTTGTTTTAGGTGTGGTTGTTCATAACTGTGAGTTTGCTGTCATTTTACTGTTCATATTTCTGATCTTCTTTTTCTTAGATAAGTCCCTTTAACATTTCATATAATAAGGGCTTGGTGATGATGAATTCCTTTAACTTGACCTTATCTGAGAAGCACTTTATCTGCCCTTCCATTGTAAATGAAAGCTTTGCTGGATAAAGCAATCTTGGATGTAGGTCCTTGCTTTTCATGACTTGGAATACTTCTTTCCAGCCCCTTCTTGCCTGTAAGGTCTCTGTTGAGAAATCAGCTGACAGTCTGATG
This sequence comes from Anoura caudifer, assembly GCA_004027475.1. Classification (NCBI taxonomy): domain Eukaryota; kingdom Metazoa; phylum Chordata; class Mammalia; order Chiroptera; family Phyllostomidae; genus Anoura; species Anoura caudifer. Next base: position 170,664 of record PVKU01003291.1, read on the forward strand.
GGAACTCCTTTGTAGTTGACTGTCCCCTTATCCCTTGCTGCTTCTAGAATTATCTCCTTCATTTTAATCTTGGGTAATGTAATGTCCTCCTTGATCCACCTTCTTTGGGACTCTCTGAGCTTTCTGGACTTCCTGGAAATCTGTTTCCTTTGCCAGATTGGGGAAGTTCTCCTTTATTATTTGTTCAAATAACTTTTCCACTTATTGCTCTTCCTTTATCACTTCTGGTACCCCTATAATTTGGATGTTGGAACATTTAAAGATGTCCTGGAGGTTCCTAAGCCTCTCCTTGTTTTTTTTTTTTTAATTCTTGTTTCTTTATTCTTTTCTGTTTGGTTGTTTTTCTTCCTTCCTTCTGGTCCACATCATTGATTTGAGTCCCAGTTTCCTTCCCATCACTATTGGTTCCCTGTACGTTTTCCTTCATTTCACGTAGCGTAGCCTTCAGTTTTTCATCTAATTTGCGTCCAGTTCTGTGAGTGCCCTGATCACCAGTGCTTTGAACTGTGCATCGTATAGGTTGGCTAGCTCTTCATCACTTAGTTGTATTTGCTCTGGAGCTTTGATGTGTTCTTCCATTTAGGCCTTTTTTTTTTTTTTTTTTGGTCTGGTAGTGCCTGTTATGTATGAGGGGCAGAGCCTTAGGTGTTCACTAGGGCGGGGCAACCCAGTTGCTGGGTTGTGACACTATATGTAGGGGAGGGGTCAGAGAGGGAACAGTGGCACTTGCTCCACTCTCTCTCGGATTTCAGTCACTTCCACCGTTTCCCACAAGGAAAGCAGTGGGCCCTTCTGGTGCTAATTGCCAGGTGGGTGGGCTTGTGTATGTTCTAGGACCCTGTGGGTCTCTCCAACGAACTCCCCTGTGAGGCTGGGAGTCTCTCCCAGCACCTCAACCCCCACAGGTGTTTTCAGTCCCTGTTTTGAGGCTTTATTTGGCTGCACTGGGGCCCTGGGTTGCACGGTCTGTTTCGCTCCCCAGTTTCACCTGGTTTATCTGCACATGAATGTGTGACTGCGGTTAGCCAGCCGCTTTGCGTGCCTCACTGGGTCTGCCTGCTGCCACCCTGTGCCCAGGGTCTGCCACCCACCACCTAAGCGTCCGGGTCCACCAGCCACCACTATTTCCTGCCAAGACCCCTCTCCGCTGGCTGCCAATTCCTCCCCTCTTACCGATCTGGATGAATGTGTCTATTTTAACTCCTTGGTTTTCGGACTTCATACAGTTCAATTTTCTGTCAGTTCTGGTTGTTTTTTTGTTTCTAAATTTTTGTTGTCCTTAATTTTGGTTGTACAAAGAGGCACAGTGTGTCTAACTACGCTTCCATCTTGGCCGGAAGTCTGTAAAATTTTTTTGAAACAATGGCAACAATAGTAATCCACAGCATTTACATTCCCTGTCCAATTTACATATGTCCTCTTCCTAGTCCCATCCATCTATCCATTCGTTTATTTGCTCATACAACAAATATTTATTGAATGTCTGTTTTGGCATTGTTCTAGGAGACACTGAATGTATTATAGTAAGAAATAAACTTTTATTTTAGAAAACATGTTTTAACATTTAAAAATACTGACAGTCTCAAATAGGACAGTGTAAATCCTATGCAAAAGTAAGGTACAAGTGTCATTAGAGCTTTACTTTTTGCATTTCTTTGTTATTAGGCTCACACTGTGAGCATTATGATTATATGGTTGATTTATAAAAATCTCTGCCAAAATATCTAAGACATTGGGCATTTTTCAATGATTTGGGACTTAGTTGTAATACATTGAGAAAATAAATTATCAAAATAAGTTAGAAAATAAATTATTGAAACCTGGGTGGCCCTGGCCTGTGTGGCTCAGTTGGTTGGAGCATTGTCCTGTAAACTGAAAGAAAGGTTGAAAGTTCTATTCCTAGTCAGGGCACACACCTAGGTTGCGGCCTTGGTCTCCAGTAGGCAAACCAATTGATGATTCTCACATTGACGTTTCTCTTCCTTTCTCTCTCTAAAAATCAGTAAGCCTATCCTTGGGTGAGGATTCCAAAAAAACAAACCTGGGTGGATTTACAAGTTTATAATATTCATAAATATAAATCTATATTTATAGATATTTATAAATAGATGTTTATATTTATAAATATAGATAATAGGCTATCCAATTTTATGATTTCTGGAATCTGTTCAGTGTCAATTATCAATTTGATTTCTCATATCAAAATAACTCTTGGAACATATTAAGAATATTTTATTTGCAAGGTTTCACAACCTTTTTCTTAATTGATCAGTACACTTGATGTACTTGATCATGAAATCATTAGTGAAGATGTTACAGTGGCCATTACTTGGTAAAGTCAATAGAACAGGAAATTTGCAAATAGAAAATCCAAGTCAAGGCTCTCCATTTGCTACTTGTTGACTTCTGCAAATTACAACTGAACTCTTGGTCTCTGTTTTCTCAACTGCCTGGAATGGTGTCTGGCACATATTAAGTGCTCTATAAAAATCTATTGAGTGAATCCATGAGAAAACATTTACCCCAGTTTTTAGAGAAATTCCTTGCTACCTTTTCTTTTCATCAAATCCAGATAAAAACTCAAGATGAATAAAAATATCTTGTTGGTAAAGAAGAAATTGAAGACTGGAGTTGGTTAAGCATGTGCTATAGCATCTTTTCAACTTGTACCTCTGAGGCACTACTCTGGCAGGGGCTGGGAGGCGGGGCGTGGTCAGGGTCTCAGTAAGGCCTCTTCACAACTTGTACATTGATGATACAGCTTACCTGGCTCACCTGTTTCCCTTTTTTTGTTCTTTGAACTGATTAATGTATGAAATAATTTACTTATTTACTATTGTTTATTGCCTATCTTTCCACCTCCACCTCACCCAGCACCATGGTGAGCTTTATGAGGGCAAGGATCCTATTCTGTTTATTCTGGTACAGAATAGGTGTTCAGCCAATTGTGGAATGAATGGGTGAATGAGTGAATAAATGTTTCAAAAGAGAGAAAGGAATCTGGGAAGGGCATAAATTCTGTCTTCCTACAAGTCTTCCCAGATTAAAGTTGCCCCCATTTTTGCACAGAAACCTCCATGAGGTATAAATGTTTACTACTTTATTCATTCTCAGCATGTCTTTACTTGTATATCCATACACACATCCTGTGTGTGCTTGTTGATGTTTTATGTGTGAATCTTTTGTTCACTCTAGAGCTCGCATAAGAATTTAGCTTAATATTTATGACATCATGATAGGACAAAATCTGATAAGGTTGAGCTCCATCCTGTAAAGGCTATTTCCTGTATGAGCAGAGACTACTTTTCCCAAAGAAAAGTCTAGTAGCTGTTTAAAAGCATGATAAAGCTCATCACTTAAATTTCTCATCAGGAAGGTACTGGAAGAAGTGTTGCAGCAGAATACAAGAACTAAAAGTGTCATACCTTTTGCTGAGAGTGGCCACTTCAGAATCTTTCCAATTAGCAGCTGTATTTTTCTTTTAATTTCAAGTTTTCTTAGGATTACAAAATTAAAACATTCTGTTCTTGATTATTTTTTACAAATGTATTATCTTCATGGAAACCCCCAGTGCCTCAGAGAATTTTTCTTTAAAAAATACAGTACACTATATTCTTTGAAGTAACTGTGGTAAGAAATTCTCCTTAGGTTGAAGTCATGCTTTTAAATTGCTTGGAGATGGTTCAGTATGAATCTTCATATAAACTTGTATCTCTCTCATTTAAAACAAAAAAGAAGGGAATTATCTTATTAATTATTTAAAATACTTGGTGCAACTGTTCCTTATGCATTAATCGAAGTAAGTACTTGGAACAGTTATACTCAGCGTTAATAACATTGCTAACCTTTTCCAGTATGCTGCACTCCAAATACTATTGTTTTCATTGACAGCATTTACTATTATATATGCATATAAAAAACAGGCATTTTCATCAGAATTACTGTAATAGCATTAAGAGATTATTACTTTTTCCAATTTCCTTGGAAGAAAATTCACTTAAATTAGATTATTTATTACTTGACTGCTTTCCTATCTTGCCTGTATGTTTAGGTAACTGGAATCTGTGAAAGTATAAACATCAGAATAAAAAGCATGATTTTATACATTAATGATTTTGAATAAAAGAGAAGTGCTAGTTTGTGCATCACTTCTTTCAAGAAAGTTAAGTCTGTGTTCTGTTTAGCAGAGATAACACTTTTGTCCCTGTAGGTGGCCCCCCTGGTGTAGCCATTAGTTGCTAATTACTTGCAAACAAATAAACAATTAACTCCTAAAGCTGCTGGCTGGGTATTCATTGACATGCTAAAACTTTCTAAGACAGGATTTTTAATAGTGACGTTCTAAATCCAGCCCCCTTGTCAGCAGATCCCTAAGGTGAACTGCAGGAAGATCCCAGCCCTGTTCGTGTGGGTGCAGAGCCATCCAAGAGGTGCACAGAGGCCAGAGCTGTCGACCTGTGCAGCCCCCATGAGGATGTCTCCTAGCCTACAGGAAGGTGCTCAGCTTGGGGAAAGCAAACCCTCGCCCTGCTCCTTTTCAATTGAAAGCATTTTAGGATTGGACCAGAAAAAAGACTGTGTTCCATCCATGAAACCCCACAGGCCCTGGGCAGACACCTGCAGCTCCTCAGGTATGCTTAATTTTTTAAACACTGTATTTCTTTTGCACTGTTTAATTTGGCCTTTAATTTTATACTACTTAGAGTTAGAAAGAAACTGCAGTTTCATCCAGTTATATTACTGAGGTATCTAAGACTTTTAATGCCTCCAGCCGAGTCCTGTGGGAAATAAAAAGAGTATCAGCCTTGAATCCAAGTGGGTATAGGGTGCACTCACAGGAAATACCAAGAACCTGCATTTACTTCAGAAGATCTCTGTTTATTTGACACATCAGATATTGTCTTTTTTCACTGAAATATAAATGACATTCAGAGGCCAAAATGTTCTCTATCACCAAGGCTGGATCTTCATTTTTGTTTGCTTTTTGGTTGATGAGAGGTCAGTTCTCTTGTGAATTCCAGAAAAATGCCACTAGGAAAATTAAAGACAAGTTCCTGAAATTCTTATAGAACTTTGTGGAATACAGGATTGGACATCTAAGATGGGCTTTATTTTTCTGTTTGTAGAGAAAGATATTAACCTGTGTCTACCAGTCCCGAGCCTTCCTAATGGGATCTTACTCCCTTGTACCGTGGATTACCCAGTGCCAGAAGAAAGAGTTTTGAAATATGAAAATTACTTTACAGCCTCAGAAAGACTGTCTTTGAAAAGAGAGTTGAGTTGGTATAGAGGCAGAAGACCAAGAACTGCTTTTACTCAAAACCAGGTGGGAGTTTTTTTTCAACTAATAATGATATTACAAAGGCTTTAACTGACACCCTGTTGAGCAAAAGCCCATTCACTTGGGATTTCAATTTAGGCATTATTAATGAAACAATAGGATGTATCATTTTTAACAGTTTCTTGATAGTCCAAGTCCATTTTTTAATGACATATCAAGAATCAACATTTTAAATAACTATTTCCTTATTCTTAGATTGAAGTGTTGGAAAATGTCTTTAGAGTAAACTGCTATCCTGGCATTGATATCAGAGAAGACTTAGCTCAAAAATTGAATCTAGAAGAAGACAGAATCCAGGTAATTTTCAAATTTAGTTATTATTCCTGATGATTGAAATGTTAAGAAATAATGAAATAATGTTTCTGAGATCTATTTTATTTCTCCTTAACTTCAGATCTGGTTCCAAAATCGACGTGCAAAACTGAGGAGGTCCCACAGAGAATCACAGTTTCTTATGGCAAAAAAAAATTTCAACACAAATCTCTTGGAATAGATAAAAAACTAAACATGTGAAATTATCTTCCAATTGCAGAACATGAAGAATCAATGGAAATATCAAGTTTTAAAAGTGTGATGTTTTCTTTTTTGCATTTAATCTGAACATTGTCATTTTTCTGAAAATATAATGTAAATAATTACTGTTATACCATGGTACCTATTATACTTGGGCACTTTTAAATACAAAAGGCCTTTTCTATGTATTTTAATAAACATTTTCAGAAAAAGCCAGCTATTTTTTTAAGTGAGCAAATTTAATCTAATAAATTAGTTTGCTAAAATCAGTAAGCTCATGACAAAGTGGCTCCACAAACTGGATTACGTTTACAAACTACTTCAAGTAAAATAATCTGAAGAATGGCACAGAGATTTGATTTGTTTCAGTTAGTTTCCTTCAAATGCATTTTGAAACATGATTATGCTTTAGTATATTATAGATTATTTATTCATAAATCTTTAGTTCCTCTTGACTTCTGGCATAAAGCAGTGAGAATTTTTCACCATATATCAATACAAATCCTTATAGAATGCCACTTTAAGCTTTTTTTTTAAGCAAAGTCATTTGGTTATACCAAAGTAGAAATATAAAACTATCAGTTGTTATATCCATACCGCTGGTACTACATTGCACGAAAGAATTGAGCTGCAAGTAAATGTAAATTTAAAATATTTTTCTAGGTTATTTAATGCTATACTTTAATTTCACTCATTAAAGTGACAATGATCATTTGGCTTATATCTATTTCTAGTGTAATGATTTCCAATCAGCTATATATTTTGTTACAAGTAATATGTTGACTGAGAAGGTGAGATAACTGACCTGCCTTGTGTTTGTGCTCTGTCATAGTTGCTGGATATAATCAGGGCACTTTCTGGGACAAAAACTATGTATTTTCTTTGCATTTCCCATTGTACCTATCAATTAAAGACACAAATAGGATTAAGTAGCATCACAAGAAAGGAGTCCTACCACTGGAAATCTGGGTATTTGTTTTCCAGTTAATTAATGGAAGGCCAAAGTGGGTGTTCTTTTTGAAATGTTAGCTTGAGGGCTCTGACTTTGTCTCCTGAAAGCCTATTTCAACTTTGCCCATTTGAATTGAATTCTTCCTTGCTTCCTTTTTCTTTATTTCCTATTCTTCTGTCCTTTACCCTTCCAGAGCTTAACCAGAGTCGAAGGTTCTTACTGATTTTTTTTCTTTTTTCTTTCCTTTTTTCCTGTTGCATGAGAAAGCCTAGAGGGAGTTTGCATATTATCTCTGAGGAAAAGTAGCATGACTCAGATTTTGAAGCTTTTTAAAATCGTTTACTGAGAGCATGTATGGTGGCAGAAAGCTGTGTCCCCAAAACTGGTCAGCAACAAGCTGTTTCACTATTGGTGAGATGGAGAGGCAGGAGGAGGAAAGAAGGGGCCCAATGACAGTAAGTGGAGGACAACCAGAGGCATTAAATGCTTTCCAAGGAACACTCTGCTGTCATACTGGGCCACTTTTTCAATATAAAGAGCTGCTTTCATTATTGCAAAATTTGAAGCACCAGGAGCTTTCTTTCCTCTTTATTAGGCTCTCATGAAATTATATTAAGCTGGAGGACCAGAAGTCAGGAGGAGTGGGTTGGAGGGAAAAGTGTCACGTGATGTGTAAGCTTTTTCAAATAGCCTTTTACTTTAATCCCAAATGCCATATTTACATACTGTGAAAAATTCAAGCAATGTAAAAATAGAGTGAAATCTTCCTCAAATCTCATCCTTCACAGATAACCATCATTAAACATTTTATAGATCTTTTGGTGTAAAAGAGCATGTACATACATGTACATATATATGTGTATACATAGATACACATGCATACATATTTGTTTTTGCTGTTATTTTTTAAAATATCACACTTGGTATTATGTGCATCTTTCTGACATCTTGCCACGTTAGACATATAGCTCTTGATGTTTGCTTAGTTTGGGAAAAAATTTCAAATCCTGTATATAACAAACTATTCCACAATATTAATATTAATACATAAATACTTTTGAAATAGTACTTTTCACAAATGGAGATTTTCAAAGAGTAATCATTGTTTATCTAGAATTTATCTAAAGTTAAACCTAATCCCCAAATCTCTGAGGAGTGTGAGGATTCTGTATAAAATTACAGACATTAGTAAAAAACAACATCACATACAGTCATCAATGACTAGTAATACACTTAAATTTTTTTTAATTATAAAAACTGATCACACCTATAAAATATCTGGTGAGGGAAGAAGCATAGTATTTCTAGAATATCATTATCTCAGTTTTTCCCAGTGCAATTTAATATAACTGATGTGTGTGGTTCTAAAATTCAATTTTTTCTATAATTGAAATGAGTTGTATTTATAGCCAAAGTTATATATTCATAATGAATCATTTGTAATAGAAATGATGCCTTTATAACTGAACAAATAACAGAAATCAGAAAAAATTTAAATACTAGAATTTATAATGTTAAGTAACTATAAGTGTAATTACACATCCTTTTATATTTCCAGATTAATAACACTACCATAAAATATTGTGAATTTAGTCTATAATATGTAAGAAGCAAGATAATATACAAAATCAATTGTGTATTTCCCCTAAAATCATTTCCAAAAACCTAAAAGATAAAGGCTGATCTTGTTAAAAGACATAATGAGTCAGTAACTTTATCAGTTACAATGGGTAGTAATTTGGAAAGGATATGTGTATATTCAGGAGAAAAAGCTGGACTTTAACTTTGAGGAAAAATCAAATGTGATGACAATGGAAATGAAAACACAAGGTAGAATTATCTTTCCCTCAAAACACACAGGCTCTAATCCACAGCTTATCTCTGCTCCTGTAATTCAAAGCCTTTGTCTCCATTAATGCCCAAGACAAGGTGAACAGTAGTGCAAATCAAACTAATGCAGTCAGGCTAATACCTGGAGTGTCTCTATTATCTGACCACTGCCTAAATAAGGTTATTTGGTCTCCAGCAATGGCATTTGTGAAGCCAGCCAGACAAAGCCCATGACTAAAGAAAGAGTGCTGGAAACAATGGATGTGTGTGCTGGTGGTCAACTTTTCAGTTAATCAGTGTTAATAGCTGCTTTCACCCCCTGCATCTTATCATGCATTACTAGAGTGGCATAAATCCCCCATACCACACCCAACAAATAGCATCAACCTGGGCCTTGTGCTTTCTCCTAAAGGCAGGGAGCTATGTGCTAGTCCGTTTACTGGATGTGGAACCCAAATCAGTATGACAAATGGTGACTTGCTATCTCCATTTCACTGAGCCCCACAGGACTAAAAACCCTTCCACAGCAGAAGCACCGCAGCCAAGGCAGCTCGTAGTGGCTTCCACCACTCCTCATCCCATTAGATTCACCCCTTTCCATTTTCCTCTCTCCTATTTTTTTTTTCTTATTTTCAACCCTTTTCCTTTTCCTTTGCTAATCCCTTGGCAAGCTTGTTGATATCAACAGGTATTACTGAGTTCCACAAATGAACCTCCAGGCTAAAAAGTTTATTGCTTATTTTCTGTCTAGTAAAGGGACCAACATTTAGAAACTTCTATGTCTGTTCTCTTCCTGCAGGTCTCCTAAGGTGGCCTAGTGGGCCATATCCTTTATTTAGTGTTTTCTTATTGGGTGGTTTCAGTGAAATAAATGATACCATAGTATATGTTCTGTGGTATCGTAGAACCATGCACCTATTATATCTGGTGTTGGTCAAGAAATTGTATAACAATGGGTTCCTTTTATAAGGAACAACCTCTACCTGATGTATATTTATGGATTTGTTTTGAGCCACCACACTGCTCTTTCTTGATCTCTCTAGTTCAATCAAGTCAAAAAGTACTGATTGGAGGCAGCCTAGCAATGTAGTCAAAAGATCAGGCTAGAGTCTGGTCCCTTGGGTTCAAACCCCACTAACTGTTGGACTTTGGGCCTATTATTCAACCTTTTTGAGACTTTGTTTCCTCATTTATAAAATGGGGATAATAATAGGACCTATTTCATAGAACTGTTGGGCAAATTATAATAAAGATAATGTGCTAGGGAACATAAAAGTAAAGGAAGTTGTCTAGATCAATGTTTTCATGTCTGGAACAATGTGTGGCACAGAGTGTGTTCTCAATCAACAGAACATATGAAAACACTTACTCAACAAATATTTATTGTGTCTGCCATGAGCCAGTCACCATGTGAGACTGGAGATAGAGGGATGAACAAGTCAAACAAGGTCTCTGCTGTATCAGGACTTTTTATGCCCAGTACCTAGTACAGTCATGGCAAATAGTTGGCCTGCAATAGATGGTAAATGAAATGAATAAAACAGTAAGACAATAACATGGGGGCCCTGGCTGGTGTGGCTCAGTGGTTGAGTGCTGGCCTGCAAATCAAGTAGTCACCAGTTCAATTCCCAGTCTAGGACGCATGCCTGGGTTGCAGGCCAGGTCCCTAGTGGGGGGCATGTAGGAGGCAACTACACATTAATGTTTCTCTCCTCCTCTTTCTCCCTCCCCCTTCTAGAAATAAATATATAAAATCTTTAAAAAACATAATAGTTTCCTTTTAAAAAAGGAAATAACACGGAAGTATTAATTAAGGACTAAATTAATGTGTGTAGATGGTCAGGACTACTAAAGGCCATAGGAGAGGAGGGATCAGAGATATGTGAAGACCAGTTCTCAACTTGTTGCCTCTACATAGGTGTGTCTGGGGAAAGGCTAAGGCTTAATGTGGGCAGAAACTGGGTGCTGGTGAAAGGGCATTCCAGGTAAGGGAATGTGTGAGAAGACTTGGAAACTGGATAGCAAGAATTGTGGCCTCCCTAGGATGGCAGGCACCTGTTGACGGGGCCAACTTCATGAGTGTGCAACCCATGCAGTTACACAGAACACTGTACTCTTGCATTTGGTTCAGTGCTTTATTATTGCCATTTTGAAATTCAATAATTTTGACCACAGGAACCCATATTTTTATTTTATTTTATTATTTTATTTTTTATATTTATTTTATATCCTCATCTGAGGATATTTATTGATTTTAGAGAGAGAGAGAGGAAGGAAGAGAGGGAGAGGGAGATATCGATAGGCTGCCTCCCATACATGCCCTAACTGGGGATCAAACCCACAAACTAGGTACATGCCCCAACCAGGGATTGAACCCACAACCTTTTGTTGTACAGGACAGTGCTCCAACCAACCAAATTACCTGGCTAGGGCTGCAACTCACATTTTTGTTACTAGGAGATGTACATTAAAGAAAAATGTTAAAACTATTTTAACAGGCATTATCAAAGATAGGGGCACAGGTAAACAAGGCTTGCCTCCTAACACAACCACAGCAAAAATTATAACTAAACTACAAAACAACTAACACTCAGAACTGTCTGCAAATCAAGATGTGTGGAAGTACAACAACCAATGAATTAAAGAAGTCACATTCATTCAATCAGGTAGGATGGCAGAGTTGAAGAGATGCAGATCAGGCTGGTCCCACACTCATGTGTGATAGATAAAAATCAGGAGGGATATCTCTGGAACAAGGAATCCTAGCCCTACACCAGACCACCAGACTAGGGTTCCGGTGCCAGGAAAATAAGTTCTAGCCGTAAAACAAGTGGGGGTTGGGGGCAGTAGAAGAAACTGCAGGATTCTCTGGTGTCTCCTCTGAAAGGGCCCACAACATACTTACACAGACTCACTCCCTCTGTAATGCAGCACCAGCACAGCAGTTTGAAGGGTATCAGTGGCATACAGGGAGGAACTGAAGTGTCTGACACCAGGGTGAGAGCCAGGGGACAGCTTCCTTCTGAACAAAACTCCGGAGGCCAAGCGATGGCCATTGTTTCTTTTCTGAACCTTCTCCTGCATAGAGCCACAGAGCTTCAACACCATATCTGAGACCCCATCAGCCTGGTTCACATGGGTTGCCCCACCCTGATGATTGCACAAGGTTCTGCCCCATATGACTTATGGGTCCACCCAAGCAGCTAACAGTGGCTTTTCTACATTAGGCCACACTGCTAAGACAGGGAATCAAAGCAGCTCTACCTAACACATAGAAACAAACACAGGGAGGCCGCCAACATGAGGAAACAAAGAAATATGGCCTAAATGAAAGAACAGAGCAAAACTCCAGAAAAAGAATTAAGCAAAATGGAGATAAGCAACCTATCAGATACAGAGTTCAAAATACTGGTTATAAGGATGCTCAAGGAACTCAGTGGGTACTTAAAGAGCATAAAAATGATCCAATTAGAGATGAAGTTTACACTAATTAGAATAAAGAAAAATCTATAGGAAATCAACAATTAAGTGGATAAAGCCAAGAATCAACTCAATGATTTGGAACATATGGAAGTAAAAATGTTCAATCAGAAAAGCAAGAAGAAAAAAGAATCTGAAAAAACAAGGATAGGTAAGGAGCCTCTGGGACAACTTCAAATGTACCAACATTTGCATCATAGGGGTGCTGGAAGGAGAAGAAAAAGAACAAGAAATTGAAAACTTAATTGAAAAAGCAATGAAAGAAAACTTCCCTAATTTGGTAAAGAAAATAGACATACAAGTCCACGAAGCACAGAGAGTCCCAAATAACATGGACCCAAAGAGGATCATACCAAGACACATCATAATTACAATGCCAAAGGTTAAACATAAAGAGAGAATCTTAAAAGCAGCCAAAGAAAAGCAAAGAGTTACCTACACAGGAGTTTCCATAAGACTGTCACCTAATTTCTCAAAAGAAACTTTGCAGGCTAAAAAGGACTGGCAAGAAATATTTAAAATGATGAAAAGCAAGGACCTATAATTTAGATTACTTTATCCATCAAAGCTATCATTTAGAATTGAAGGGCAGATAAAGTGCTTCCCAGACAAGAAAAAACTAAAGTAGTTCTTCATCACCAAGCCATGTTAAAGGGACTTATTTAAGAAAAAGATCAAAACTATGAACAGTAAAATGGCAATAAATTCACAACTACCAACAATTGAATCTAAAAAATAAATTAAGCAAACAAGCAGAGTAGAAACAGAATCATAGGTTTGAAGATAATTTGTATGGTTACCAGCTGGGAGGGAGGGGGGAGAATGGGGAAGAGGTAAGCAAGTAAGAAGTACAAATTGGCAGTAACAGAATAGGCAGGGAGATGTTAGGAACAGCATAGGAAATGGAGTAGCCAAAGAATTTATATGCATGACCCGTGGACATGGACAAAGGGACAGGGATTGCCAGAGAAAGTGGGTAATGGTGGGTAGAGGGGTGCAAAGGGTGAAAAATTGGGACAACTGTAATAGCATAATCAATAAAATATTTTTAAAAATATTTTAACAAGGCATAAAAATTCTTACAAAATTAAATGTGATCCAAAATGTTTGTGTTTTAGATATAATAGGCATAAAAACTTAAACTTGAGAAATTTTACTTTTTGATAGTCTTAAAAATTCCAACCATACCCAGAAAAATAAGTAACAAATGTTTTACATTTCTTTAAAGATAACATTGTTCTTTTTACTATTACTGTAAAAATGAAAGTTTTTTCATTTTTACTTGTTATACCTCAATCTAACACTGAGTAGACTCATTTAAAAAAAATTTTGCTAATTTTACAGATGAGATTGGTTTCTTGGTATTTTAACTTGATTTGTTTTGAGGTCTAACTGCTGGTATGTTAACTGATAACCTGTATTTTCTCACTTGGTCAATCCTAGTTCACTTATTTCTTTCTCAGCAGTCTGCGGTACACTGAACCATGATTCACAATTCTTCATGCCCTCCGTATTTAAAATTATACATCCACATCCTTTGCATGTGACTTTTTGGTCACCCATTATTGAGGGCAGAAATACTTTCCTGTTCCGTTGATGTTGGTTTGGTCATGTGATTCTCTTTAGCCTGTGGAATGTGTACAGAAGTGATGCTGTACCAGTGTCAATGCCTCAAGAGATATTTTACCTTTCCCCTTGCCTACTTGCACTTCTGCTATCATAAGAAGCATGTACCCTGAGTATCTGCTATGCCTTAAGACAAGGCTTCAAATTGAGAAACATGAAGCAGACCTGAACCCAACCTGCAGTCTGGTACCAAGCCCAGTCAAACCCGCCTACATTCTCCCAACCCCAAACCTGTAAGAGAGTTTTCAACTACTGAGTTTGAACGTTTATAAAAACATCATTGTTGTATCAGTGCAGGTCTTATAGTATTTCTTGTTGATTTGTAGCAGTTCTTT